>CAWVNO010003053.1:497571-900371 GCA_963930645.1 Salticus scenicus
TAATTCTTTTACTTTATGTTTTGAATAAAATGTAAGAATTTTTCATCAGAAATAATAAAGTTGATTAATAATCTTTCCCTGCTGCATGCCAGTTTTAACACATGAATACATGATGAATACTTGTGAAAATAAGCTGATTCAACATGAGGGCATATCTAACAGTAGAAGGTGCTGCAATGGAACTCTTTTTCAGGTTTTAGATATATTTCCAACCAAATTAATAATAATGCATAGATATCGAGTCTCCCTTCCCCCCCCCCTCCCCCCAACAAAGACTTCATATCGGACAGTTTTTATAAATGTTTTCAGTTTAATTTTATCTATTCATCAAAAATATATGTGACAAATTACTTTTTAATGTAAAAGAAAGCTTTGTGAGGGTCATAGCATAAGATCCCCCCCCCCCCCCCGTGTGTCTTTTTGTTATTTTCTGATCCTCAGAATTGTCTAACAAATTAGACCAAATCTACAATTCCATAAACCTTCAAAAAGTCTGAAAAGAGGGTAGGTTCCAAAAGAACCTAGTCCAACGTAAAACCAAGACAGTTTAAAATACGAACAGGCAATGCCTGAGTAGCCCTACACTTGGTGCAGGTGCTAACCTTCTGATCATGTTCAAAGGTTAGACTTCTCAAGTGTCCACTGGCAAAATGTGAAATGCAACTTTACAGTGCCTTTTTTAAGAATACTAGTCTTTGCAATGCAATTAATTATCTTAAACAGTTACTTACTGGCTGACTTCTATGTACAGGAAACCAGATTTTCTATTACTAGCTACTTGCATCTGAAATTGTTACTGATATTTCATTCTGCTTCATGTTTTCAATAAATTGAAGAAGTCCTCGATCAGAAATAAGAAGAGTCATAAATAAATCTTTCTCTATTTTCTGCTGATTTACGCGTGTTTCCATATGATTGATGCTACTTTTACAGAGCTAAAAAAGTAAATAGGACTTCAATTATCAAGAATTCTGATAAATATCACATTAATAAATGATGTATACTTTTCAAAAAGAAATTTAGATACCTTGAGAATATTAAACAGAATCTAAAAGTGAGACAGATATTTAACCTTTCCTTTGAAACTACTATGTGTTATAGAAACTGATAATCTAAAAACGTATTCTACAGCAATTCCTGTACGTACTCACGAAAAATATTTTTCTTCAAAGTGTTCAGGATTTTTAATTTTTTTAAAAAATGAGATAGCAGTGTTTTCAACATGTTTGATGGTGCATCAAAGTATATAGAAAGAGTTTCAATCTAATAATTAATTATGGTAGGTCAAAGCAGACTCCCCCCCCCCCCTGGCAAATAAATCTTCAATTTGCAATTTTATTTTAAAAACATTATTATTTACCTTACATAAGTCCTAGATACCTTCACAATATGTATTTCAAGTGCCAGCGCACTCATCTTCAGGTGAACTGTGACATCTCTTTCCACTGTTGTCATCAGGGATCATCGGCATTGTTTCTTCATTTCTCTTCGTCTTGGTTGATTGCTTGATTAACTGGCTCCATTCTTTAGGGATTCTTGCATGTTCGCGGTCATTGACTGCCATGGGGTTAGTAATGATCTCTAGCGCTTCTCTTTTGAGGGCATAACTGTGATTATTGTAGTGGGCGATTTTATTAGTATGTATGCTGTTAATATTAATTGGGTTATTGAGGTGAGCGGATGTGAGCGCGGTGGATTGACGGTTATGATTTAAGTCAGATTTATGTTCTTTTTCGCGGTCTATTATTTTCCGTTTAGTGACACCAATATAGCACGCGCTGGAGTTATTATTGTAGGTGAAATTGTTGTCGCCAATATGGCTTAATTTAACATTTAGCAAAGCATAATATCATGCAGTGGAAACAACTCCATTAGTTAGCTCAAAGACTTAAGTTAATGTGTATAAGGCAGTTCAAAGAATGACAAAGTCATTATAAAACAAACTAACAATTTTATTGAACAAACTTAACAAGAAAAATTAAAACTTAACAATTGAAATATTTAATAAAAGTTGAAACAATCATTTAAATTCATCTCAGGCAAGTGATAAAAAATTAGCGTCCAGCACTAACTCAATTTAAAACTTTATATTCAAAAATAGTTAATCTTAAACCTTATATAAAATGGAAAAAACGATGTCAACTCTTAAAGTTAACAAACAACATTTCTCAAAGAACATGGCAGGCATACGACGTTAACCCTAAAGGCCAACGAACAACAGTCTCAAATACCTGACTCCATGGTTCAAACTTTTATAATGAACGGCAACACTACACGGAAGGGAAACGGGAGGAAAAGGTAAACAAACTTGAAAACTAAAGCCACATTGTATTCTAATTACTTATATCTGAAGAAATTATTTTAAATGAAGGAAAAATAATTTAATAAAACAACTTTCATGTTTAAAACTTAATATAACACCTTCATTACGACTAGCAAACAGAGCTATCGCTAATGCAGCAAACTAAAAACTGACCACCGAATGCAGTGAAGTTAGCTCTTATATACTGTTCAAAGGATTCTAACATGCATCCAATAAGTAGCGATTTCAAGTAACGTCACACTTAATTTGCATTTTTCCTTTCGGAAATAATCACGACGCCATCTATTGAACTTTAACTAAACTTATTAGTTTAATTTAGCAATCGCTGAAAGAACGTGTGAACAAAAATACCGATGATAAACATCGTTTAAATTTCCAGGTGTTATACAAAAAAACAAAAGTATCTTTCAGAATAAACAGTAAGTGGCAATATTTCACATTTACTTTAACTTAATTTAATTTATATCCATAATTACTTCCATGTAAAAATTACATTAACTTTATTCAAGATAAAAACGTTTTCCTATAATATAAACAAAACCTATTTAAACCTTTAAAAACTTATCAGCTATCCTATTGAATCAAATTTTTTTCATAAACGATGTAATAAAAACAACCCAATTCATTTATAGTTTACAGAGAAAACAACATGGAAGCAAGAATAAATCAAATAAATTTCCCAAATTTTGACAACAATGCCCCCCACCATGTTGGTTTTCTTTTAAAAAAAATATCAGTTGCCTGAAATTTTTACATATAACAATAAAGAAAAATACACACAGTAAAACTTCTACTGAAAAAAAAATTTTAGAAACATTTTGTTGTTGGTCAGCTTCAGTTCATATGTTGCTCTTCCAAATACAAAGCTTTTTTCCACAAACAGTTCTCCATTAATCAATCTACTAAAATAGGGAAAGAATAGGAAAACATTAAGCACAATTTATATACAAAATTTCCATATCCCCATTAAAAAAAACATTAACACATTAAGATGAGTTCAAACCATAAATATGAAGAACATGAAATATGAAAAACATTCACATAATACAAAAATCATTCGCACGGCGCCGTGTCTCACATATCCCAACTAAGGAATAAAAACTAATTAAACTTATATTATACAATACAATTTCAATGGGAACATGAAAACCCTGAATCATGTGCAAAACAGTTTTCAAAACAAACTTATGGAAACACTTCCATAAAAAAAATTTATATTTAAACTTTATAGGAGACATAGCTCCAAAAACACTTTATAGAGAAACATAGTTCCCAAAAAATTTATATGAGACATAGCTCCAAAAAAACCTTATAGAAAAACATAGTTCCAAAAAAATTTATATTTACTTTAAGAAAACTTTATTAATAAATTTTGATAAATCAGATTTAGTTAACGATTTTGTGAAAGGATCTGCCAAATTTAATTTACTACGAATATATTTAAGACTGAACTGCCCCTCGAAAAGCCATTCCCTAATGAAAAACAATTTAACATTTATATGTTTTGACCTGTTATTTTCAATGGGAGATTTTGTAAAATCTATAGCGGATTGATTGTCAGCATATAGAACAGGAGAGTTATGTTTACCAGAAATTAAATTAAATTTGTAGCTATCTTCCAGTATATGGTCAAACCACTTTAATTCCTTTACACCTTCACACATGGAGATAAATTCACTCTCCATGGTGGATAAACTTACACCCCTCTCCTTAAACGTCCTCCATGAAATAGGACTATCATCCAAAAAAACTATTTGCCCTCCCATTGACACAAAATCATCACGGTTCATTGCAAAATCTGCATCTGAAAAAGCTATTAAATCTGGTTTATTACATTTTAAATTAAGTTTATAATATTTAGTGTAAGAAACATATCCTAATAATCTGACCAAACCATTCCAATGAGTTAGACCAGGACAGCTCTGAAATTGGCTAAAAATATTTGTGGCATAAGCAATATCAGGACGTGTACGACCAGCAACGAAAGATAAGCAACCTAGCAAACTCCTATATGGGTACCTGGATGCTTCATCAATTTCAAGTTGATTTGTCGGACAGTCCTTTTTTGAATATTTCAAGCCTTTGACAATTGGAAGAGAAGAAACAGGGATATGAAAAGATTTGAATCTTTCGCAAATCTCTTCTATATAAGTACACTGGGACAATTGAACGTCTCCATTATTGTACTCAAATTCCACTCCCAATAGTTTCTTAGTCCTTCCTAAAACTTTCAAATCAAATTTCTGTCCCAATAAACTAATCACATTGTCAATTTGTGATTGAGTTTTACCAAAAACTACAATATCGTCTACGTAAACAAGTAGAACGATAAAATCTTTAAACCTGTATGTGCAATTGCACCAATTAAATTTTTCAAAACCCAAATCTAAAAGGACACGATTTAACTCATAAAACCATAAACGTCCACTTTGATGTAACCCATATAATGCTCGGTCAAGTTTACATACAAGATGTTCCTTGCCCTTGACAACATACCCAGGTGGTTGATACATGTATATCTCTTCATCTAAGGGAGCATACAGATAAGCACATTTCACATCACACTGGGAATTAAACCAATTTAAATGGGACACCAAAAGAGAAAAGAAAAATCTAACAACTGAAAAGTTAACAACTGGAGAAAATGTTTCATCAAACGTGTCGCCTTTCACCTGATTAAACCCTTGGGCAACTAATCTTGCTTTGAAACGAGCAATGTTTCCATGCTCATCTCGTTTTACTGCAAAAACCCATCTGTTTCCCAACGGGGTTTTGCCTTTTGGTAACTCAACCAGGTGCCAGACTTTGCGACTACGCATGCTGTCAATTTCTTCATCCATAGCTGTTTTCCAGTTTAGATATTGTTCAGATTTTAAGGCTTGATTAAAAGTTTTTGGAACAGTTAAATCTAGTCAGATAAGTTTCTTACATTCAGTCTGTGAAACAGAAGTAACAGGTTCTTGTTTTACCACCCCTTCAAAAAGATTATTACCAGAAAAATCAAAAAGTTCCGGCAGAAAATTTAAATTATGATTTGAACAATATTTTTGGACATCATTCATTGACCTCAGCCTTGTACTTGACCCCTCAGGATAATAGTAAATATCCACACGTGTTCCTGTGGGCCTTGGGACAGGTTTACGAACCCATACAACATCTGGTTCAGGATCAACAGGACTTGCTATTGGGTCATCCTCAACAACCTCATCAGATCTGTCCTGAAGGATTACATCAACAGGATCGGATCCAGAACGATCTACTGGATTATCCCCGAACAGATCCAAATCAATTGAAGAGGTGCCCAGCACGGCTCCACTGTTTTTGCTGAAGAGGGAATTACCAAACGTAACGTTCAAAGTTTCTATAATTCTATTTTCCTCCTCTAACCAGACTCTGTAACCTTTGGTTCGCAACGCATAACCCACAAGAACACCCTTTTGAGCTTTAGGGTCAAGCTTATGAGACCGCTTCTGTTTAGGGATACCTACATATGTGATCAACCCAAACGGTTTAAGGTGCCTAACTGATGGTTTATGTCCACTATACAATTCAAGGGGGGTTTTACTTTGACCTTTGTGTATTACTCTGTTCCATGTATATGCAAAATAAAGTATAGCCTCTGGCCAAAAAGTGAGGGGCAGTCCACTATCTATTAACATGGCTCTGGCACAATTTAAGACAGTTTGATTTACGCGTTCACACAAACCATTCTGCTCAGGAGAGAAGGTATTGGTTAATTCATGTGTGACACCATTCTTTTCACAATAATTTCGAAAACTGTCATTAACAAACTCAGAACCATTGTCTGTTCTCAAAAACTTAAGCTTCTTCCCTAACTGCCTTTCAGCTCTAGCTATGTGTTTTTCAAAAATTGAAAACACCTGCGATTTTTCAGACATAGGATATAAAGCAGTTTTTCTTGAGAACATGTCTATTATAGATAGAAAAAACCTCTCCCCATTGTTACCAGAAATTTTTATCGGTCCCCAGACATCCATAAAAATTCTCTCTAAAGGAGATTTACATTGAAAGTTCTCATTTAATTTAAAAGAAATCCTTTTCTGCTTGCTTAGACGACAAGGTTCACAAAAAAAATTTCCACGTTTCAACTTTGGTAAACCTTTTACCCCATTACATTTGCTAGTATGAACTATAAGTTCTGGACTAACATGTCCAAAACGGCCATGCCAAAATTCAATACTTTTATTACTGGGTACATTAACAGTTGAAGTAATAGTTGAAACGTGCCCCCCATTATCTTTAAAATCAACATTTTTATAAACTTTAGGGTAAACATTGTAAATACCATTGTCAAGCACAGCAGAAAAGATTTTTACGTTGTCTCTACCAATAACATCAATTTTTCCTCCTCTACCAGAGAAACTGGCGCCATTAATGTCCATTTTTGGACCAGATATTAAATTTTTTCTTAGTCTGGGGGAATATAAAACATTTTGCAAAATACAAGAATTATCATCAAAAATTAAATGAACAGAACCTTTACCAATAATAGGAAAACTAACTCCGTCAACGGCAACAAATAAACTTTCACCTTCAATAGGATTATATTCAGAAAAATAGTCTAAATTCTTGCAAAAGTGATGAGAGGCCGCGGTATCGAAAGCCCAACAGCACTCATCATCAGAATTACTTATGCAAGATTGAGCAATATAAGACATGGGGGAATTTTGTTTAGATTTGTTACGGGTGACAGAGTTAGCTCTTTTAACATTAGATTTACTATAATTAAATTTAGAGTTCTCAGAAATACTATTGTCCTGTTTATTTAAATTAACAAAACAGTTTCTTTTAATATGTCCCCGACGACCACAGCGATGGCAGGTGATAGATTTAGGAAATGATTTCTTACCATTTTGCTGATGGTGAACATTCTGGACTTCGACTCTATTGGCTCCTCGATCTGTATCCCTGAGTTTCAGCCTCGTTTCTTCAGCTACTAGTTCCACGACTATTTTCTTGAACTCAAAATTTTCAGACCAACGCAAGATGTACTGGGTGGCCGACTCAAATTTGTCAGGAACATTCCTCAGCAGCTGGAAGCAAAGATATATATCTTCCATCTCATGTCCAGACTCCTTCAACTCGTCAGCAATTTTGGAGATTCGTGATGCATACATATTTATGCCCTCACCAGGCTTCATTACACAATGGAACAACTCATTTACAAGCTGCATGTGTTGCGCTCTTGAATCGCTAATGAAATTTTGCTTTAAAATTTTCCAGGCCGCAACAGGACACTCGCAACTGTCTATCAAACTTCTGTACTGTGGAGACACATTTAAATAAATAGTTGAAAGTGCTACTCTAGCTCTTTGCTTAAAGTCATTTATGTGACCTTTCCCTGTTACTGCTCCGTCCTTCTCCTCCGGTAGTGTTTCACTCCCATTCACTATATTCCAACAATTTTTCTCAATTAACACAAAACGAATATCCTTTTTCCAAGTATGATAGTTGTTTGTTCCCAATTTTTCAATACTAGGTAAAATATTGACTGCCATTCTCAAAAAAAATAGAACTGCCAAAAAAATTAACTTTCAAAAAAAAATACCAACCAATGGGCTGTAATACTATACCAAGTGCCCATAACCTTTGTTGTCGCCAATATGGCTTAATTTAACATTTAGCAAAGCATAATATCATGCAGTGGAAACAACTCCATTAGTTAGCTCAAAGACTTAAGTTAATGTGTATAAGGCAGTTCAAAGAATGACAAAGTCATTATAAAACAAACTAACAATTTTATTGAACAAACTTAACAAGAAAAATTAAAACTTAACAATTGAAATATTTAATAAAAGTTGAAACAATCATTTAAATTCATCTCAGGCAAGTGATAAAAAATTAGCGTCCAGCACTAACTCAATTTAAAACTTTATATTCAAAAATAGTTAATCTTAAACCTTATATAAAATGGAAAAAACGATGTCAACTCTTAAAGTTAACAAACAACATTTCTCAAAGAACATGGCAGGCATACGACGTTAACCCTAAAGGCCAACGAACAACAGTCTCAAATACCTGACTCCATGGTTCAAACTTTTATAATGAACGGCAACACTACACGGAAGGGAAACGGGAGGAAAAGGTAAACAAACTTGAAAACTAAAGCCACATTGTATTCTAATTACTTATATCTGAAGAAATTATTTTAAATGAAGGAAAAATAATTTAATAAAACAACTTTCATGTTTAAAACTTAATATAACACCTTCATTACGACTAGCAAACAGAGCTATCGCTAATGCAGCAAACTAAAAACTGACCACCGAATGCAGTGAAGTTAGCTCTTATATACTGTTCAAAGGATTCTAACATGCATCCAATAAGTAGCGATTTCAAGTAACGTCACACTTAATTTGCATTTTTCCTTTCGGAAATAATCACGACGCCATCTATTGAACTTTAACTAAACTTATTAGTTTAATTTAGCAATCGCTGAAAGAACGTGTGAACAAAAATACCGATGATAAACATCGTTTAAATTTCCAGGTGTTATACAAAAAAACAAAAGTATCTTTCAGAATAAACAGTAAGTGGCAATATTTCACATTTACTTTAACTTAATTTAATTTATATCCATAATTACTTCCATGTAAAAATTACATTAACTTTATTCAAGATAAAAACGTTTTCCTATAATATAAACAAAACCTATTTAAACCTTTAAAAACTTATCAGCTATCCTATTGAATCAAATTTTTTTCATAAACGATGTAATAAAAACAACCCAATTCATTTATAGTTTACAGAGAAAACAACATGGAAGCAAGAATAAATCAAATAAATTTCCCAAATTTTGACAACAGAAATCTATTTTATAAATACCGGAAGTGGATCTATTGTCAATCTTGTCTTTATCATTTCTAATGATAAAGACAAGATTGACAATAGATCCACTTCCGGTATTTATAAAATAGATTTCACCTACAATAATAACTCCAGCGCGTGCTATATTGGTGTCACTAAACGGAAAATAATAGACCGCGAAAAAGAACATAAATCCGACTTAAATCATAACCGTCAATCCACCGCGCTCACATCCGCTCACCTCAATAACCCAATTAATATTAACAGCATACATACTAATAAAATCGCCCACTACAATAATCACAGTTATGCCCTCAAAAGAGAAGCGCTAGAGATCATTACTAATCCCATGGCAGTCAATGACCGTGAACATGCAAGAATCCCTAAAGAATGGAGCCAGTTAATCAAGCAATCAACCAAAACGAAGAGAAATGAAGAAACAACGCCGATGATCCCCGATGACAACAGTGGAAAGAGATGTCACAGTTCACCTGAAGATGAGTGCGCTGGCACTTGAAATACGTATTGTGAAGGTATCTAGGACTTATGTAAGATAAATAATAATGTTTTTAATGTAAATTATCGTCCTATTATGAAAGTAATTAATATTTGCAATTTTATTTATTTATTTCTGTATAGCTTAAATTTTGACACTAAATTTATTAGAAAAATAAGGGCAAGTGCATGCCTGTTCATTAAACAAATTCATGACTTTTGAAATCAAATATCAACATTAAAACAGACAATATTCTTTTTCTTTTTATTTAAAACCTTTAGATAAAATATTGTATCATTTTATACTGTTAAAATATACTTTTCTAACAATTTCCCATCACCCTCCTGGTCCACCAGCGGCTGAGCGGTTCTGCGCTCAAAGCTGGAAGACATGAGGTGTCGGGTTCGATCCCACGTCATGCTCGTTTGCCGAACCATTCGGAGTTTTCTGTGGTTTTTATTATAAACTAAAAGTCTATGTTTCAATTGATTCTTATTAAGCAGATTAAATACAGTGGAAACATTAATATTTAAGTTTTAAGGGTTTCAATAAAAATCAACCTGACCAGTGTTCAACTATTATAACACATCAAAGACTAAAGTTTTAACAAAAAACAATTTTTATTCAACAAGATATAAAGATATATTAAGATTTCAAATTTATAATAAGAACATGATTACCTTTTACAGGTGTTGAGCTAGACATAGTGATAAACATAATCAAAAGCAGATGACAATACACTTCAAGAACCGTCGCAGAACATCCGCGATCGCCAGGTTGATCAGCGTGAAAAATGACGAAAAAAAACACTTCCGCGATCGCCAGGTTGATCAGCGGGAAAATATGATGAAGAAATATACTTCCGCAATCGCCAGGTTGATCAGCGAAAGTGAGACAAGACGTATTAACATAAAGTTGCAACAAAGACGATTATGCTCATCCACTATACGATTTAATTTAGAAAACTTTAATTTAACTTTTTTAATTAACTTTTAACTTTTATCAAACTTAACAATCGTCACTTAAAAAGCGACTAAACAAGATATAACATCATTGAAACACAAATATAACAGCCTCGCCTCAAAAGGGCGTCGATTATCAATTTAATTCAAAACTTCCATCACCCATGAATGACGGAAAACTTTATCCTTTAATAAGGAACAATTTAGCAAATATAAACTTAACAATTAACATATGTAAAAAAACTTAACAATGGCAGTCATCATTTCAAGAAATACAATAGCCAAAGAGCATTACTAGCTTAGCTGGAACAATACTAAAAGCACATACATCGTTGTTTGGCCATCAACAGCTTAAAGCTACTCACATTACTCATAAACTACTGCTTCCTGTCTAATTGAAGACTAGCTGGCCATTGCTAACCACTGCCGATAACTGCCTCTTA
This sequence comes from Salticus scenicus, assembly GCA_963930645.1. NCBI lineage: Eukaryota > Metazoa > Arthropoda > Arachnida > Araneae > Salticidae > Salticus > Salticus scenicus. The sequence goes on from CAWVNO010003053.1 coordinate 508,624, forward strand.
ACACACGCATCGCGATCTTTTTATACTGACTGCAAAGTCAAAAATCTACATATAAACAATGCATTACCATTGCCACTCAACGGTCACAGCCGAAAATACAATTTACTATAATTATTTCAATAGCAGTGGCAACAGTAAAAATAGGAAAATTATGCGGAGCAAGATTGGCAACGGCAACAATGTAAACAAAACATCGTTAGTAATGGCGCGATGTAAATAAAAGATGGCTGACCGAGTTTAAGTAAAGAAAACTTTTAAATTCAAATAAAAGGTAAGTTAACAGTTAATATAATAAAAGATAAGCATTTATATTTATAAAATTAACAATTTTTATGTGCGAGGACAATTGATAGATATCTGTTTTCTCCAAAACTTGCATATATACAGGTTAGGACCCCTTAGAAAGATCCCCCACAGAAGGCTCTCCCCCTCAAGCCCCCAGTGGCAGAAAGTTTTGTAGCAGTCTGCAACAAGCTTTTAAAATTTCATAATTTGTCTGCAAAATTTGCATGTATTCAGGGGTGAAAATGGCTTACAATAAAAAAGCCTGGAAACTGATAGCAGCAATCTTGGGGGGATGGGGAAACTTAACAACAGTGGTGATCTCGTGCAATAACACACAAATACAATTTTACTGCAGAACAATATAGTATAAACAATTACACAAAAATAAGTTGAACTCATTCAATTAAATATTTTATAGCAATATTTGACACAACACAATATAAAATCATAAATAATAAAAGTACTGCCCAAAAGTTGCCGACAATTAAAAAAAAAATTATTATTAGTACAGACAAAAACTGTCCGCAAGCCTTTTTCTGTGTCCGCGATTATGTCACCGTGTTTCTGTCACTAAGTTCAAGCCTAGGACTTGAGTGCAGTCAGTCAGCCTTACTCCCGAAACACCAAACAATTATTGCCCCTCCCATAGTCACGAGCATGCAAACATAGAAACACAATTTTTCATTAAGCAATTAATTCAGTACAACAACAAAATATTCTTGCTGTAGATTGTCGAAACACATCAATGCTATTTCTGAAAAGTGATACCTCAAATGTTACAGACAAGAATCAGCAAAATTCCTGCTTTTTTGTTATATGTCTGTTGAAATATGCATAATCTTTGCATCTAATTATCAAAATACATGCAATTTTCTTGCTTGAATAGTTTGAAAGAACTTTTTAAAAATCAGATTTATGTCAAAGATCTATTTTATGTTCACCGATTTCTTTTTAAGTAAGTTAATTTTAGAGCAAATTTAAGAAAATAATAATAAATTGCTGTTTCTATGCAAAAACACGTATGATTCAGCAAAAAGTAGAAAATATTGCTGAATACTTAAAATCATGTACTAATTTCAGCACTTTCTTGTAATTTCTGTAGTTATAAAACGGAAACTCGACACGGGATTAATAAAACAAGGCAAGCTACAACATATGCCAAGGAAAAAATTGGAAAGTATAGAGTTGTTTCAATAGCATTTAGCGTACCATCTTCCGTGCATAAAGAAATGAGAGAGAAGTATTCTTATGTATAGGAAAGGAATCAAATTCAATTCTGATCCACCGATAGAATTACAGGGAATATGGGAGATTAACCAATAGGAATTTAAGAAAGACTAGTTGAGAAAAATGTAGAAGATATTAAGAAAATGTGGACTAAATGTAAAATTTCCAACAATCAGACAAATGGGGTACAACAAAATTACAATAAAAAATATTTTAAAGATTTTTATATAGATATAAAAAAGCTACAAAGAAATAGAGTTCATGAGTGGATTTAGGCCTGTAAATTATTTTAACAGAATCAAATTTAAAATTATGGATTTCCACCCAATAATGCTTAAAAAAAGCCGATTTACTGGTTTCTTGCTTATGGACATAACTTTTTTACAGAATTTAAGACTGCTTTTAGTTTGACCAATGTATAATAAACCACATTGACAGGCTATACTATAGATGACCCAAGAATTATACATATCTATAGGGTCTTTTAACTGAGAAAAGATGAGTTTATTGGAGGTCAAAAAAATTATTTTAAAATCATATTGTTTGACAATTTTAGCTATGGCATGATGGATTTAAGAAAATAGGGTAAAACAATACTGACTGATATTAGAAGAGAGTTATTTAGTAGATGAAGTACGAAAAAGTTGTAATTTTTGAATAGCTTTTTCTATAATGGAAGGGTTATAATCTTGGTCAATTCCAATTGCTATGGCTTTCACTTATTTGATTTCAGAGCTTAATAAAACAGAATTAGAACAAATATTAAGGGCACGATTAATAAAAGTGAAAGCTTCCATTTTTTGGAAAAGGATGACATGATCGCATATGGGAGGTAGAGAGACTGCAAAATCTTTACGGTACACTGTGGTGCCGTCTTCAGTGTGAGAGACAAGGATATCCAGTAAAGGAAGTGAGCCATTATTTTCTATTTCATATGTGAACTGGATATTATTGTCTATAGAGTTTATAATTTGAAAGACATGGTCAATATTGTGACAAGATTTGCCGATAAGCATGAAGGTGTCATCAACATAACGGGTCCAAAAAAGGAAAACCATTTTCTTAAAAAGCATATTTTCAAAATAATGCATGTAAATATCAGCGAGAATTAGGGAGAGAATATTTGTTTATCACAAACTACTTTTTCATTCCAAAGAAAATTTTATTATCAATCAGAAGTTTTAGCCATAGATTCCCCTCTCTCTCAAATTTTTAGTGATACTTACATGCATTATTTTGAAATTATGCTTTTTAAGAAAATGGCTTTCCCTTTGTGGACCCATTAGCTTCACGCTTATCGACACATCTTGTCACAATACTGACCATGTTTTGCAAACTGTAAACTCTACTCTATCCAATTCACATATGAAATAAAAAATAATGACTCACTTCCATTCCTTAATAACTTTGTCTTTCGCACTGAAGATGATTTTTCCACCACCATCTCACGTAAAAGTTTTGCAGTCTTTCTACCTCCCTATGCACAATCATGTCATCCGCCTATTCAAAAAATGGCAGTTTTCTATACTTATTAACTGTGCCTCTTAATATTTGTTCCGATTCTGCTTTATTAAGCTCTGAAATCAAATATCTGAAAGCCATAGCAATTGATAGAGGTTATAACCCTTCCATTATAGATAAAGCTATCCAAGAATTAATCCTTCCTCGTATTTGTCTATTAAATCAGTCTCTTCTAGTATATGTATTGTTTTACCCTATTTAACTAGTCAAGTCAACGTTGTGCTTCGGAGTACCTGCATTTGGTCGCAACCAATGCTTACCTCCAACGAAAAATAAGAAAAACATAAAATTAATTTTCCATAAAATAAATAAAAGCCAAAAGGATGAATTTAGAATTTTGATTTCTGAATAAATCTCCGCGTGAGCAGAGACCAATCAGAGTGAAACACCAGGAGTTTAAAAAAATAAAATAAATAAATAAAATAAATAATAAATAAATAACTCCTTGAAAAAACCTAAGTGTAACAGTGAAACTGTTACGTGCATTGACGAGACGGTCTGGACGGCGAAAAGGAATTAAGAGTTGGGCAGGGCGTCCCAAGGGGCACAGGAAATCGCTCAGAGTCCCGCAATTAATAAAAAAAAAGGGGGGCCATACAATTTTTTTTTTTTTTTTTTTTTTTTTTTTTTAATTTTCCTATTGTTATTAAAATTTAGGAGGATTAAAGTGCATGAATCTTACGAGAGTCTCAGTGTCCAGCCAGAAACTAGTTCTGAGCCGGATCCGTGGACCTCTCAGAGACACACATAGCACTCACAATCCTCTCTGAAAGTAAAAAGAGCAAAATTGCAGAGGATTTTGTCCTGAAACTGAGAGCCAATCAGAGGCCAGGAAAACGACCAATGAGAGGCGACCTCAGAACCCTACGAAAAAACACTAAAAGACTAATTAAAAATTAATAAAGATAAGCCAAATGATAAAAAAAGATGCAGCAATTAGGAAATTTTGATAAAAAATTAAAAACAAGAAAGAAACATTTCAATAGTAAGAAGGTTCAAAACTCACGACTGACAAAATTCAGTTGATAAGCCTGATACTAGGGTTAGCCAAATCTAGATGAACATTTCGTTCTATCTAGGGAAAAAAGAATTTTGGATGGAAATACTAAGTTAAGTAACTCCAGAAGTTATACTCCTATGCTTTTTAGAGACAGGGAGAAAATCATCCCCTCTATCTAAAATAACCAGAGGCCATTTTTTACCACGACCGACTCTAGCGTCGTATCGATGAATGGAGTCTAACAGAGGATTTCCAACATTGGGAAGGGATCTGTGGAACTTCAACGCAAGTTTCCGAATTTCAGCGTAAATAGGCTTAATTCGGAGATCCTTGTGAATAGTATCATTGCGGACGTAGCGAGTAGCTTTCACAAACCTACACAATAGATCGTTTTGAAACTTTTGAATTTTTTCCAAGGTGGTTTTAGCAGCAGATCCGTATATCATACACCCGTAGGTAATGATAGGACGGATCATGGATTTATATAGTAATAATTTATTTTTGATGGACAGGCGGCTATTATAAGCCAAAAAAGAATGAAGGGAATGTGTGGCCTTGTCAGCTTTTTTCAGAGACTCTGAAATGTGACGTGACCACGTTAATTTTGAATCAATATTAACTCCTAAGTATTTGTAATGTATGGGTATGGGGTATGGGTTCATTATTTAAGAGGAAGTTAGTGGAAGTGTCAGAGTTCTTATTAGTGAAAAATATGGCAGCACTTTTGGAACTGTTAACTTTAATTCTCCATTTCCGTAACCTGATCGAATATTTGTTCAGATAACTTTGAAGTACTTTAAATGCAGCGTTTGGAGTGCGTTGTTTACAGCAAATGGCAGTATCATCAGCGAAAGTCGCTAATGTGACGTCAACATCACACGGAAAATCATTGCCGTAGATGTTGAAGAGAAACGGCCCCAGCAGAGAACCTTGAGGAACAGTACTTAAAATAGGTGAAGGGTTAGAGATAGAGTTTCCGACTTTAATGGAAAAAGATATGTTGTTAAGTTAATCATAAATTATTTTAATTAGTTGGTCTGATAGATATTAGTTTGTGGTGTCACCACCTTTCGGCAGAGAAACGATTAAACTCTTTTTCCAACAGTCTGGAAAAATATTAAGTATTAGCATGCGATTAATAATTAAAGTGATATAAAAAATAAAGTTGTTAGGAAGGTTAATAAGCATATTAGTGGTTATAAGGTCCTCGCCAGGACCCTATTTAACTAAATCCAGTCATGCAATAGCTAAAATTCTCAAACAATATTATTTTAAAATAATTTTCAATAAATCCCCTTTTTTCAGTCAAAAGATCATATAAATACACCGAAGGATAAAAAAAAAAAAAAGCCACACGTTGATAATTTCCTATTCTTTTTCAGCAACCACAAATTTTATTGTTTAAAAAGCAAATTTTTAAACAGATTTTATTGTCGTCTTCCATGTACATTTTAGGATTGAGCCCAGTGTTAAAAACATAATGCAACTGTCAGAAAAATTGTAATTTTAGAAAGTATTTCAAAAATGGCAAGAATAAGGCAATTAACACATTAACTGCTAAGCTACGAGTATCTAATAGCTTGGCAGTCAACATGTTAACGATGCCACAAAAAGTATTAACTTAAGAATGAAATTCAATAATTATTTTAATATGTGAGATGGCAAAATAATAAATGTTTACAAAATGTTGGTGAAATGGTTTTTAGGAAGATATAAATGTTTTAGTCTGTTTAAACTGGAAATATGGCTTTAGGCAGCCACATTGCTCATTCAAGCGAGATGACCGCAAGAAATAAAAAATCGACTTTTATCATATTCATAACTTAGAAAAGATTTTTAAAAAAGAGTATAGCAAAACATTTTCTTCAAAAACAGCGCAGGAACAATCAGACATAGCAGGTTAAAAACCAGAAGATCTGCAAAAAAGACATTATTAAAGAAAAGAATTGAAAAAATAAATAAAATAAATAAATAATAATTAAGACTTCAGTTGACCAAAAAAAAAAAAAAAATATATATATATATATATATATATGTTAATTATTAGGCTTAACTGGTTTTCTCTGATTAGTCAAGTTTAATTTATTTCAAGCTGATGAAGAAAGCTAGTATGATGATGAAAATGTGACTAACTTAATGAAAATTGCACTCTTAAAACAGTGACACATTCTCTGTATAATATGGTACAGAGGTGCATAACTTTTCAAACAGTCAGACAAATTTTCATGCTCGAGGGATCAATTAACTCAAAATAAAACATAACCATTATAAAAGTGGCTCCTGATCAACTATTTTGAAGGTATCTCAGACTTTTCTGCAAATAGCATTTCAAGATGATAATGAAATGGCTAAAGGATGTCTGTGGTAATCTGTAGTACGTTTATTTGATTCAAACTATTAAAATTACCTATCCATTCCCATGAGCATGTATAATTCTGAAAGTAATCATATTTTTTTTCCCTTTAACCCCTTAAGGCATTTGACCATATCTGACAAGGGCAAAAGTTATCGGCAAATTTGCACTTGTATCTCTCGTTATTTTATTTCTAATGCCCATCAGAGATCCGTTCCAGTAAAAATAGATAGGCTAGATTATAATTAAACTTATTTGATGATTAGCTAAAGGTTGTTAGGAATCCTTTGTCAAAAAAGAAAAAAAAAATCATTTTTTTACCAGTTTTTCCTAAAAAAATTCGTGCTTTAAGGGGGTAAGGATTCAAAATTTGTAGCCTACTACTCTGCCAGAACTGCAAAAAATTATTTACAATATTTGTCAAAGTAAAATTTCTGAGATTTATATTAAAACACTGTATAAAACTATGCCATTGTGCATTAAAGTAGTAATTTCATATAAAGGTGGAATCAACCCAATGCAGAATACTTATTTTTACTATTTGTTTAGATCTAACAAATAAATAGTTTTGTTTCATATATTAAAATATAACTTGTTTATTTTATATAATAAATCATAATAGAATACTATATATTTATTATAATGCATTTAAAAAGACAGTTTTATGTAGATTTTTATTAAATACTTCGTAGAGTATAATAAAGCGAATTCCTCAATAAAAAATATACATAGGTATCATTTCCTCTCTTTGGTATGCATTATGCAAACATGATTGTTTTATTTTTTTCAACCATTAGTTTTGAAGTTGTTACAAGTAAAAAAGATATGTCAATTTTCTTCAATACAGCTTTTGTTTTTGTCTGTTAGTTTACGCATAATTCTTGGAGCATCTATAGTATTGCCTGCTAATGTGGTTGGTCAAACTAAAAACAGTCTCAAATTCTGTCTAAAAGAACATATTAGTTACATCCATAAGCAAGAAACCAATAAATTGGCTATTTCTAAGCATTGCTGGGAGGAAAACAATAATTTTAAATTTGATTCTGCTAAAATAATTTACAGACCTAAATCCACTCATGAACTCGATTTCTTTGAAGCTTTTTATATCTATATAAAAATCTTTAAAAAATTGTTAATTGTAATTTCGTTGTACCCCATTTGTCTGATTGTCGGAAATTTTACATTTACAAGGAGAGGTCACGACATGGAAAATTCAGATCGGGACGAAATTGCGCAGGATTGTAGTATACTATCAGGGTAACAACATATTAAAGCAGTAGGACCCACTATCCACAAAATTTCGAGAAAAAAGCATTTAAAGTTTCAGTAATCTTTAAATACAAGTTATTTCATAATCGAGTAAGCGCCTCAGTGGCGTGATCCTAAAGCGTGAGCCTCCCACCCAGATGACTTGGGTTCGAGGCTACCTGCGGGACTACTCTTTTTTTTTTTTTTCTTTAACTTTTTATGTAATCTTAACTTTTTATTTATTTTATTTTATTTTACAATTCAATTCAAAATTCAAAATTTGAAATTTTAATAAAAAATTATTTAATTTTGAGTATAAAATAACTTTTTCTATTTTTAATATTTATAACTTAAAAATACAATAAATTTCTATAACTTAAAAAATAAAGTTTAGTTTTGCAAAACCCTAAATAAGAAACATAAAGAAAAACAGACAAATATTTAAATAATTAAAAAATAAACAAGCTGTAAACAAAGTGTAAAATAGTTAGCAGGTGTACTTAAATCTTGGTTTGAGCTTCCTGATTTGTTTTGAATGTGTATAAATTACGCAAACACTTCTAGCTAGTTAATAATAAAGGACAGGTGGAATTTTATTTTGTGCACAGAAGGATAAAAAAAAAAAAAAAAAAAAAAAGAAGTTGTTATCGAAAAAGAAACGATGTTCATTAACATTTAAAATCTACATTTAAAGATAACATTTCTTTACCTGTAATAATTTAATAGCCTCGCAATCCTATACTATAATTTTTAAGAAACTATTGATTGGAGAAGTAATTATTTAATTTGGATAGTAATTATATATGCAATTAAAATCATCATTTCTCTGTAATTTTTTTTTTTTCGTAATTTAAAAAATAAAATAAAATGTACCTAAAATGAAATAAAATATTTAGATAAATAATTAAAAACAGTTTCTTTAGTTTTACCTTATTTTAAAGTTAAAATAAAACTAAAATTTATTTTTTAAGTTATATAAATTTATTGTATTTTTAAGTTATAAATATCAAAAATAGAAAAAGTTATTTTATACTCAAGAAAATTAAATCATTTTTTATTAAAATTTTCAAATTTTGAATTGAATTGTAAAATAAAGTAAAATAAATAAAAAGTTAAGATTACATAAAAAGTTAAAGAAGAAAAAAAAAAAAAGTAGTCCCGCAGGTAGCCTCGAACCCAAGTCATCTGGGTGGGAGGCTCGCGCTTTAAGATCACGCCACTGAGGCGCTTACTCACTTACGAAATAACTTATATTTAAAGATTACTGAAACTTTAAATGCTTTTTTCTCGAAATTTTTTGGATAGTGGGTCCTACTGCTTCAATATGTTGTTACCCTCATAGTATACTACAATCCTGCGCAATTTCGTCCCGATCTGAATTTTCCATGTCGTGACCTCTCCTTGTTAGTTCACATTTTCTTAATATCTTCCAGTGTTTCTTAAATTCCTATTGGTCAATCCCCCACATTCCACATAATTATATTGGTGGATCAGAATTCGATTCCTTTCCAATATATAAGAGCACTTTTCTCTCATTCCTTTAAGCATGGAAGACTGTACTAAATGCTACCAAAACAGCAGTCTGCTTTCCAATTTTTTTCTCTTTGGCATCGCAGCTTGCCTTGTTTTAATTTCCGCAGTTCTTCTCTTCATTTTATTATTTTCATAAGAAACATCTTTACTCTTGGTTATGCAAGCAATAAAGGTCCTCAATACTCAGGTTGCAAGCAATGCCAGGGACAGAAACCATCAAAGAAACAGACTGACATAACACAGTAGTGACTTCCTAAGGAAATTTTAGATTCTGTTGCACAAAGGTATGCAAAATCCGATTTTGCATCAGATAAAATTTTTAAATTTATCTTCTTGAGAGAGAAAAAAAAAAAAAAATCTTGAAAAAATATAGAGATATAAAACAGATGAGAAAGTACAGGGCCGATTTTCACTCGAAAAAAGGGAACACTTGAAAAGAAAAAGACAGGGCATATTGGTGCTAAAATAAAATGGTGCAGCTCCCTTTGAAAAACTCCAAACTTGAACACTAGCTTCTAATGTACAGTAATTTCCGGTCTATAATCCGCGGTGGTGCATTATCCGCATCTGCATTATTTAACCATTAGGGAAAAAATACGCAGAAAATCTGTGGTGCCACATAATCCGCAGCACCACATGATCGGCAGATATCAAAAATGCACTGAATACTTTTAAATTTACTTAATACCATGGACATTTAAAAAATAATAATATAATAATAATATAATATGAAAAATATTAAAATAGAATAGAAAAAGCTACCTTTATTTGCAAATGTGATAAATTTACTTAATACCATGGATATTTAAAAAAAATAATAAAAAAATATTAATATGTAATAAATATAATAATACAATAGAATAGAAAAAGATACCTTTATTTGCAAATGTGATAAATTTACGTACTTAATACCATGGACATTTAAAAAAAAAAATAATAATAATAAATTAATATGTATAATAAATATAATAATACAATAGAATAGAAAAAGAAACATTTATTTCCAAATGTGATAAATTCCAAAAAAGACATTATATATTTAAATTCTTTGTTTTCTTTGTTTTTCATGGAAATTTTGTAGATACCTGCAGTTTTGGTGGGGGATTCGGATCTTTATCACTTCTTATTAGTTGGTATATGTTAGGATTGGGTTTAATAGGAATATTTACGTTATAATTATTAGCAGTATTTTTTATTTTGTTTGATGTGCCTTGGTTATAGGGAATGGAAAAAGTGTATTTTGTGGAGGTTTTTTGGGCATCTGGAATATTGTTTAGTTGTTTTATTCGTTTTTTGTATAAGTGGTTTACTAATGTTTTGGGGTAGCCTGGGTCAATTGTTAATTTATTAATAAAATTTAACTCTTTTTTTTAATTCGTATTCATCTGAACAAAGGATGGCGCGATTAATATAACTGCGTATGGTATTGATTTTGTATCTGTAGGGTGTTTTACTTTTATTACTAATGATTTCATTGCTTGCTGTGGGCTTCCGGTAAACAGTGGTTTTGAAATTATTATTGTCTTTAATGATTTTAACATCTAGGTAGTTAATTTCGCTATTGTTTTCGTGTTCTGCAGTGAATTTAATATTGTTGTCTAGTTGGTTTAGGATTTCGTTGCTATTGTAATTATCTTTAATGACTGCAAACACATCGTCCACGTAGCGGACCCAGAATTTAATTTTATTTCCTAGTTGTTTGGTAATTTGATTTTCCATGAATCTTAACTTATATTCTGCTATGATGCCTGATATGGGGGATCCCATGGGAACACCCATATTTTGTTTATAGATGGTGTTATTAAATTGGAAGTAGCTTTCTTTTAGAATTAAATTACTGGTTGAAATTAGTGTATTTGCAATGGGTGTTTCATATTTTTCCTAATAAATATAACGTAAATATTCCTATTAAACACAATCCTAACATATGCCAACTAATAAGAAGTGGTAAAGATCTGATCCCACGCACCGAAACTGCAGGTATCTACAAAATTCCCATGAAAAACAAAGAAAACAAAGAATTTAAATATATAGGCATTACTAAAAGGAAGATTAAAACCAGAATAAAAGAACATAAAAATGACATTAAATTTAACTGTAACACAACCGCGCTTGTCAGAAATTATTTTGAAAACAATATAGAAATTGACTTTGAAAACGTCGCGAAAATAGCCAACTACAATAACCCAACCTACGCATATATCCGTGAGAGCATCGAAATTGCGTATCAAGATGACACAATTAATGACCATGAGTCGGCTGAGATAGAAGAGATATGGCGTCACCTACTTAAAGAAGAACATCAAACACAAGACCGCCAGCCACGAAGTGCAGACGGCACCGATGACGGAAGGGGCCCCCCGTCCGAAAAGAGATCTTCTGCCGCACAGGAAGTTGATTTTTAAGGTATTTATATTTATTATATGTTTAGTAACTTCGTTAAAATTCTAAAATTATAATGTTTTGTGAGTCATTTTCAGAATTTTCGAAAATTCCACACTTATGAAAGCATTTTACAATTGTTTCTTTGGAAACATCGTTCCATGCGTCATACACCCATTTTGCTACATCGATGTACGACGCACGGCACATTTTACCATTTTTTGTAAAAGTGAGACCTTCCGACATCCAATTTTCCCAAAATGAATTCCCACCAAACTTTACTTTTGAAAGAACGGTTGATGCCGAGATCCAACGGCTGAAGTTTCTTTGTCAATCCACCTGGAATGACGGACAGCTTTGCGCCTAGAACTCCACATTCTTTCTTAACACTATCTTTTAAGTGTGCTGTCATCAAATCCATTATTAACAGCGCTCTGGGTTTAAAAAAAAAAAACCTGGTCTTTTTCGCCAGACTGTTTTCATCCAGGACAACATTACTTCCTCATTCATCCACCCCTTCTCGTTTGCACGTATTTCCAGTTCTGTCAGGAAATTATCTTTGGGGACTGTTTTTCTCTTAAATATAAGCATTGGGGGGAGTTTATTCCCGCTTGCAGAGCAAGCTAAAACAACCGTGAATAACGTTTTTTCGTTGCCAGTAGTTGAAATAGCTACTGATTTGGAGCCTGTAATCTCTACGGTACGAGAAGGGGGGCAATCAAAGCACAATGAAACTTCATCCATGTTTATTATTTCATTTTCGGAGAACTTATAAGTAAAAATAATTCTTTTACAATGTTCCACAAAATTTTTACTTTTTTCTTCCCAGTCTGTAGGCAGACGTTGACCTATCGTGGTGCGATTTCTGATTACTAAATTTTTACCGCTTCATAAAACGATAGCACCACGTAGGTCCACCAGTAAAATTTCACAAATCTAATTCGCGAGCCATTTGTTGGGCTTTTAACCGGATCTTGATGGTTGATATAGGCAAATCTTTTTCCCGTTGCTCCATAATCCATCGATAGAGATCCTCCTCCAACGTTGGCCAAGACGGAGTTCCACGACGAAACAATCTCTTTTTTTTTTTATTGCTTTGAAGCAATTTATCTTTATTCCTCCTCTAAAGCCGAATATTTGATTCATCAATATTAAAATCACGACCGGCAGCTCTGTTACCGACTTCTTCGGCTTTGAGAATCACTTTTAATTTAAACTCTGCTGTATAACTAACACGTTTCGTAGCCATTTTGAGTTGTTGTTAAGAAACTTAAGAACAGGTATAACACTAAAGAGTATATGAGTGACGATGCGGTTTTCTTGTTTAACTGCTAATTTTAACGGATCAGAGCTGGAGAGAACCGGAATGAACGGGAGAAAAACCATGGTACATGTGCATATGAGAAGTTTTATGTCTATGTGCACGTGCGCTTTCAGCTGTCCTCTATCGGCTAGAAAAGCCCAGCCGAAGAATCGCCCAGCGAACCGGCGAGAATGAATCACGATGGCCTTGGCTGCAAGGGAGAAACATCTATCGCCCATATTTGGTGATTTTTTGCCTTATTTTGTAACGGGAAATTTTTAGTTTTTACGTGCGTTTTGCTAGCGGAATTTTTTTTTGGTCGATAGTACGCGGCAGCGTATTATCCGCACCTTTAAAAAATTTACCTTTTTAACGGATAATCCGCGGATTCTAGACCAGAAATTACTGTATATATTCTCCCTAAGTAGAGAGTTATAAAAATTTGATGTAGCTGATTTGTGTAGCAATGCTGGTTATAGATATCCCACTTATGAAGCTTAGGAACAGGGATTTTAGTTGAAGATAATTGAAGTTTGTTAGCAGGTTAGAAATTAATATGAAAATTAAAATTTTTAAAACTTAAATAATGTTATTAAATGTTTTAAAACTAATTTAAAACATAACGGAGGATAAAAAGGTAAGACAAGGAGGTTATCAGGTTTAATTTTAGCAACACTAGAATTCTTGCTTTTTAAGTGCTTTACCAGTAATAGAAGGGCTAAAACCTCATTTGACAGAAACAGACTAATCAAGTTAGTAATTAAGTTAAGAAAGGAGGAAGTGTCAAAACAGATTTTAAAGGCACAATACATGTAAGTGTAAAAGGTACCGATTTTCTGATTAACATGATAACTTGAAAGAGCACAAGAAGGTTTAGAGCACCGGAAACTGAGAAGGTTTTCCATATTTAGAAGTTTTAAAAGAGAAATCCTTTTTTTAATTTTTTGTTTTTGTGTTCCCTCCTGTTAGGTTGCTGCAGGAAATCTTACTGGCTGGCTGTGTTTTTCCTCCTCCTCAGGTTTTTCTCTGTCTTCCAGTCTTGTTTTTGTCTCCAAGGTAGTAGTATCATGTGTTTTTTGCTTTGAAGAATAAAGGTCCCATCCTTTCGAAACAGGTAGTGTTTCCTTTTACTTCATGCTGTGTGAAGAAGTTTCATTATGCGCCAGTTCTTTTTTTATAACTTAGTTAATATACTTTTAAATGTGGGACGTTTTACCTAAATATTATTACGAATGAATGAATTAAAAAATAATACCTTTTGTAGCAAACGATAACTGTTCATATTTTTGAGGATTAATAATAAATATAGGAATAAAAAAAAAAAAAAAAAAAAAAATTGGTCTTATTATTATGAAAAGATTCATTTAAATACAGTGACCAACAATGCGAGCAAAGTCAGCTAGTTAATAAAATACTGCTATAATAGGTATTCAATTTATTGCACTTTGCCACAAATTGAGTGCACCATTTACTCTTATTATGAGAGAACAGTACTCAAATGTTGAATCAGCAGTTGATTTAACCATTTGTTAATGTTTATCATTAAAAAAAAAAAAATAATAATAAAAATAAAAAAGATTTTGTATGATTAAATTTAGCTCTCTCTCCCCCCTCCCCCCCCAAAATTAATAAATAAAAATTATATGTATACTACTTTAATGAAAAAAAAAAAAAAAAAAAGTAAATTAAGTAAATAACATAAGGAATCTTATGTATAACTTTACATTAACAACAACTAATATGAAATGCTTGTTGTGATATAGGGTAAAAGATTCCAACACTATTTCAATTAAATTTTAAAGGGACAAAATGCAAGTATACTTTAATATTATTCAGTGTTGTTAAAATTGAAATATGTTGAATCTTTATTGTAAGAAGTTATAATTAAACTTTTGGCATGTTAACCGGTTGGTGATACTGTTATATACGATTATATAGCAGAAAATTTTGTGATGGCTAGAACATATTAGTTTTCATAATGCTTGTTTGTAAAAATAAAGTTCTTATTCAAGACTGAAGTTTATTTATATATTTTCACTTCCTTCATTTAATACTCTATAAATAATAACAATAATAAAATATCGAATGTCTACTAAAAAAATGAATTATCTTACCTGGATACAATTTAAAATTTTCATCATATCCATTATTTCATTTTTAAGTGAAAAGATCAATCTGATTGAATTTATATCACTATCATTTTGCTTGTCATCGTGCTTTTGGCTTTTTAATAGCATCTGCAAAGAAAAAAAAAAGTTATCCCCTACAGAGGCTAAAAGGGCAAGGTACCCCTACTTGCTGAAACTGGTATGGCCAGCTTCTAGAAGCAAGTAAGGTTTTCCATCTTTTAAATGTTTAAGACAGTAAATATTTTGCCAACGCAATTAAAGCTGTTTAACAAAGCATATATCACCATGAAGGGGAAAAACACTTACTTTAGGTGCACTTTTAACAACTTTTGAAGCTTCTGCATATTGACCAGGAATGTCAACAGTTAAATTCTTCTGGACTAAAAGATCTTCAGCATGAGATTTATTACGAATAGCCATGCGTGAAGCAAGATCTGAATTCTTTACAACATTTTTTATGTAAGGAATGAAGTTGTTTTCATCTATACTAACAGACAATACCTGTAAAGAAATTTTTAAACCAAGAGTTCGAATTAGAAATTTAATCTATTAAAAATATCAACACATAACACAAAGAGAAAAAAAAAAAAAAAAAAAAAAGTAACAGTTTTAAGTCTCTTGACTCAATAATTCTTTTAAATGTCTCATAATACAAAACTGGAAAGAGAACTATATTGAAAAGAAAGAAAGAAGGGAAACAACTATTTTAATTTTGACACTAGCTCACTTTTGTATTAGAAAGCTGAAATACATGTGAATTCTTTTGTATATTTCTATTTTCTAATTCCTACAACTCCTTAGGTCCTCCGATTTAAGTTTTAAAGACAAATCAGATTCGAGATCAGAATCTTAATATTAAATCTAGCTGTCATTTTTTTATTGGCTTTTATGAATTTTTAGAAATTCAGATATAAATCCTAGAATTTTTTTTACAACCCATTTTGTTACAATCTCAATATATTATCGAAAATCCTCTCTCCTAATTACATTTGTAGTGAATATAGTGCAATTCAGTCCACTATATTCTCCCACTGTCATTAACTTCTAAATTTTTATTTTACATCAAGAAGCTTTGAGTACTGTGTTTTGGATATCTGAAAAAAATATATATATTAGATTGCTTAGTTTTCTTGGCAAGAATTGTTAAGCACATTTTTTTTTTTTTTCTTATTTCAATTTCTTTTATTCTCCTTCTTCCCCTAACAATGTTCATATTCTACCTTAAATACATATCTCAACAACAGTATCTGAATAGTAATTGACAATCTTTTAATAATTGTAATATTTTAGGGGGACCAGAAAGTAATGTCATTTTTGTGCATGCTGATATTCAGTTGTCATTTACTAGCTCATTGTGTGCCTGAACTTGCGCCAAAGACATTTCAAAGTTAGAATGACTTGTTTACTCATAAATAAATAAAGCTTAATTTTTTTTTTTTATTTAAAACCAGTTTATAATGAAATAGCCAGACAAAACCAGAACAGGTACATATCAAACATTGTTTCTTGAGTTTTGAAAGGATAATAATGCAACAGTTGCTACAAAAATCAATTGTGATGCTTATTCAAGTGCATTAAACATTTGTAGATGCTAAAGGTCGTTTTTTAAATTGAAATTCGATAATTTTGAGTTTTCAGACTCGTATAAATCAGGAAGACAAACAATTAGAGACAATACATGTTAAGGGACGAAGTGAAGGCAAATCTGTGTCAGACAATCAAGAAACTGTCAGACACTCCTAACCAAACTTTGTCTATCATCCAAGAACATTTGCAGCAGATGGGTAAAGTGACCAAGTATGTCCATATGTATGACAATAGTCCATGGGCCAGCTAGCAAAAATTATCGAAATGGTATAATTTGAGGGTACTAATTTTAATTTTCATCATAGTTAGGTAGGTTTATTAGGATATCGAAACACCATGATTGCCATCTCAAAGTAGTAACTAATAAAAATGGCAGCCAATCCACAATGGCAGATGGTGAGTTTTAAAAAAATCAACTGTATCTCGAGAATTATTAAAATAATATAATATACAATACAGTAAACTCCCGATTATCCGCGGTGAACGGGGAATAGACAACCGCGGACAATCGAATCAGCGGATAATCCGCAAAATGGTCAAGAAGGGGATATAAATCAACATATAAAGCTTTTTGAGCGATACTATTTAATGAACAGTTAAGCATAGTCTACATATACAATTTAACATATTAATAAAATTTCTACTTACATTTTGCTCTATTTTTTAACAAAAAAATCGGTAAAGCATCTTTTTTTTTTTTTTTGTACTAAAACCCTTTGTGTAGTGTGATTGCAGTTTCTTTATCAGCATTTTGTCTCAAACTGATACATCGTCCTGTTCCTTGAGATATTTTATAAGTCCATCTGCATATGCTAGGGCTGCGTTGTGGCTCATCCTATGGTGAGTTTTAACTCCTTCTTCCTCCTCTTCTTCACTGTCTTCTGATACTGGGTCTAATGCTTGGCCCACAATTTGTTAATCTGTAAGGTGTTCAATACCTGTATCATTGGCGTCACAATTAATCCACTCTTCAATATTTCCTTCATTGACTTTTTCTTCTCCAGTAACAGATTTAGCTAAATTTGCCAAATCACGAGCAGAAATTTCTTCCTTCTCTATAAACAGGACCCGCATTAAGCATTCGCCACCTCGCTAAATGCGAACAAATCAGAAAATTGGCGATAAAATTTTTATTTTTGCGAAAATGTTGGCGAACGATTTATTTTTCACCAGTTTTCTCACAAGGATTTAAAAAAAAAAAATCGAAATTTTTGAAAATAAATAAATTGACTGAAACATAAGTTGTAAAACAATGTGTGCCGAGTTTTCATTTTTTCATAACACGCTCATTCCAGATTCCAGCAAAATAAACAAAAGCATCAACGTGCGTACAGTTACAGTCAGCCTATGTTCGCGCTTCCGTCTCAGTCTGCCGCCTTGAATTCTTTCTTCTACCTCCATGTTCACGGAGGGATGTTTTCTCGTTTCTCCTTTGCGTTGATTTACTGCACTGCACTGCACATTCTGCCTTGTGCATGACGTCACATCCCACGTGCGCTGCTCTTCTCTTTGCATGCTTGTAAATGAAATACGTCGGTCGCACCGAGCCGAGATCATCTCGTTTCAGTTTTATCGTTTTAGCATCGTTTCTTGAAATTTGTTTTATTTTTAATGTGTTTTGAACACAAAAATCAAAATAGTGAAATGATACTTAAGGACATTTTAGATTATTAACTTAAAATAACGATTGAAATATTAACAGAAAATCTGTATGATGGCTGGAAGGCTATACTAGCCATTACTAGTTTTTTTACCAAAACATCTGGTTCAAATGCTTCTCAATCACTTCAGAAAGAAGGTGTGAAGAAAAAAAAATAGAATCAACAGACACATTGAATCAGCCATCTCGGAAAATTCAGTCTAGGGTGTTTACAAAATATAAATGCTATATTTCTATACATTTTTGCCGTTCAAATACTTAATAAAAATAAAATGACATAAAATCTACAAAATTGGATTACGGTCATAAAATGAAAGTAAAACTGTTTTTAAAAATAATGTAGCAGCAATTATGAATTTGGAAAATCATAACAGTTCTGGCAAGTTGGCAGCAATAAAGTGTAATTAACCATGAATATGCAATTAATATTAAAATCAATTAAATTGGTATATTATGTTGAATTATAAGCACCTGTTGTTTTAAATGAGTTTTATGCACCGTAGTTTTACTGTACATTGTAAAAATTTCGTGTATAAAGTGTGGCTAACACTTTTAAAAATTAGCTAATGATTTTTCAATTTGGCTAATTTATTGGCTAACAATTTGAAATCCTTAGCGCGGGCCCTGATAAACTCTACCAAAGTATTTTTCACATTTGGTGAAATTTTTCTCCAAGACCTTACCAATGTAGACTGCTTAACTACCTCCCAAGCAGTGGGTATGCCATAAATGCTGTCAAGAATCGTGTAATATCTCCAAAAGCCTTGAAGGTCATTACTCTCTTCGGTCTTTTTTTTTTTTTTTGTAATAAGTTTGTTCTGTATTTTTGAATTCCCTTTTAAATCCAGGCTCTTAAGGACCGCGGATAATCCGCAAAGTGGATAATCTGACCGCCGATAATCGGGAGTCTACTGTAAATTAATAAATAAAGATTTAGACAAAAGGTGTAGTGTAATAATTTATCTTTTAATTTGATGCAATATATTTTTGGGTCAGATGGTAGAGAATACAAGGAAACATGAATTTTAATTTATTTCAAATGAAACATCCATTTCAGTCAAAATCGTTTGTTTACCAAGTAACTGCATAAAAAAGAAAAAACTTCAGATACACTGCTTTAATAAAAAAAACCGTGAATTAGTATTTAAGAAAATATCGAAAAATTTCTGATTTTTTTTGTGAATTTTTTTACTAAAAGTTTGCAAAATTCCTGTAGTGCATTTCGATAAGCAAAAGCTTCAGATAAAAGAACAATATAAATAAACTTTACAGAAGTATCATTTTAAACCATATAACATTTAAACGAAAATTTTAAATAGTCTTCGTCACTTTCAGAAGATTTGCACAAATTAAAATCTGTGATAGCTTTTTGTTCAATACTGTTTTCACAATTTGACAACGTGATCGCATTTGTGCGCTTAACCATACAAGTACACGATGGAATTTGACATGACTTTGAACATGAGCAACTTATGGAGTTCTAACACTGCTTCAAGTGCAGATGTTCAATCATCCATTAGATGTTTTGCATACCGACTTTATCTGGTATCCATCCATGATCCTCTGCATCTAGTATTTCAGTAAGCTATCTAAACATCTCTTCCAAATAGCTGCTTGATAATTATCTCGTTTAGAATGTTGACATGAGCAATATTCACATGCAGGAAGTTGAGTTGAGTCTACTTTGCCTTGTCCACTTTGGAACACGAGTTTTCATAGCTAATTTATGATGTTTTCTATTTTGGTGTTTCTTGAGTACAACGATTAGTCAATTTTTGAATTAAATTTTGATTAGAAATAGAAAGTGTAATTTCACTTCCAAGCCTTGAAAATTGCAAACAAAATTCTGTATTGTCTTATAACAGTTTCAACGCCTTTATCTTTCTATGCCCAGAAATCGCACTTACTGCATTACAACCTGTCATGCCTATAATACTGGTGATGCTGATTACATATTGCAGCCGATGATAGATGCTTATTTTTTTATGCCTATCAATCTGATTCACCCACTACATCCATGTTTTATATACAAGCAGCTCTCTACGTTGATGCTAGATGATATAAAAAGAACCAGAACCAACATGTCTGTATCATCAGATACACATATTACATTTGGAAATTCCACACAGCATCCTTTATGTGTAGCATCATATGCATATTTGCTTTTTCTACTAAGACTTACATGCACCTCAAATTAAAAATAGATTAACTTTGTGTCTCCACAACAACTTTGAAAAAATATTGCAAAAATAAAGACATGATCAATAAGCCAGACAGAAGGCTGTTTGTCAGTACTCATAGCAGAAAAACCAACGTTTGAATAAGCTTGTATTTAGTTATCCTTCGGAACTTTTACAGGGTGGCTAGCATTTAAACCTTTTTTAATTCCCTGACTTTTCCCTGACTATTTTTCGAGATTTTCCTCCATTTTCCCCTGACTCTCACGTTTATTTTTGATAAAAATTTCATGACACTAGCAAAAAATTTAGTGATTTAAAATATCATTAATAATTTAATGATTAATATAGCTTATTTTCCCAAAATTTGTTAAAATTCCCTGACTTTAAAGGGAATTCCCTGATTATTCCCTGACTTTTCCAGATTTTCTAAATTCCCTGACTTTTCCCTGATTCTTTGATTTTCCTTGACTGCTAGCCACCCTGTTTTACTTTAGAGTATTTCCAACCCAGATGGATCTATGAAAGAAACTATGAAAGTCATGCTGAAAAAACACCTGGAAAGTTAATCTCAAGTACAGATGAAATGAAAATATATCTTCATCAGCTATGATAACTGATAGGATGGCATTAATTCCAAAATTACATGGAGAAAATAGAACATTTGATCAGTTATCTATTACAATCAATCCTGAATCCACTCTTAAACACAAACTACTGTAGCACTCGAATTGATGTTGTGTTTAATACCTATTAAGAGAAACACATAAAATCGTCTAAACGCCACAGTAGAGGTTCAGATGCAGGAATACATTTAAAGAAAATTAAAGGCAATCGTAGAATCATAAAATGGAATTTTATATGTTACTTAACAAGTATATTAAAATAACTAGTGGTGTGTTTCATGAAATGGAAAACCTTGCCTCTTCTCAGGAAGAAGCAGTGACAGTGAGATGTGTGATATAAAGATACTGCTGTTTCGAATTTAATATGCGTATCTGAGGACACAGGCGTGTTCATTCTGGCTCCTTATATATCATGCAGCATCAGCATGGAGAATAACTTGTATGTAAAATGCAGATCTAGTGGGCAAATCAGACTAATAGACATAAGAAAAACTAGCATCTATCTGTTGATGATTATAGTATGAAAACAGCATTGCCAGGATTACATGCATAGACAGGTTGTAAAAAAAAATGTGTTTTCTGGACAAGGAAAAATAAAGGCGTTGAAATTGTTACAAGAAAATATAGAATTTGGATTTGGGAGTGAATTTACACTTTTGAATTCGCCCCACAATTTAATCCAAAAGTTCACTAGTTAGTTATACACAAGGAACACCAAAAAAGAAAATATAAATGAACTAAGATACCACATGTTCTAAAATCAACAAGGCCAAGCAGACACAGCTCATCTTCCACCATGCCAAGATTGTTCCAGTCAACATTCTAAATGAGCTACAGTCGGTGGCAAAATTATTGAAGATGTCAGCAATAATTTGTATTTAAAGATGTGCACCTAATACTGTTTTTTTTTTTTTTTTAAGATTATTTGTCTTGGGACATAATCTTATTCTTATGACTTTTTTTTTTTTTAAAGATTATTTGTCTTGGGACATAATCTTAGTCTTATGACTTTTTTTTTTTTTTTTTTTTTTTTAAAGATTATTTGTCTTGGGACATAATCTTAGTCTTATGACTTTTTTTTTTTTTTTTTTTTTTTTTTAAAGTTGATAAAATTTAATGATATAAAAATAAAAATAAGAATGTGGATGTACACTTCAGTAATTTTGCTGCCGACTGTAATTATTAAGCAGCTCTTTCGAAGGGATGTTTGATAACTTTCCTGAAATACCAGGGTATGCTAAACATCAAGTGGATGATATGATTTAGAGGTACCAACAGTACCGTAACTAGGAGCTTGGAGGCCCCCTCCTCTTTCTTTATTGTTTCACTCCTATATCACTTTATTTTAATAAGTCCAACAGTTAATATTTAAAGAGCAGTTACGTAAATTGCAGGTTTCGGAGCAACTTAAAATATTCATTTAAAATATTGAAGTAAAATATACACATAAAATATTGAAGACTTCCATGGAAACTAGCACGAAAAAAAAAACAACAGCGGGAAGAGAGAAAAAAATGTCGAAATTTAAAAAGAAATGTTCTCGTAGTCATTAATTGACTTTAAAATAAACCCTTTCAAACTGCACCAGTACAAACTGATAACTGATATCATTTTGTACTGGTCACTCGCGATAATCTACATTGCCTGAGGAAGGGTTGTGTTAATTCAAATCTACCAAAAACAATTGTTGTTGTCTTTTTTGAAATTTATGGTGTTTCTTCAATAAAGTATATATCTCATAGTATTTTTAGGACGGCAGTTTGTGGTGCTTCCTTTTAATTACAACTTACACTTACTTACTTTTTAAGCTACAATTGTATTTTATTACAAAGAAAAATATGGAAAAAGTACATAAAGAGAATTAATATCTTTGTACTGTCTTTCGTAAAAAATAAGAGATACATGAGAAAATATAAAAAAACACAAGTTAAATATAAAAAAACGTTGACTAAGAAGTTATTGAAAACTGACACTAGAATGTACTTATTGCTTCGTGATATTAATTAAGGTTATGGTAAATCGGTGAATAATATTTGATTATAAAAAATTATATTTTCTAACTTTTATTGAAGCAAAGTCATCTATTGCTTTATCGAAGTTAATTTTCTGAGCTCGTTCATTTTCAATAGAGAGCAAAGCTAAACCGCTAAGTCTTTCTTGACCCATATTATTTCTTAAGAAATTTTTTATCAATTTGAGTTTTGAGAATGAACTTAGCAACTGTCACGGGAACAGTTAAGTACATAATGCAAGCGGTGCATACATCAGGATAACTTGCTGAAAGTGAACTTTGGTTAATTATTAATTGTTCTGCTAGTTCACTGACGCTCTTAATTTTTTCAAGTTCATTTTGGAATGAATTTTTGATAGAACATATTTGTAAAGGAAACAACGGGGACATATCCTGTGGAAACTTTTTAACAAATTCTACTGCTTTGTTGTGAATTTCTTCTTCACTAGCACTGGTAAGAAATTCAGGCTGAACTATTTGATAAGTGTCTAGAACAGCTTTCATACCTAAAAATCGGTGACGTAGCTGAGTACGTAGAGTATCTATCATTGGGTAGACTACAGTTACTCTAAAATGAGACTCTGGTTCCTTTAATCTTTCGTCTTCAGATAGTTCGTCAAAATGTTTTTTCACCTTCCTAAATCTACCCTGGCAAAAATCTTTAGTTACACCCCAACGTTCACAAGTTTTTGTAGCCTCAGATACCAGTTCTTCAAATCTTTCACGGATTTTGGTAATTTTAAGTAGAGCATTCTCTAGTAAATTATATGCAGATAATAATTCTACTGAATCAAATTGAAGAGACTTTGACACAATGTTCAGGGACTCCAAAATTTCGCACTGGATAACTAACAGTAAGATAAAGTCAAAAGTTTCTAATTTTTTTCTTTAGTTGTACGGCTTCATTTCTTTCCTTGCTTTTTTGGCTAGTTAAAATTATGCGAGTGAGACATTTTATAACATCGGAGAATCTATGTTTCAGGGCATAAACTGCATCATATCTGCCAGCCCAGTGAGTTGGATTCATCATTTTCCATGTAACTTTGGAAGATCCGCTCTGATATTGTGATTTTAATTCCTCCCAACGTATTGTACTTTGACCAAAAAAGCAATATACATTTTGAACAATTCGAAAAACTTGCAGTTTTCTCTGTTTCCTTCAAGGGCATCTTTAAGAACTAAATTTAAATTATGAGCTGCACAGTGTACATAGTAAGCGTGTGGAGATTTTTTTAGTATGCGTTGTTGCACGCCATTGTATGCCCCACTCATAACTGCTGCCCCGTCGTAACCTTGACCACAACATTTTGTTAAATCCAAACCTTTTTCGCTGAGAGATTTCATAATTTCATCTTCTAAGCCTTGTGCTGACTGATCTCTGATTTCTCTGAAGGAGATGAAAACTTCACAAATTTTCAGTTCACTAGGTTTTCCCCTTTTGTCGTTTATTATTTTTACATATCTATAAACTTCACTCAATTGGTCAGTTTTAGAAACGTCTTGGATCGTGTCCAAAATTAGAGAAAAAAATGGAGCCTCTCGAAGTTCACAAGTGATATCATGTTAGCTGGTGTGAAGTAGATCCAAGGCTAAGTGAATTAGCAGAGGAGCCTACTCTAGACATAAACACCAGCTTAACAACATTTAAAGTTAATTAAATGAATTTGATAAAATGGAAGCTAGAGTAAGTAAATATGCTGAAAGATAAATATGTAGAAGTTGTTAAATAAATGACCATAACAAATTTTAATTTAATTTGTGTTTTAATTGAAACAATAAATTCAACAAAAAGTTTATATAAATATAACAATAAGTTTATATGAATAACAATAAGATAATTGAAGTAGACAAATATTTTTATGAACAAACATACCAAAGCAGATGCTGGATGACAAACAAGGTGAGTAAGAAGACAGTATTTGACATATTTTTATTTCCCAATGTAGGTTGCAGAAAAAGACAATTAAGTTCCTTTTTCAAAGAACTGGTGAAACTTATGTTGACGGCGTGATGTTCCACTTGTTATTGTCGCGATATTAACACCTATAACTTTCATTTAAATTTCGAACTCACAAAAAGGATTAACGTGAGTTATAACTAACTAAAAATGAAAAAGATTTTATTTGAATATAAAAAATAAACGCCACATATTACGGCGATATCTTATGAAGTCGGCATCGGCGAAAAATGAACAGAGGCAAGGGCAAGAGCAACCGCAAAGGCAACCACGAACACCCACTACCATCGGCGTTCGCTATTTATAGCTTCGCTATTTATAGCTTTATAGAAACGAAGTGATCTTCCGGATGTACGTTGGGGCATGTGCCGGCGCGGCGCGTGCGTAGACTTCAGCTATCGTTCTTAGAGATGTTTTATGCAAATTTTTGAAACTTGGCTCAGTCGGAACTTCCGGAAGGTTAGCTATTGTTTATGTTTTGCGTTTGAAAAATTCAAATGGATGATTTAAATTTGAAAGCTCTTTAATATAGCATTTCATTGAACGATATATTTATTTTCCTGGTAAGTAGAAAATATATTAAAAGGAAATTAGGATTTTTAATAAATGTTTAATTTTTTTCAACTAACGTTTTTTTTTCTTTAAGCTTTATTTTAAGAGTGATTAATTTTTAATATATTTAATTAGCATAACGATAAGAAAAAAACGGTAAACTATAGGTTTACTATTAACAAGGCCCCCCCTCTTATCGTTTGCACTTTTAAGCTTAAAAAAGTTGATAAAAAAAAACATCCAGCAAAACTTTGCACAAATTACATAATCATACGACTGTGACTAATCAGTTTAACAGTTTCTTCAGAACTAAAAAAACAATTAGGTATGATCTTCAGCTGCACAGCAACAGAAATCAATATCTGGATAGAGGTGATCTACAAAACAATTTGTTTTTGAAACACAAATAACATATACCTGTTTACTCAAACCTCTCCTCCAGTTTTGAAAAGATTTTTAACATGCTCTTTTAAAAAAAACTGTAGAAAAGAAATTCATACAATGAATTATTTGTATAATAAGTTTAACAACAAATATAACATGAGTATAATCACATTCAATATTATAAATATATGTATAAACACAATTCTTTCTTACAATATAAAAGTATAAGTTACATACAAATATTTAACAAAAAGAACAGAATGGATTATTTCGGGAATGGAGAGGAGAGAGAGAGAGAGAAAAATTGCTGTGAGCAATTGAATAAAAAAAAATTGGCTTACTGTCAAAGAAAGAATGAGAATTGAAATTCTCAAAAAAACTTCCAGCCTAAACCTGGAAAGATTTTGCTTAACTTGCAAAATTTGAAATTTTTTTTTTCCCGAATTCAAGGAAACATTTGAATTCATAGAAAAGTTTAAATTTTTGAATTCATAAATTTTGAATTCTTAAAAAAAAAGTTTGAATTCATTAAGGATTTGAATTCATAAAAAAAATTTTAGAAAATTTACATTTTTAAATTTTATAAATTCATAGAAAAATTTGAAATTGAAAATTTAAGATTAACTTTTGAAACATTTTCGAAGAAAAGATTTTTCACAAATTTTTGTAATTCAAATTTAGTTTGTGGCTTAGTAAATATGTCAGCCAAATTTAATTTGCTACGAATGAAAACTAATTCAAAAATATTTTTGATAACAAGATCTCTAATAAAATACAGTTTGACCTCTATATGTTTGCTTCTATTATTCTCTATAGGAGATTTAATAAAGTCTATGGCAGCCATATTGTCAATTAGTAATTTTGAAATTTTCTTATTTTTTATAATCTTCATGTTTTGGCATTCTTCTAGAATTCGATCTAGCCAGACAATTTCTTTTGCTGCTTCTGTAGCGGCAATGAACTCAGATTCCATAGTGGATAAACTAACAGCCTTCTCTTTAAAGGTCCTCCAACTGATGGGGCTACTATCTAGAAATACTATTTGTCCACCTATGGATGTCCGATCATCACGATTTGAAGCAAAGTCGGCGTCTGTGTAGGCTACGATCTGTGAATCAGCACATGAAAGTTTTAATTTTAATTGGCTTGTTTTCTTTACATATCCCAGTAGTTTGATCAACCCATTCCAGTGATGAATTCCTGGATTCGATTGGAATTGGCTATAGATATTGACGGCATATGCTATATCAGGTCTTGTTCTGTTAGATAAATATGATAAACACCCTAGAATATTGCGATATGGATACTTTGTCATTTCTTTGGTTTCTTCTTCGGTTTGAGGACAGCTTGATTTTGAGTAAATACAGCCTTTGCTGATTGGTAAGGATGAAATTGGAGGGTTAAAACTATTAAAACGACTGCATATTTCTTGAATATAGCTTTCTTGATGAATGAATAGCTTTGAGTCAATTTCAACAAATTCTACTCCAAGTAGTTTCTTTGTCCTTCCCAAAATTTTTAATTTGAATTTTTGTTTTAAAACATTAATGGCTTCCTCTAAAAACATTTTACTTTTACCAAATAAAACCATGTCATCAACATATAATAATAGGATAACTTGAAACTTGAATGTATAAACACAGTTGCAAGAAGTAAATTTAATAAAACCGATATTTGATAAAACTCTGTCAATTTCGTAAAACCATGCTCGTCCACTTTGGTGAAGGCCATAGAGAGCTTTGTCGAGCTTGCAAACTAACTTCTCTTCTCCTTGTTTAATAAAACCAGGTGGTTGCTGCATGTATATTTCATCTTCTAGCGGAGCATATAGGTATGCGCCAGTGACATCACATTGTACGTGATTCCACTTGTGCTGCACTACCAAAAGTGAAAAGAAAAAACGAATTAGATCGAAGTTTATAACAGGACTAAAAGTTTCTTCGTAACTCTCGCCTTTTACTTGAGCGTAACCTTGAGCTACAAGCCTTGCCTTGAATTTAGCAATTCGACCTTCTTCATCTCGTTTTATTGCATATACCCAGCGACATCCAATTATTTGCTTATTTTGAGGAGGTTTTACAAGATGCCAAACCTTTCGTTCTTGGATGGTTTTTATTTCGGTTTTCATTGCTTCTAGCCATTCTTGAAACTGGTCTGATTTTTGGGCTTGTTTGAAAGTTCTTGGTATAATTAATTCTAGTCAAGAGGAATTATGACAAAAATTGGCACTTGTGTCTGAGTCAGATTCTTCTATTGGAGTGAATGAAAATTTAGTGGGGTCATACTTGATTTTGTTTTCTTGGCAATATTTTCTAACGTCTCTATGGGATCTTAATCTTGTTCTTGTATTTTCGGGATAGTAGTATACGTCTGTTCTGGATTTATCACTTCTTAAAACTTGTTTTCTTTCAAACTTTATGTTCTTTAATGATTGAGCAGGTTTTTCATCATCTGAGGATTCCTCAGTGTCAGATAATTCAGACGGTACGCTGGACTCTATTTCAGGAGTTTCGTCAACAGCCTCTTCATCAGAATCATCGTCACTATCCTTTGGAAATACATCTTGAATTGTGTAATGCTGGTTGATGGTGCCCAGCACTGCTCCACTTGCTTCTGTTTTGAACAAACGATCTTCTTTAAAGGTCACATTTAAAGATTCTACTATTTTATTTTGTTCTGGGATCCAAATACGGTATCCTCTTGTATGGTGTGCATATCCAACTAGATAACCTTTCACAGCTTTTGGATCCAGTTTCTGTCTCCTTTGTTTTGCCAGTCCTACATAGGCTACACATCCAAATGGTTTAAGGTGTCTGATTGATGGTTTTCTTCCACCGTACAATTCGAATGGTGATTTTTCAAAATCTTTATGGCATAGTCTGTTCCAGGCATAATTGAAATGTGAAACGGCTTCTGGCCAAAAACAAAAGTCTAAACCACTTTCATATAATGATGTACGGGCTCCATTAATAACAGTTTGGTTATAACGTTCAATAGCACCATTTTGTTCTGGAGTGAACGTGTTTGTTAGTTCATGTTTGATGCCTTTTTCCTGACAAAATGTTGAAAATTCTTTGTTGACAAACTCTGTTCCATTATCTGAGCGGATAGCTATTAAAGGTTTACCTATAAATCTTTCTGCCCTTTTGATGTGATTAATTAAGGTTTCAGCTACTTCAGATTTTTGGACTATCGGATAAATGAATACTTTACGGGAATAATCGTCCATGATTGATAGAAAATAACGTTCTCCATGTTTGCCTCTTACTTGACATGGTCCCCAAACATCTGTATATAACAGTTCTAAGGGTCTCTTGGATCGAACAAAGTTTCTGTATTTAAATGAAGTGCGTTTAAATTTATTCAACCTGCAACCTTCACAAAAAAATTCTGTATGTCCCTTTAAGAATGGTAATCCCTTTGCACCCCTCTTATTACTTGTATGCGTCAAAGTTTGAGGATTTACATGAGCGCATCTCTTATGCCACAGGTTTAGAACTTCCTGTTCTTTTGAAGATGTTGTGGAGGCTTCGAAAGTTACATGTTGTTTTATAGATTTTGGGATTTTTGCTTGGACACGATAAACACCACTTTTTAATTTTGCTCTGAACATTATATTATCATTAGATGTAATTTTGACTTCGCCTCTTCCCCCAATAAACTGTAAACCTTCTTTGTCAAGTTGTGGCCCTGATATAAGGTTTCTCCTAAGCTTTGATGAATACATCACTCCCTTTAAAGTAAAATTTCTTTGGCCAAAACGCAATTTAATGTCTCCTTTTCCTTCGATTGGCAAAGTGATGCCTTCCATGGCTACAGCCATTTCTTCATTTTGTTGAGGTTTAAATGATGTGAAAAGTTCACGGTCTTTACTAAAATGATGAGACGCGGCAGAATCGAATACCCAATCTGATTCATTTGTTTGCTGAGCTAAACTGGCCTCAGTAATGTAGTAAGATGAATTTGAATCCCTACTACTATTACGGGTCTTAGAATTTGATCTAGATTGATATGAAGATTTTTTTCGACTCTGCCTACCTCTTGATTGGAAGGATTTCTTAGGACTGAAATTCTGAGAAGGTAAGTTTTGGTTTTGAAAAGAGGGTTTAAAGTCAACATTTTTACTTCTATTGAGAGAAAAACAATTTTGTCTAGCATGGCCATTCTTATGACAAAATGTACAAATTAATTTTTGTTTTAGAAGCTTATTTTTGCCTGTATCATTTAGATGAGAAAACTGAGCAGAAATTTTAGCTTTACTTAATTCATTATCTTTATTTCTTAAATTTAGCCTAGTTTCCTCGGCTACCAAGCAAGTTACAATTTCATTGAATGTAAATTTATCATCTTCCCATCTCAGTATGTTTTGAACGATACCGTCGAAATATGATGGGAGATAACGTAACAATTGATAAGATGCAAAAATTTCCGTCAGTCCCCCCTTAGAATTTTCTATTTGTTTAAATATCCTCATGACCCGGGACGCAAAGACATTTACACCCTCACCAGGCAATATTTTGCAATCACACAGCTCAGAAAATAAACTCATGTGCTGTGCACGAGTATCTGGAACAAAACTTTTGTTAATTAAATTCCATGCCTTTACGGGGTCATCCTCGTTTTCTACAATTTTCCTATACTCAGTTTCTATATTTAAGTATAAGACAGCTAAAGCAGCATTAGCTCTAGACTTAAATTTATTAACAGCAGAAGCATTGCTTCTGTCATCAGCCAAAACTGGGGCTGTTTCCGTACCAACAACTATGTCCCAGAGTCCCCGGTCAAGAAGAACAAATTTAATGTCACTCCTCCATTCCTCGAAATTAATCGCATTCAGTTTGGGAATAGAATGTAAATTGTTGACAGCCATTTTTGAGTAAAAAAAAATTGTATAATTATGGTTCAAACAATTTAAAAATATAATATATCAAAAATATCACAATTTTTCTTATAAAAACCTTTGCCCCCCCGAATTAAACATTCGGTAAATTCATTTATTACTTGAAAATTTATTCAAATATATATATATGAAATTTCAAAAAAGTTTTTTTTTTTTTTTACTTTACTGAAAAAAAATTTTTACAATATTCCCTCAACAATATGCAACAAAATGGTCATCATTACTTAAATTAAACAAAACATTCAAGATTTTCATTTATTAACATTAAACAACTTTTAATCTAAATTTAAACAATTTCTTGTTTCAAAAATTATAAATGCAAAAAAAATTTAACTTTCAATTTATTTTTCAAACAAAACAGAAAAACATTAATTTATGAAAGGGCCAGCATATTTACATGCTGAAAAAGGAAAAGCCCATAACCACTTTTTATTTCTCTTGTTAGCTGGTGTGAAGTAGATCCAAGGCTAAGTGAATTAGCAGAGGAGCCTACTCTAGACATAAACACCAGCTTAACAACATTTAAAGTTAATTAAATGAATTTGATAAAATGGAAGCTAGAGTAAGTAAATATGCTGAAAGATAAATATGTAGAAGTTGTTAAATAAATGACCATAACAAATTTTAATTTAATTTGTGTTTTAATTGAAACAATAAATTCAACAAAAAGTTTATATAAATATAACAATAAGTTTATATGAATAACAATAAGATAATTGAAGTAGACAAATATTTTTATGAACAAACATACCAAAGCAGATGCTGGATGACAAACAAGGTGAGTAAGAAGACAATATTTGACATATTTTTATTTCCCAATGTAGGTTGCAGAAAAAGACAATTAAGTTCCTTTTTCAAAGAACTGGTGAAACTTATGTTGACGGCGTGACGTTCCACTTGTTATTGTCGCGATATTAACACCTATAACTTTCATTTAAATTTCGAACTCACAAAAAGGATTAACGTGAGTTATAACTAACTAAAAATGAAAAAGATTTTATTTGAATATAAAAAATAAACGCCACATATTACGGCGATATCTTATGAAGTCGGCATCGGCGAAAAATGAACAGAGGCAAGGGCAAGAGCAACCGCAAAGGCAACCACGAACACCCACTACCATCGGCGTTCGCTATTTATAGCTTCGCGGGAGAAACGAAGTGATCTTCCGGATGTATGTTGGGGCATGTGCCGGCGCGGCGCGTGCGTAGACTTCGGCTATCGTTCTTAGAGATGTTTTATGCAAATTTTTGAAACTTGGCTCAGTCGGAACTTCCGGAAGGTTAGCTATTGTTTATGTTTTGCGTTTGAAAAATTCAAATGGATGATTTAAATTTGAAAGCTCTTTAATATAGCATTTCATTGAACGATATATTTATTTTCCTGGTAAGTAGAAAATATATTAAAAGGAAATTAGGATTTTTAATAAATGTTTAATTTTTTTCAACTAACGTTTTTTTTTCTTTAAGCTTTATTTTAAGAGTGATTAATTTTTAATATATTTAATTAGCATAACGATAAGAAAAAAACGGTAAACTATAGGTTTACTATTAACATATCATCTTTAATTTGCGACGATAACAAATTGATAAGTTCATTTTGAATTTTTGGACTTAAATATTTGATTGAACCTTGTGGACGCAAAAGTAATTCATGTAACACTTGATCATACTTTGATAAGAGCTCAATAATAGAAAGAAAATTCCCTTTGTTGTTATATTCAGACTTCTCATTAGTTTCACGAAAAGCAAGATTGCGTGTTGCAAGAGTTCGGGTCACATTCAGAATTCTCTCCAGAACTTTGCGCCAGAAGTTTTTTCCCTCCTTCAATCTTCTATCAATTGTCTCATCTATAGTTTTATGCTTACGCCACTGCTCATAAGCAACACAAGCACGCGCATGTATTTCGGATCCTTCATGACTAATTATACGTTCCGAAAGATGTTTCCAATCTCTAACTCCACAGGTTCGAAATTTAATAGTTGAAGTTCCATGCGTATATTGTTGCTGAGGAAACAACCAACATGGTAGACAGTAAACACAATCAAGCTTTACTGAATAGCATAACCAATGTCTATTAAGTTTCAGTCCAGCCTTAGTTGTAAAACTATAATAGCTGCTTGAAAAAGATCTGCCTTGTTGCGTTTCGTCTTTCGGAAAAGGACCATCTGGTTGGCTTGGACCAGCTGCTATAATCCGATGTTTCATCTCTGAATCTTCGATACTGTTCGGAAACTTTGTAATTTTCTCTATGTCGTCAGTCTTTTCAATGGATAATACATTTTCATCATCTGAAGAGTTAAGCTGAGTTACATTTTTATCAAAGTCATCCTGTGGTAATGTTCTTTCTTCCAAAATAGTCTCAGATTCGTCTGTAATTTTCTCTATGTCGTCAGTCTTTTCAATGGATAATACATTTTCATCATCTGAAGAATTAAGCTGAGTTGAATTTTTATCAAAGTCATCCTGTGGTAATGTTCTTTCTTCCAAAATAGTCTCAGATTCGTCTGTTCTGTCTATATTTGGGTCTGGGATTTTCTGAAAATCTAAGATTAAATTTATGTAATGCTAGACTAAGTTTATAAAAAGCTATGCATTTAACAAATTCTAATGTAAAATATAAAAAATGAGACATTAATATTGATATAAAACACTTAATTTGCCAAATTTCGAATAATAAAATTTGACATTTTACAGTCCTTACAATTTTTGCATTTTTAACATGAACAAATAATTTAATGTTACAGAGTTACTTTTAACTTTTAATAGATCTATAAATAGCGTGAAAATTATTATTATTATTTTTTTTTCTCAGGAATAACTGTCTGATTCAGAAATAGCGATAGAGGTTGTGCAGATTCTAGAATCGTATTTCTTAATCAAATGCAAATTTTTGGTATGTCATTACAAGATATTGTCAACACATTAAAAAATAATATTTATCTTTTATAAAGCCTTCCTTCTATCATGATGAATAGGATATTTGCAAACAACCACTATAAAAAGCAAAAACTCGCAGCAATCGTTTCGGGTTGAAAAAATGAAACATAATCCTTCATCAGGCGAAAACTGATAAACACGAGTGCGGCGAAAGAGTTAATTTTTCAACCCGAAACAAATTTTGTGTATCTGTTTTTGATAGTGTTTGTTTAAATAGTCTCATTCTTGATTAATCAACATAAGTTTGTAAGGCTTCTTCTTTTACACATTTGCATTTTAAAAATTACTACCCAACGTTTAACAAGGAAAAACGAAACAAGCCATTAGATTTTTTATGAATGTAAAATAAAAATAATATTATCATTTTCATAGCACATGAAAGAATTCTGATGAAAAAATATTTCTATTATATATTAATTACGTTTTTTGTTGTAAACCCCAGTCTTATTTCATTCTAAATAAATACAATTGATGAAATATGACACTTTGTGACGGTTATATGGCAGATGTGTACATGACATTTGCGTACAAGCTGAA
Source organism: Salticus scenicus (assembly GCA_963930645.1). Classification (NCBI taxonomy): domain Eukaryota; kingdom Metazoa; phylum Arthropoda; class Arachnida; order Araneae; family Salticidae; genus Salticus; species Salticus scenicus. Next base: position 542,936 of record CAWVNO010003053.1, read on the forward strand.
ATTAGTGACACTTGCGTACAAGTCCTGGTTTTCCAAATGTTACCGATCTGTTTTCGAAAAATTGAGTGGCATTTCCGTACAAAATTTGTTTCGCTGTATTTTTCGTTTGTAACACAAAGGGGTTGTATCCATATGTTAAACTTGAAGATAAATACTCTTATATAAATACGTGAATTTCCTCTTACGCATGTAGTCTTACGACTGACAAAGTTCTGAGCTTAAGGCATATAAAAGTTGCAAGCTATAATAGCCGTAGTTATTTTCTGAAATGACATTCAATTATTTATTTACTGAGTCAAGATCAATAAAGGTCCTTATAAATGCTATTAAGGTCTTTAAAAATATTTTTATTTCTTAAATACTTTTTTACTTTTTAACAAGTATGAATTTTTTTGTCTCCAATAAAGAAAAAAAAAGTTAAAAAAACGATCTCTCTTCTTTATCAATAACGAATTGAATCATATTCCAATTCCTGAAATTATTTGTCGTTCACCTATATGCCTCTCTTTCTCCCCCCCCCCCCCCCAAAAAAAAAAAAAAAAAAAAAAAAAAAAATTGTGTGTGTTAAAAATGAAAAAAATTGATAACTTAATTTTAAACTATCGCAGATCGATGGTTCAACCATACGTTTTAAAGGTATTGGTGAGCTCTTTTGAAAGATACCCATTATGAAAATTTACTTCCCTCGAGGGGTGACTTCCCCCCCCCCCAGGGGGTGAGGCGGGGCTTCTACATACGCAATTTTTTTTTTCCCAGTTGACTATTACAAAAAACATATATTCGTTTCATTTGGTTTAGTGCAGTCCAACGAAACGCTTACTGTAACATTCCTATATGATATACATTTAGAATACCGAGTTTGGGATTTCTGCTACTATTTGTTCTTGAGATATGCTGATAACACAGACAGACAGACACACAGACCATTTGCTAAAAACATGATTTCAGACATGCCAAGTCTCCTGCTTTTGGCAGGAGTCTCCTGCTTTTTTCTTATTTTTCTATACTCCTGCTTTTCCACTCATTTCTCCTGCTTTTCTGATGTAATTTTTATCTATCCATCTTAGCATAATTTATGCTTAAAATTTGTGGGATTGGCTAAAAAAATTTGAAAGAAAATTGAAATTTATCTTGCCCTGCAATTTATCTAGTTCAGTTTGAATGTGAAATACTATACAAATGCTTTGAAACTAATTTTTGCTAAGAATAAATTTTTAACTTTCATTTTTGCATAATGAAAAATGTCTTATTATCAAAAGTTTTTTTTTTTTTTTTTTTTTTTTTTTTAAATACCATAACTATTGAAAACTTAAAGAATTCAAATTTTATTAGAATATAGCTGATATTTTCATTTCTTTATTACCTTTTATTTTACAAAGGTAATTAAAATTCTAATTGTTTTATATTAGGAGGAAAATGATCAAATCTGTCTATTTTGACTTAAATTTTAAACAACTGTATGTCTGTGGTTTTTTTTTTTTTTTTTTTGATAGTTTGTTTTACTGCAAGAAACATATATTATTCATTTAATTTTAATACTGATGCTTTGTAAATACATCCTAAGCTTATAAAGCTTTACTTAAAATTAATTTTGCATTATTTTACTGATTTTTCTTACGAACTTTCTTGTTGGAAAAAGTCTCGTGATTTCTGTTAAAAAATCTCCTGCTTTTTTGTCATTAGAAGTTGGCATCTCTGTGATTTTCGTATTCAGGGGACCTCAGAACATGTAGATACAACAAAAAAGCACGTTCGAAAATTTGACCCTAGAACAATACTTTCTCGACCCTATGGGTAAGAGAAAGTAAAAGGAAAGAAAAAGAAGGAAAGAATAGAAAGAAAGAAAAAGGTTTTAATGTTTGCATCATATGGATACAACCCCTTCATGCAATGATCCTCAAATAAAGCGAAAGAAATGTTGTACGCAAGTGCCACTAGATTTTTTGAAAACACACCTGTGATATTTAAACCACCTGGACATGTACGCAAGTGCCACTGTTTTCAGCTTGTACGCAAATGTCATGTACGCATCTGTCACAACACCTTTGTGACAAAGGAGCAGGAATGAAAAATATTGGAAAAAAAAGTTTGACATCATTTATGGACAACCGTAATTCCTACTTTTAAGTTTCAAATAAAATAACTAAACTACAAATTGTAAATCAGTTGAATTTGCAGATAATTGCAACCAATAATTATTATCCCTGCATCCATGTGAAAAAAAAAAGATAAATAGAATATCACTAAAAAATGAAGAAACATTATTAATATTGCACCACAACTTTAGTTTGATTAAAAGAGTAATAATAATTTTATTCTATTCATAAGAACTTAGTATTTTAGTCATATATACATATGTAATCCAGAAAAGGATAAATATAAAGATAATTTGAATTGATGTGGGAAGTATTATATTTTGTAATTAAAGAAATTCCGTATCATAGTCACATAGTATTTATTTATTTTTTATTTTATATTCATTTATGGGGGAAAAAAATCTTAAGTATTTTATTTTCACGGCCATTTTAATTCAAGACCTTATGATATTTATCCTATATGTGCAACCTAAATATTTTATGTTCTTTATAATTAACAATGTAATTATGAAGAAACTTTTTTTTATATAATACGTAAATTTAAAAGCTTTTTTTTTTTTTTTTTTTTTTTAAATGTGATGTATTATAAATTGTTTAATTAATCTCAATAATAAATTTTAAAAGTTTAAAGTAGTTTCCAAAGTATACTTATGAGGGAGTAGGCACCCTCACCTTTGTCCATAGTTGGGTGGAAGAAGGCCCCCAATCAATGTTTTTTATTTTGCCCTGGTCGCCGATTTCTGTAAGTTGGTCCCTGTGTGCGATACATTTGAAAAAAAGAACATAAATTTATAAGCATTACCTGCATTATCATTGGTTGTCGTAGAAGTTTGTGTTCCAGAGCCAGTTGATATCCAACTGAGTAATTTTTCTGAATTTTTTGCCGCTTCTTCAGATCTTTTCTTTCTTTCTTTTCTGCCGTGAGCACCACTATGATATTTACACTTACGTTTGTGTTCCAGTTCCATGATATATAAAAAATCACGCTCACGAAACAAATTTGTTAAAAATGTTAACCAGAATGATCATAATCTGCTTCAAAATTTATTAAAGACTTTTAATATATAAGATAAAAGTTCGAGAGGTTCGAGAGACAGCCAGTAATAATAAAAGCGCGGGCCTTATTTGTAGGGGAGTTTAAAAGCTTAGCAGACAAATACTGGGTGAGGGGGGGCAGCAGCTTCCAGTAGAGTATTTCTTATGTTTTGACATTCGCAGTTGAAAATCTTTCCAACTCTTTCATTCAGTTTCAGTCGGTTTGTTTTTTGTTTGTCGTTTTAATAAACAAAGTGAATAACGATGCGATCGATGGGGCCTCGATGCGAGGCTAGTTTCAAACTAGCCAGTCACCGTCTTTTTTGTTTAATTTATATAGATATATCAAAAGTTTCGTTTCTCAATTTAAATGGTAATTTGAACCTTTCCTTTTCTATTACTAATTTCATTAAGAATTAATGATAAATAAGCTTTTTTCGAAAATTTTTTTAAAATTAATCTCGAAATTAATCGGTTGATGAGAAAAAGCTAACTAAAACAGAATTTTAAATACTTAACTTAACCTTCGTTCAAAATATGAAAAATGAGATTTTTTTAGCATCGCTATGGTGGCCCCGGGGCACTGCCCCGCTTGCCCCGGTGATAGTTACGGCTCTGGGTACCAAGTTTCAATAAGAGCTATCAGTAATCAGAGTTATACATTTATGAAATGTGAATCGCCTCAGGGAATAATTTTTACACACAAACTCACATATAAATAATGAATTGCATAGTTTTTGTAAACAAATATATATAATATATTAATTAAAAAAATTTCTAAACAAAAGTAAATAGATATGTATTTCTTTACCTTCTTACGAAATAAAAGATTTCTTTTAAACCTACTTCGGAAGGGAAAAAAACATTTGGATCTCTCTCTCTTTTTTTTTTTTTTGGGGGGGGGGGGGAGGGGTTACAAAAAATTATTTTATTTTGTTTATTATTACTTTTTAAGTCTTTTTTTTTTTTTTTTTAAATAGACAACTGTTCTTATGGCATTAAATACTAAAACATTGTTCTTTTATTTATGTATCTTGCATATTTTTTTGTTTGATGATACAGTATGTATTTTAAATTTATTAAGGAAAAACAAATAGATTCATCAAGTTCAGTAATAAAGCCTAAAAATAATTGCATATGTGAGAAATATTGAGCACTTCTATCACTTTTTTGGTTCTAGCTGGGAAAGAGGAGGGGTCAAAATATCCCAGTAGCCATCAATTTGCGGCCCGCCGGACTGACATTTTAGATTGCATTAATCATCAACAGGAGAGAAAAAATGAAAGAGAGAAAGAAAAAGTATTTGTTTGTTGAATTCACAAAACAGGCATTTACAAAAACTTCTTAAAAATTAAAAACTCTAAAAATTTCTTAAACCTTCGTTTGTTGTTTGTTGCATTTCTTAAACCTAATTTATTTCTTAAAACTTCTACAAAAAAAATTATTTGATTCAGAAATATCTGAGCTCCAATATTCCTTTCCTTGGCTATGCCCTTGTGTGCTACATGTATAATTTAGCAACCAAATCCTCAAAACACTCATTGAGACTTTTGCAGACCATGTTGTCAGGGGCCGCTTTACAATTTTGGCGGCCCTAAGCTATAGATTTTTGGCAGCCCCCCACTAACAGATATTACGCCAGGGCTGCTTATAGATTTCGTGTGACCCCAGGTAAATTTTTTCACTGTGATCCCTACCTCCCCCTCTCCTCCCTTACAAAAGAAAAAGCTACTACTATATTAAGATTCAACTTATTCTAATATTATAAGTTAATATAAATTTAAATAACATTTCTTTTTTTTGTAAAAATTGAATTGGATCCAGCATATTTAGAAATAAGAAAAAATAAGTTGAATCAAACCTTTAGTACATGACATCGCACGTATTGATGTACAATGGAACTACTGTACATCAATACCGTTATATTTGTACTATGTACTCATATATACCATGTACAGCTTGTACCATAAACTGTTTGGCCAAAAATTTGAGTAAAAAGTATTACAATGGAATGAAAAAGAAAATTTTTGAATGGCCAGAAGAAAAGGGAATTCGAAATCCGTTATAATTTTAATCCTTCCATAATAAATGATAATTTTACATTAAATCAGACGGTAACAAGAATTCGTTCCATTCTTTAACAAAAAATCTTTTAGTTTGCGTAGGTTATTAATATTTTCTAACTGTATGTACTTGCTGCCTTTTTTACCCTTTAATGTACTTTGCCTACGTTATCACACAACGGAAAAAAATACAGACAGACAAACTAACTGAATTCATAATCACTCTAAATCATTGTTGAAAAGTGTTAACCTTAACACAAACGAAAATGCGGTTCTAGAAATTTCCAATTATAGATCTTAAGCTCCTATAATGTGTTGGAATAGTTTGGTGTGATCCTGTAAATCTTAATGCTAAACACACCATATTTCATAGATTTTTTTTTTTTTTTATCGTATTAATAATAAATCTAAATTTTGATACGACATTCGCAGTACAAAGTTTTTAAAATGTGATTTATAAAAATACATCTCATAGAAAGCAATTAACTGTCATTCTTTTGGGTGTCCCTGTACACAAGCTAGTTAGCCTATTTCTACCATTTTAAATAGAGAACATTAGCTACGGCCGTCCTGACAAACCGAAGTCGTCAACATTTTAAAACTTTATTGAAAAGTGTTAAAAATGCTTTCCCCTTCACTTTTGCTTGAACTCATTGTTTTTGTGAAATAAAATTTTTGTTAATTCACTTCTCAGTGGATTGACTTGTCATATGAAATTTTGTGTCGGCTATTATTAATTGCAAACTAATAACTTTCAAGCACGATTACGAAACCTTTTCATTCATAAACGCGCGGCATAATTAGGTATTATTATTTAGATATGGTGATACGAATTGATCGGTAGTGTTTAAGACCGACTGACTATGCTAAGGTCCATGGCATACAGGTAGAATGCCCTCTGAGGGGGTCTTTCTAAGGGATCCTAGGGTGTATTTACACGAATTTCGGAGAAAACCACGGAAAATTGCGAACGGCTAGAAAGATGAGCGTGACCTGGGATTGAAACGAGCTCCCAGCTTTGGTTCCCATTTACCAGCTTTGAGAGCAGAATTACTCAACCACTAATGGGCCTGTGATGCGAATCAAAGTAGCATTATTTTTTATGCCTGAAGGTAAAGCCTTTTGCAGAAAAGACTCGAAAGTCAACGCATGAAATAGATTTTCTAGACACCATAGGCGAGAAAATGTCGCCCTTATGTAGTTTAAATTTACTCTTATTTATTTTTTAATCATAATTTATATATTTTGCGTATTTTAAATCTATTCTTAAGAAATTTCTGAAATCTGAACTATTTTCTGACTTGTTTACGAAGTTATTTTTAGTTCCCCATCATACTACAGGTATGGGGAATTTAGGTAATCTTGAAAATTTTCGACCACGGTTTTTTTTTACCTTTTTTACACGTTTTCAGGTGTGAGGAATCCGAAAATGACAAAATTTGTATGGGGTCCGTCTGTAGGGTGTCTGTTAGTTTTAGTCCGTTAGTGAGTTTGTTAGTCTGTGAGCACGAAATCTCAAGAACAAATAGTCGCAAAGAAATCAGATTAGTTTTAAAATATTACTTTCGACACTGTCAAGAACCCTATTCATTTGCAGCATTCAAATTAAAAAACTTCGTAAATTATTGTAAATTTACGATTTCTTAACATGGGAGAATAGGGCAAAATTTCACTTAAACGTCCATTAAGTAGAAAATTTTTGGTGTAAAGATGTCAGGACAGTTTTAAAATATCAGTTTGGAATTCAGAATTAACATCATTAACTATAAACTTGCTATTTTGAAAATTTCGCAAGTTATTTGGAATTTACGAATTTCTTAACATGGCAGAATAGGGCAAAATTTCACATAAACGTCAATCTTGAGGAATATTTTCATCGTAAAGATGTCGAACCCAGTGGCGCACCCACGGAGGGGGCTTAGGGGGCTGAAGCCCCCTCCAGAACGAGCTGACATAGTAAAAAATTTCAGATGTGCATGAAAAAAAAAATACTACTCAAACACAGATATTGTAAGCAGAAATAGTTTATAAATTATACATTAAATATTAGGAATTTTTGAAATCCTTACTGTCAAAAACAAAAACAATGAACTAATTCTTTGATTTTTAGTTGAAAGAAGTTGCAATTTTTAGGGACAGGCTTCTAAGGTCCTAAACTAGAGAATATACTGTTATCACGAAATCGAGTAAGTATCTAAAAAGTCAGACAGAAGAAGCAATCAGACGTGGAAATAAGCTGGGATGTATTTTTCAGGAAAAGGGGATACCAAGCTCATGCAGTTATTGTATCTTAATTTATGAGTATTTATAGCATCTTTGTGGAAGTGTGTTTTGTCCCTGGGCAAAATTAACACATTCACATCGGCAAATGAAAATTCTCGTTTGATATGAAATAAAAATTAGCTTTGCTCTTATAGTCGTTCCTCTAAAACTAAATTTTAAATTAAAAATGGACTTTGCATATTCGTGTTAAACCCTTTAAATGCATCTAGTACAAATACATGCTAGTGAAATTTCGCATCAATTGCTGAAGATGAAATTTAATTGGTCTGATCACAAATGAGTAAAATATTTTTCTAAAAATATACCGATTTAGAGAAATGCCACAAAGCATAGTTTACTGTTCAAAATAGGAAAATACCCTGATAATAATATTTTGAGATATTTTACAGATGCTTGGAAGGATGGGGTTAATTATTATTATTATTATTTTTTGTAACAGTATGTAGAAAATACAGTAGGGTCCAAGCACAATTTTCATTTTTGCTTCTGATGTCACTGAGATCTAAGCTCCGTTCTTGGATAATAAAATTTTTGCCTGTTATAAAAATTCAAATTTCATAAATATATATTATATTATTGGAATACAATATCCTGTAATGATATTACTCAGAAAGGTAACGCTTGAAATATTTACCAACTGAACAAACTATTCTAAGTAATATATTTTAGGATATTAAGACAGGGCTGCCAACCTCTGGGAGTGCTAAAGTGTAGTTAAAAAGCAAAAAAAGTGTAGTTTTAAGCTACAAAATGTAGTCGCTAAAAAATTAGAAAATACTTAAAATATAAATAAGCATAAAATCTTTTGTTTACATTATGACTTACTTTCTGAAATTTATTGATTTTTAATAATCAAACATTCAAAAATAATAGAAATTTTATCCAAATTTACTTTTTATATTAACATGGATACATGAAAATACACTAATTCTAATATAATACACTAATATGCAGGGTTGCCAACTTTTCAAAAACAGTTTGAGGAGTATTCAGAGAAATTTTGAGGAGCATTTCGGCTACTTTGAGGAGCAATTTTAAAAATTAAAAAAGAAAAAGAAAGAAAGAAACTACTAACAAAAATAAATTAGTAATAATCATATGAAATTAAGTAAAGAAAAAAAAAAAAAAGGTAAGATGTAGGTATGCATCAAATTTTTAGTTATTCAGTATACTGAATATTCATTATTCAGTAATAATCAAACATTTAGTGCATGCCTATTCAAAAGAAACTTGTTTAATTACAAGAACAAGACAATTGATGTGAAAATAATTTCAATGCTATACTTCAAACAGATACAAAAATTGAATTTTTTTAAACAAAATCTTAAATTTTTGGAGTAACAAAAGTCAAAATAATGAACAATTTTAATAGTTTAGATATTAGAAAATGTAATAAAACTGAATCTACAATAAAATAATCATTGTTATTAAGGATGGAAAAGGATTGAAATTGTACAACATTAAATTCAATTTCAGTGCAAACTGACAGCCATCAACTTTTCTGAAACTTTTTTTCCCCTTTAAGATTATTGCTAAATATACCTAAAAAATCGAGTTTCCGTAGAGGGGGGGGGGGGGGGGGTAGAATTACGTTTTTATCATTAATTAAATAAATATGCTATTCTTCTCGTATTTGACGGAATTCGCAATATTTTTACGACCGATTGCCGAAATTCGTAATTATCTCACTGCAAATTTACAAAATCTACGTTTAATAGCAAATAATTGCTAATATATACTATAATTTTGCTCTAATTGATAAAATTCACTCTTCTTTAAAGGTAAATCCTAAAATACGCGATTATTATGCGGCCGATTGCCAAAACACGCTATTATTTAGCTACTAATTTGTGCAAAATACGTTCATCTGAAAGCTGAATCTTAAATACTCAACTATTTTGCCACTAATCAGTGAAATTTGCATTTTTTTTTTTTTTTTTTTTTTTTTTCAAAGTGTAATCTCGGAAATCGGGAATAATTTTGAAGTAGTTTTCGCTAATACGGGATCGCTTACCCACTAATAATCAAAAATTTACGTTTTATATGCTATCATTTGGCTGCTAGCCAATAAAGGTTTTTTTTTTTCCCCCAGTTGATTTCAGTAAATCGCGATATTTTTGTAGCCGATGACGGAAATACGCAATCATTCCGCCGCTAATTAACAAAATTTATGTTTAATCGCTGAAAAAGGCTTTATTTTGATGCTAATCGATGAATTTCTTGATTTTTTCAAACATGATTTACATTATAAGTATAATTTTGTGGCTTTTTATAGAAATACGGAATTATTTTACAGCTAATTTTCAAAATTACGTAATCGTAAACTAATTGCTAAAATAGATGTTATTTTTCTAAAAATGTCTAATTATTTAGTCATAAATCAGCTTTTTTTTTATTACTGAAATGTCATTTTTTGCGGCTGATTTATAAAATACGCTATTTTCTTGTGCTATTTTTGTGATGAATCCATTTTAAATCCGGCGATTTTTGTGAAAGTCCCATTTTCAGATATGAAAATTTCTTAGAATCACCCAATAAAAACTAAGTTATCGCGTATTCAGTTATCCTAAGAAAAAGCACAGAAAATATTCTTTTTCTTTCTCCAACGGTAGATACTTCGTACGATAAAGTTCGAAATTTTCCATGATTTTCTCAGAAACTTGTATATTAAAACACTTAAGAAAGTTTCCTATTACAGAGGACAATTCCTCCGTTAAGTCTGACTTTATACTGTTTTCTCCAAAACTCGCGTGATTACGGCTTCAGACACTTTAGAAAGTCTCCCACGGAAGATAGCTCTTCCTGGTCTTAGTTTCCTTGCGTTGTCAATCGTACTTAAAGTTCAGTAACTTTGAATCCATTATTTTTATCGATAAATAATTAAAATAAACAATTTTTTTCGTTAGAAAGTATTATTTTTTAGCGACTTATTAAGCATTAAGTTAACTGAAACATTGATAGAGTTTAAATGAAAATCAAAATACAGCATAATCATAGCCATGAAGATAATCATAGCATTCGGTTTCTTTCTCCCCCCCTTTCAGCTTGCGGTGTCTGTGCTTGCGGTTTTAATTAAGCACACTCTCAGCTAATGTAAACAAATATGTGTTCCCGTTCTGAGTCAGCAATATTTCGATTACGCAATGCCTAGCACTAGAATGTTTTTTTTTTTTTCTTTACTATTTATTTATGAGTATTTACGATGAAGCATGTGGTTCTTCAACTAGATTGTAAAAGTTAGTTTTGTTATTTTTATATTTTCAAGAAGCACTTTCATAGATAAAAAATAAAATTCAAAGAATAATGTTTTATGCGGCAACTGTTGGAAATGTAAAATTAAAAGTTGATAAGGATTGGATTGGGATTTCTGTCTAGATGTGTGCAAGGAAAAAAAAAGGAAAAAGAAAGAAAGAAAAAAGATAGTAGTTTTTTTTTATCTTTTTTTTCAGTGTCTGCCACTATTTAGTTTTATATTATACTTTTTTAATCCGTGGTGAAATCGGAGTTCGCTCGTTGTAAACAAGATGACGATGGGGAAAGGAAAAGCGTAGCTTTAAGTATACGATGCGTAGAGTGTAGTAGACGCAGGCTAAAGCGTAGTTACTACGCCAATTGCGTAGTTGTTGGCAGCCCTGTTAAGAGGTTCTGCCCCCTGCTTGCTGTGTTGGCTTACCCCCACGAAGACTACACGTCTGATTTGTTTCTGTTAATCAAACCTTGAAAGAGCATCGCCCCACACTCCAGATAATTAAATAAAAATAGCCATGTAAAAATTTACACTGAAATTCTGTTCTAGTTCATACTTATAACAACTGCAGCTTTTATTTGGCTATAATTATTAAGATTTCTTAATTACTTAAGTGTTACTGCATTTACAAATAAAGCATCACAAAAGGGTATTAAAATTGATCAAATTTTATTTTCAATGAAAATATTTGGGTGGGGGCATTTCATTTCGAGTAAATTTTATGTTCACCAGCTTGTCATATTCTTTTGATCGTAGATGGACCTAGAAGATTTTGATCGTAGACAGTTTTTGATCATAGTTGAATCTACAACTTTATGTTCGAAAGTTCAATTTCAACCCCAACTGACCGAATTACTCGCACATTATATACGGAGATAAATTCCACAATTGTGCTATTCAACTTAAATTCAGTTTCATTCATTCATTCATTTATTTCAAAAGAAACATTTAAAACAGATTCTTTACTATGCATATGTCTGCGTACCAGTGGCGGCTCATGGACTGAAAATAGGTGAAGAGCCATTTCACCTAATATTTTACACTGTATTCATTTATAGAGTATATAAATTTACATTTAAATAAAATGAGTATTTTTAATTAAAATTATGCATTAAAACTACTTAAATGTTATTTCTCAGCTCTTCATCTATTTTCGGTTCATGAGCCGCCGTTGCTGCGTATATGGACATAAACCTATTACTATACTGTAGGACCCAATTACTCTTCAGCCCCCTCCAGACAGAAATTCTGGGTGCGCCACTGGTCGAACCACTTTCGAAATATTATTTAGGATACTGGCATGAATATCATAAACTATAATTTTTCCAATTTAAAAAATTCGTAAGTTATTTAGAATTTACGATTGACTTAACATGGCAGAATAGGGCAAAATTGAGCATAAACGTCCATTTTGAGGATCATAAATATATCAGACAACTTCAAAATAACATTTATGATACTTGTTTGAACATGATTGACTACAAATGTTCTAATAGGAAAATTTCGTAAGTTATTCGTAATTTAAGATTTTATCAACATAGCTATATTGAAAATTTTTCATATAAATTGGAATTTTGAGGATTATTGCATTGGAAATAGTAGCATGAAAACTAAACAACGGAATTGACCCTGACAAAATAAATTAATAGATTAGAATAAGATAAATATATCGAAGTGAACGGTGGATAGCCTATTAGGCGGGGATTTCATTCTGTCACTGTGTCAAGCTTTGGTCAAATTCATTTCTCTTAACATGATTATACTAATATATCTCGTATTAGAAATTTTTGAGAACATAAATATGATGGGGAACTGAGCAGAGTCCACCTATGCCAACTAGTTTTCACAAATGTAAAAAAACTCTGAGGATTTTTTTATTTAGAAACTTATAAATTTATTTATTTATTTATTTATTTTTAAATTCTTAGTTCTATTATTTAGCTGATTATGGAGGAATTTGATATAAGGAGTTGGAATTTGAAGCTGAATGAGCTTAAAAATTAGGCCGCCATGCGAAAATGTCAAACGCGTTAGTGATGTCAAGTTAAAGGGCTTTTTTTCGGATTTAATAAAACTATCGTGAATAAAATCTGTCATTCTAATGGGTGGTGGAATGTTTAGATTTAAAACCAAATTGTTCGGATTGAAACTGCAAATCATTCAGCCCCTCCTCATCATTTTTTCCATCAAATTTGAAAAGATCTAACTTTTCATTCCTTATCACAATACAAATCAAAGCATTTGTTTATTAAAAATCAACATTTTAGTACCTTACGCAGAGCACTTAATTTTAATTCCCAACTACAAAAATTCATCTTGGAAATTTTTTCAAAGTTTTACTTTAATAACATGAAGAAAATTCTTCATTTATTTCTTCTATTTTAGACTTGTTCGCAAGTTCCGGTAGTAGTTTATTTTAAATGAGTGAAATTTTCTTGCCCCTGAAAAGGTTAAAGTTATATCTAAATAAACACCTTATTATATTGCACATAAGAAATAACTCTCCCATATATATATATTCATTTTACAACTGTTTCCTTTTATTTTTTAAATGTATTTTAAAATTAAATAAACTGCTTTATGCAAAACTGCTTATTTTGGTATCCTCTATCAGTCTTTATATTTGTGCTTATCATTTTTGTGACTCCCAATATAATTTTTCTCTCTCTGCAAAACATAGTTTTTATTTGATTATTTTATTTATCGTTTTTGTATTTTATATGATGCATTTGTTTAATTCTTTTGCTTACTATTCAATAACTTCATGATTATCATGCTTCGAGATTCACTTTACTCTCTGATTAAAAAAAAAAAGGTTTTTTTTTTTTTTTTTTCTAAGTAACATATGAAGGAAACTGAAGTTCTGGACACAGGCACATGACAATGATAGTGTGCCCCTTTATATATGCATGTGTGTGTGTGTGTGTGTATATATATACTAGTACATAACCCCGTCAAAAATGACGGAATGTGAAATCAATTAAGGTAGAGAATAAACGAATGCTTTGTCTGCTTCGCTGGACACTATATTTAAAGGGGACTAATGTGAAAGTTGCACCTGACGGGACTAATATGCAAATTGTACCTGACGGGACTAATGTGAAAGTTGCACCGAACGAACAAACTATTTCTTTTAACGAAAATACCTACTAACCCAGGACAATAGGTATAATATAATGTATCACATTTCATATCGTATTTATCGTAATATAACTCGTCAGTACTTATTTCGCTTCCTTCTTCGACTCGTTTTAATAAGTATTTTTTAAATGCATGGGCAAATTTAATATTTTTTAATTTTTTGCGTGAAAACATTATTTCATCTTATGCCCTCCCCCCCCCCCTTTTCAATATATATATATATAACAATAACTGGTAAATTTTTTTGGCAACAATCATAAATTTAAATGTCCAATTTTGAAATTATTATAATATTTTAATTAATTCTAAAATATCTAATCAAAACTTCGTTACAAATATGGTACCAAATGAAAGGTACCATATTTGTAACGAAGAAACCTTAGGTACTTTATTTGTAACCTTATTTATTTTAACTAATTTGATAAATATGACGTCACAATCAACTGTTTGTTTATATCAGATAAGTACATTATCATGATTGCAAGAAATAGAAAATGATGTAATAACTATTAGCCCATAATTTTATGATTGAATTTTATATTACATTTTAATTTTATGCTCCATGGGTATAATTGCAATGGTAGTTATAAACTTTCGTTGAAATCTTTTTAAATATTGAGATTAAGGGAAGTGCAAGCACAAAAAATGATTAGTTTTGAAAGATCGTTCTAATGATGTAACATTTATGCAGATTAATAAAATAAAAGTCTCTGTTTTGAAGCGGTCTAAACCGAAATCTTTCCTGACAGAAGATGGTCATTATTATTATTAATGTTATACAGTGAATATATATGCATAGTTTAATTCTTTTATATTATCTCGTCTGTGGCCCTTCATATCCCACTGACCAGCGAGATTGGCCCTCCAGCCAAAAAGGTTGTGCACCCCTAAATTAGGTGAATGAGAAATGAAACAATTCTACTTCTTTATAGGTTCTAGAATCTAATAAAGCAAGTTTAAAATGAATATTGACATTTATGTTGCTGATGGAGAAAGATTGGGAAACTAAAGGCTTCTGCAGAGCTTTTAATCATCGATGGCTAGTTGGAGATAAGAAAAGAGGGGGGGGGGTTGTTAAAAATTACATTAGCGAGAAATATTGTATAATTCTATTTCTTTATGGTTTCTAGAATCTAATAAAGCAAGTTTAAAATGAATATTGAGATTTATGTTGTGGACGGAGAAAGATTGAAAATTGAAAGGCTTCCGTTGTGCCTTTTATCGTCGATCGTTAGTGGGGATTCTTTTTTCTTAACGATCGATATCTGCTTTTTTTTTTAAAACATAAAATCTATAATTTTTTTATGTTGTCCGTAATGTCGTAATTATTGCCGTAAATCCGTAATAATTACAAACAAATCGTAATAATTGTCACCTCTAATGATTGGAGCACCTACACCTGAAACAGTGTTAGAACTTTAGAACTCCCTAGTTGCTGATGTTCAAAGTCGTGTCAAATTCCATCTTGTACTTGTATGTTTAAGAAAATTTAAAATGCACAAGCACGAACAAACTGTCAAAAATTATAAAAACAGTACTGAACAAGAAGATATTACAAATTTTTATTTGTACAAATCTTCTGATGCAGAAGATTATTTTTTATTTTGTTTAGATGTTATACCGTTTAACCCTCCTTTTCCCAAGATCAAGGCATTACTGCAGAAACATGTTTTTCAGGTGCCGCTTAGCATGTTTGATGAAAGTCACCAGCACTGCACCTTTTTGTATCATTTAGACGCTGCAACATTCTACTGGTTACATTTGCTATCTCTGGCAAATTAGCACACTTTCTGAATGAAGCGGGCTTAACTAAATTTCAACTTCAAAAAATGGGGTCAAAATGACCCCATCTTGGGAAAGCGAGGGTTAAATGATGTTTCCGTAAAGGTAATTTATATTGCCCTTTTAATTTAAGCTTTCTCTTATGTAAATGTGTTATAGGTATTTTTTAAACTTCTAATAAAAAAAATCATAAGAAAAATTTTTCGATATTTTCTTGAATACTAATTAACCTTTTTATTTTATTAAAGCAGTGTATCTGAAGCTTTTTTTTTTTTTTATGCAAATATTTAGTAAAAGGTGGATTTCAAATGAAATAAACTGGAATTCATGTTTCATGTGTTTTATGCCATCCAAAACAAACATATATTTTGTAAAATTAAAGCTAAATTACTACACTACATCTTTTGTCTAAAGCTTTTTTATTTATTTATATTTAATTATTTATTTTTTGCAATATACAAAATATTTTTTAAAACTTAATTTTAAAAAAAATTTCCCTGAAAATCTGAAATTTTTTATTATATATTAACGTTACTTATTAATGCTTAACTTTACCTAAACAGTTCTATGACAAAATTTAAATGCTTTAGTTTTTTGACATCCTAATAAATCTGCCTAACTATGGTGAGAAAGAAAATTAGTACACCCAAATTACAGTGATATGTTGGCTGCCATGGACTAGAGTAGGTTATTGGGTTTTGCATAATCTATCCAAAAGAACATATTCTTTTAAAAGGAGTTTATTTATTTATTTATTATTATTTTTTTTTTTTTTATGTCAGTTGAACTATTTTAACAATACTATAATAAAATACAAATAAGAACTAATTGTAAAAATAAATAAATTTAGATCTCTTACCTGTCCTTTTCTATTAACAGCAATAAAACCAGACATGGCTTCATGGGGAACAGTGGCAGAAATAATAGAGTCACTAATTCCCTTCATATAAATTAAAGAAGCTGTTTCTAAATCATATAAATGTATGTATCCAAATCGAGTGATGACACATATTACACCATAATTCGAACTAATCTAGGGGACGGAAATAATTTATGAATAAATAGATATAAATATATACAGAACGTTGAATAAAAACATTAATTTACATTAACACAGTAAATACCTGTATTGCTTCGGGAATATTATATGGGGAGTCATCTGGTGGGAAATAGATTTCTACATCTTTTGCAGGATAGGGCTGATTGCTGCTTGGAGTAGGACTTAGTTCTCTTATACGCAACTGAAAAATGGGAGGAAAAAAACTTATAACCCAGCTGCCAAGTCTAGTTGATTTCCAGATAAACAGACTTCATACTAATATTTCATAATAGCAAACGCCAATACGATAAATTGCAGAAAATTAATATCAGTTTTCTATTAAAAAAATAATAATGGTAATGAACCTTAAGGAGATAATAGACCTTATAAATTGTTTTTGTAAGTTACAGTCTTAAAGTGAATAAATTTTTATATACATATGCATTGAAATATATTGATATTTTAGGTACATTAAAATTTCTTGAAAAGTAAATTAACTTACAAAAATACATAACTTACAAAAGTATTTTAACTTACTTTGCCACCCTGAGGAGTTTTAACAGCAACACAAAGTAATGTTGACGGCTCAGGATTACCACCCATCTTGAATTGCACAAAGGCAGCAGCATGACCATCAATAACTTTACTAGCATTGTCCTTCACAGAATACAGTTGCAGTGTTCCAACACGTTCATCTGACTAATATTAAAAAGAGTTTAATTAAATGCAATAAAAAGTGAAAATAAGACTTTAAAAATTTAATATTACCTTATTCTCTATAATAACTGCAGTCAGAAGTAACCATTGAAATTTTGCATCCCATTTGTAATCTAAGATTTTACCGATACAACTAGGATCTCTGTCAAATATTTTTTGTGGTTCTGATTCTCCTAAGAGAAAGATAGTAACAGAATATAACATTTATTTTAGATAGAAAAATAATCGAGAGATTAAATAACTTCACAAATTAATACAAATCCAATAAAAGAAAATTTTGTTTAAAGATTTTGTACAGAGAATAATAATTTATAAAACACAGCAAACTAATAATCAAGAATAATAACTAAAAATTTTTTAACTTGATATTTTACTCAAATACAACTTAGTCTAATTAATTTAATAGTAACAGGCATTCAAATGAGAAAATGCATAAGAGTTACAGTGGATATCTATATATATAAAGCAATGTATAAGTTTAAACGTATTTCTAACAAACCAAATTTTTCATGTCAACTATTATGTGATAACATACTTGCCAACCAATTTTAATAAAAAAAGGGAAGATTTTTGTTGAAAAACCAGAAGATTTCATAAAAAAAGGGAAGATTTTTTTTTCTTCTTTGACGTGTAATAAAGTTTTAATATTTTGAAGCAAGCTGTAAAAAACGTTTTACTATAGATTGATTATACTACAAATATAAAAGTTTTAAATGAAGTTATTCCTCTTCAACATATAAATATCTACAAAACAGAATATGTAAGAAATTTATTTAACAATAGAAAAAAAACTTAGTTAAGTTAAAGTATAACTAATTTTTTAAACAAATACAGAATATGATTGTGTATGTACATTATGTTAGGTTACATTTATTTTTCCATTACCAATGCCTCTTGTATTTACCCTCCTTCACTGTATAATAGATCATTTCAATAACGACTGGCGCGCCACCACTTGGACTGTTTTCGTACGGCGCATCTTTTACCTGTACCTTTGTTGAATATTTGTTTTCTCTATATGTACCATGTGATGTGAGTGTTCGTCTAATTAAAAGTGTTTCGTTTTAATATAGACTCATCAATATGCATTATAATTTGCGTGCTCTGCCTTCTAAGCCCAATAGGTTATGGGCCCAGAGCAAATTAATTTTTATTTACGATAAATAGACTTTTATCTGTTAGATAGACGACCACGTTTAAAAATGGCGTCTTATGGAACACTACATATTGAAACGCTAAACAAAGATAATTACGAGACATGGAAGATACAAATGAAAGCACTCTTAATAAAAAATGAATCCTGGATTTATGTATCTGGCTCTAAACCAAAGCCAGAGCTCGTGGCAGGTGGTGTGACATCAAAAGAAGCGTTCGATAAATGGACTGATATGGATGAAAATGCCAAAGCCGACATAATTTTGTGTATATCGCCTTCTGAACTGAAACAAATAAAAAACTGTGAAACATCCCTGGATATATGGAAAAAATTAGAAGAGATATATCAATCTAAAGGCCCCGCTAGAAAAGCGTCACTGTTAAAATCGCTTATTCAACATAAAATGGCAGATTCCTCTTCTGTGAGCATTCGAGATCATCTTCGAAAGTTTTTTGACATAGTCGATAAACTATCTGAAATGGACATTAGAATAGATGATTTGTTAACTGTGATGTTGTTATACAGCCTACCATCCAGTTATGAAAATTTCCGGTGCGCAATAGAATCCAGGGATGAGCTACCGAAACCAGAACCTACTACGAATAAAAATAGTAGAAGAAAACGATGCCAGACGCCAACGCCATGATGACAGACCGAACGATGGAGCGTTCATGACTGGGAATTTCCGAAAGAAACCTGTTCCGTGGAATAAAAATAAAAGGAATTCTAAGATTACTGAACAGTACACTCAGAACGAAAGAGATAATTCAAAAATTACTTGCTGGAAATGTAAACGTATCGGTCACCGTGCAAATCAGTGTGAAAAAGATAAATCATTTAAATATCGACAAAACAGTTTAGGACTACTGGCCAGCACAAATTCAACGAATACGAACATAAGAACAATCTGAGAATCTTTTTTGTGTCGACAGCGGCTGTACTCGACACATGGGGAAGGATGACTCCAATTTTCACGATTTAAAGGATACGGATATAAAATCTGTAAATTTAGCGAATAATGAAACAACTGATGTGTCCGGTGTTGGTAAAATATTAATTAAAACAAAAGTCAATTCAAAACTTCAAAATGTAGAGATAAATGATGCTCTATTGGTTCCAGAATTGAAAACGAACTTATTGTCCGTGTCACAAATGTGCGACAAAGGTTTCACTGTAACTTTTAAAGACAAATGTGCTATTATAAATAACAGACAAAAAAATGTGACTCTAATTGCGGACAGAAAAAATGACCTTTATTATCTGCGGGATAATAATGCAAATATAAATAATGCAGTTAATTTTTCGAGTGAATCAATCGATAGCAGTGGCGCACCCAGAATTTCTGTCTGGAGGGGGCTGAAAAATAATTGGGTCCTGTATAATAGGTTTATAGGCATATACGCACACATATATATAGTAAAGAATCTGCTTTAAACATTTCTTTTGAAATAAATAAAGGAATGAATGAAGTTGAATTTAAGTTGAATAGTGCAATCGAGGAATTTATATAAGTATATAACATTCTAAGTTACAGTAGTTCAGTCAGTTGGGGTTGGCACTGAGCTTGCAAACATAAAGTTGTAGGTTCATTTATGATAAAAAAAAAAAAAAAAAAAAATGTCATGTACAATATGACAAGCTAGTGAACATAAATTTCGCCCGAAATGAAATGCCCTCCTCCATATTGTCATTGAGAATAAAATTTGATCAAATTTAATTCTCTTTTGCGATGTTTTACATGCATATGCAATAATACGTAAGTAATTAAGAAATTATAATAATTATAGCTAAATAAAAGCTACAGTTGTGATATGTAGGAATTATAACAGAATTTCACTAAATTTTTACATGGCTATTTTTATTTAATTATCTGGAGTATGGGGCCGATGCTTCTTCTAGGTTCGGTTCGGTTAACAGAAAGAAGTCGGACTCGTAGTGTACGTGGGTGTTAGTCAACACAGCAAGCAGGGAGCAGAACCTCATAATATCCTAAAACATTAATTCTAATATATAATATATTATTTAGAATTTTAATTTGTTCTGTTAGCAAATATTTCAAGCGTTACCTTTCTGAGTCCATTACAGGATATTGTATTCCAGTTTAAGATATATATATATATATATTATGAAATTTGAATTTTTATAACAGGAAAAAATTGCATTATCCAAAAATGGAGCTTAGGTCTCAGTGACATCAGAGACAAAAATGAAAACTTTGCATGTACCCTACTGTATGTTCTACGTACCGTGATAAAAAGAAAGTGATCCCACCCTCAGAAGCATCTGTAAAATATCTTAACATATTGTTATCGGGGTATTTTCCTATTTTTTACAGTAAACTACGCCTTTTGGCATTCCTCTAAATCGTTATATTTTTAGAGAAATAATTTTACATATTTTTGATTAAATCAATTAAATTTTATCTTCAGCAATTGGTGCGAAATTTCACTAGCATGTGTATGTGCTAGTGGCATATAAAGTATTTAACGAATATGCAAATTTCATTTTTAATTTAAAATATTGTTTTAGAGGAACGGCTAAGAGCAGGACTAATATTTATTTTATATCAAACGAGAATTTTCATTTGCCAATGCGAATGTGTTAATTTTGCCCAAGGACAAAATAAACCTTCACAAAGATGCTATAAATACTCATGAATTAAAATATAAAATTGTATGAGCCTGGTATCCCAATTTTCTGACACATGCATCCCATGCTTATTTCCACATCAGATTGCTTCTTCTGCCTGACTTTTTAGATACTCCCTCGATTTCATGATAACAGTATATGCTTTGGGTCTTTAGAAGCTCATGTCTAAAAACTGCAGTGGAATGTCTAGGGTATCTTTCAACTAAAAAACAAAGAGCTAGTTCATTGTTTCTGTGTTTGAATGTAAGGATTTCAAAAATCCCAATAACACTTTTTTAAACAATATTTAATGTTTAATTTATAAACTTTATTTTTGATTACAATATCTGTGTTTGGATATTCTTTCATGCATATCTAAAATTTTCAACCATGTCAGCTAGTTCTGGAGGGGGCTTTAGCCCCCTAAGCCCCCTCCGTGGGTGCGCCACTGATCGATAGTTCTAAAAATATTTTTGCCGATGTGGAAAAATGGCATTGTAGAATGGGTCATCTAAATGTAAAAGATTTGATTGATTCAAATTTAAAAGGTCACATTAGGGGGTTAAATATTAAAAAGGTATCCGACTTCAATTGTGAAGTTTGCGCGTTAAATAAAATGACCCGTGCTCCTTTACCTAAGCACTCAGATCGTGTTACAAAAATGTTAGAAATAGTGCATTCGGATCTTTGTGGGCCTATTAGGGTTCCCTCAATAGGTAAGTCCCTTTATTTTATTACTTTTATTGATGATTATTCTCGTTATTGTGCAGTAAAATTCTTAAAAACTAAAGATGAAGCATTAAATGCTTTTAAAGAAATCAAACTTCTTTGGGAAAATGAAAAATCTATAAAAATAAAAAAATTCATGAGTGATAATGGGGGCGAATTTATTGGGACTGAATTTGAAAATTTCTTAAAAGAAAATGGTATTCAGCATAGATTAACAACCCCTTATTGTCCGGAACAATCAGGTGTTTGTGAAAGGAAGAATAGAACTCTCGTTGAAATGGCCCGTTGTCTATTATCACAATCAAAATTACCCTTAAATTTATGGGCAGAAGCTATTAATACTTCTAATTATATAAGAAATAGATGCCCAACAAAAGCTTTAAATGGAAAAACCCCATATGAATTATGGAATAATATAACACCTAACGTTAGCTATTTTAAATCTTTTGGCTGCACTTCTTATTTTATTAATATACACCCTAAACACAAATTTTCCCCAAGGTCTAAAAAAGGGATATTTGTGGGTTATTCAGAAAATTCTAAAGCATTTCGTATTTATCTTCCTGAATCAAACACAGTAATTTTATCCCGTAGCGTAAAATGTTTTGAAGCGAAATCTAATGATGTTTCAAAAATAGGTCAATTGTATCCATATGTTTTTGAAAGAGAAATACAATTAAGCGAATCGCAAAATGACTCACACATGCAGCAGTCAGAAAAAATTTCTCCTTAGAAAATAAAAAATGAAAAAGATGAGCTGTCACGTGACCTTGTTTCTGCGCCATCGGATTCAGAAGAGAAAAACATATTGTCATTGCGTAATCGCGAAATAATTAGAGAGCCGGAATCATTTGCGAATGCTGTTTATAGTTTTAATTCGGAAATAGAAATAAATAATGCCTTGAAAAGTCTGGAAGCTTCGAATTGGTATAAATCAATGACTGACGAAATAAAAGTAATATTAAAAAATGATACATTCGAAGTAGTAGAAAGGCCCCAGAAAAAATGCATAAAAGGTAGATTTGTCCTTACAAATAAATATGATCAACATGGATCTCTTTTGAAATATAAAGCGAGATTAGTAGCTTGCGGATTTAATCAAAAATTTGGTATAGATTTTCGTGAAACTTTTTCTCCGGTAGCAAAAATGGGATCTATTAGAATCTTAGCAGGTTATGCTGCTAAATTAGGAATAAAAATACATCAATTTGACATAATGTCAGCATATTTGAATGGAAAATTAGATGAGGAAATTTTTATGGAAGTTCCCGATTACTTTAAAGAAATACTTCAAATAATTATAAATGAAAATTGCGATAGGGACATATCTGATAAAGCAGCCGAGATTCTTAAATATCTAAATGTAGGGAATAAAGTTCTTTTGTTAAAAAGATCGCTCTATGGCCTCAAGCAAGCTGGGAGGTGTTGGAACACTAAATTAAATAAAATTTTGAATGATTTCGGAGCAAAACAAATGCAGATCCATGTTTATATTATATTAAAAGTGATAAAGGGTTGACTCTTATAATGATTATGTCACTTATATTGTTTATGTCACAGGACCCTGATATGTTAGAAAACTTCAAAATTCATCTTAATGAAAAACTAGATGTTAAATATTCAGGTATAGTTAAATATTGTCTAGGGATAAATTTTCAGTTAGAAAATGGCCTTATAACAATGAGTCAACATAGTTATATTAGAGAGCTCTTAGAGCGTTTTGGCATGATAGAAGCCAAGCCCGTAGCTTGTCCTATGGATACAAGCATTAGATTAAAAAAGGCCGAAAAATGTTGTGAAAACGAATATCCCTACCGTGAATTAGTTGGAAGTTTGATGTATCTTGCAACTTCCACCAGGCCGGACATTGCAAATTCCGTCAGTCAATTAAGTCAATTTCTAACTTGTTTTGATAAAACTCATTAGACTGCCGCTAAACGAGTTTTACAATACTTACAGAAAACAATAAATTTTGGACTTGTATTTAGAAAAAGTAATGAGCCTTTGTTCGGTTACACTGACGCGGATTGGGGGAATTGCCTCGATGACCGTAGGTCATATACAGGTTACTGTTTCATATTTTGCGGGAGTGCAATTACATGGGAAAGCCGTAAACAATGTACCGTAGCTCTCTCATCAACGGAAGCCGAATATATGGCTTTATCCGATGCCACTAAGGAAGGGATATATTTATGTAAATTACTAAATGAAGGCAAAATTGAAAAAGTGAGTATATTTACAGATAACTTAGGATCTATTAAATTAGCTGAAAATCCGATCTTTCATAAGCGCACCAAACATATAGATATTAGGCATCATTTCATAAGGGATGCACTGAAAAATGGAATATGGGATTGGAAGATGTAACATTGTTATTTAAGTAAATACGTCGACATTGTGGGGGGGTATTAGGTTACATTTATTTTTCCATTACCAATGCCTCTTGTATTTACCCTCCTTCACTGTATAATAGATCATTCCAATAACGACTGGCGCGCCACCACTTGGACTGTTTTCGTACGGCGCATCTTATACCTGTACCTTTGTTGAATATTTGTTTTCTCTATATGTACCATGTGATGTGAGTGTTCGTCTAATTAAAAGTGTTTCGTTTTAATATGGACTCATCAATATGCATTATAATTTGCGTGCTCTGCCTTCTAAGCCCAATACATTAATCATACATATTAAAAAAAGTAGCAGTAGCTAATTATCAGTTTCAAACATGCATAAAATCAACTGAGTATCAATTTTCTTAAATTGAATTGAGAAAAATTTTCCTACCCGAAAAAATTATTCTTCATTTTTTCCCCATGTTTACACATTTGGTATAAATATGACATACAAATATTTAATTTAATTGAGGAAAAATAAACAGATTCATTAAATTCAGCAATAAAGATCTAAAAATAATTACATACGTGAGAAATATTGAGCACTTCCATTGCTTTATTGTTTCTAGAATTGATCATTGATCACAATCCGGCGAAGTTGGGGGGGGGGGGGGGAGGAATACAAAAATAATTACAGAGAAAGAAATATTAAACTCTTTCAACTCTACTTTTAGAATCTAATGGAAGAAGTTAATTAATATCATTTATGTTGCAAATGGATAAAGATTAGGAAACAAAAGACTTCTGCAGAACATATAATTGCTAATCACTAGTTGGAGATAAATAAAGGGGGGTGGAGGGGCAAAAAATAATTACATCAGCTGGAAATATTTAACAATTCTATTTCTTTACATGTTCTAGAATATCATAAAGCAAATTTGAAATGAATACTGACATTTATGTTATGGATGGAAAAAGATTGGGAATCAGGAGTTTTCGTTGAACATTTGGGGTTTCTTTTTAAAATGAACGATATCCGCGACTTTTTTAAAAACGGAAGATTTCCTCATCTGTCCAGAAGATACGTTAAAAAACTGGAAGTCTTCCGGTAAAACCGGAAAAATCGGCAAGTATGGGATGGACATAGTTCTCATCTGTCTTTGCATCTTAGTGCATTTTGTACAGCTCATGGAATTGAGTTAGTGGCATTGATTCCAAATGCAACACATCTTCAACCTATCGATGTTACCGTTTTCCATACTCTTAAAACTATTTGGAGACAAGAAGTTATGAATTTTCGAATAAAGAATGATGGAAATCAATTACAGAAGCATGATTTTCCAGGGGTTCTGAAGTCAACTCTCAATCGCTTAACACCTGATACTATCTCAAATGGATTTAGAACTTGTGGCA
Organism: Salticus scenicus; assembly: GCA_963930645.1. Taxonomy (NCBI): domain Eukaryota; kingdom Metazoa; phylum Arthropoda; class Arachnida; order Araneae; family Salticidae; genus Salticus; species Salticus scenicus. Next base: position 568,598 of record CAWVNO010003053.1, read on the forward strand.
TAGTTCTATGGGATCCAAAAAATGTGGTTATCTTAAAGGAACTAAAATCTAAAGTATCAGCATCACCAACTGAGAAGGAAGAAGACCATTTTCTAAGAATTTTGGAAGAGAAAAATTGTGAAGCAAAGTTGAAAAAGTTTCTAGAAAATGTAGGAGAATGGAATACTCCTGCAGAGCAAACAGATTTATACTATTTACGGCTAGAAGCAAAGTCTTTACCCAATTTATGTAATAAACATTAATAATTGAAAATATGCATTTTTAAAATGAAAAACTGATTGTTTTAATTGTTGCAGCCTTTAAGTGAACTTAATGATGAAACTATTGAGGAAGAAAATGATTTAGGTGTTAACGGCCCTCTTCACTTACCGTCGCCGGAAGCCCGAGCCAATGTTATTCTATGGGAAATTTTTCTTTGCTAATAACTAATTAACTAATACATGTTTTTAAATTCTGTTTTCACATTCTGAAAATTCCCAGTTATTAAATTGACGCACCTTTTTTTAAAAAATGTATGTTTTTAATTTTTAATATTTTATTTTGAAGCTGCAAAATACGAATTTTCAATATACGAATTTGTTTCATTTTGCAATTTCAAAATAAAATATTAAAAATTAAAAAAATACATTTTTTAAAAAGGTACGTCAATTTAACAGCTGGGAATTTTCAGAATGTGAAAACAGAATTTAAAAATATGTATTAGTTAATAAGTAATTTGTAAAGAAAAATTTCCCATAGAATAACATTAGTTTCGGCTTCCAGCGGCGGTGAGTGAAGAGGGCCCTTAAAGAGTCTGTTAAAGCTTTTATAGACAGGGACGTGCCGACCCGGTGTGCGAAGTGTGCGGCGCACACAGGCACCAGGTGAAGAAAGGCGCCAGCCGAAGATAAATTATTTGAAAACAATAAAAGAAATAAATAAAAGAAATATATATATATACAGGGTGTTTCATAAGTATGGATACAAAAAATAATTACATCAGCAAGAAATATTTAACCATTCTATTTCATTACATGTTCTAGAATATCATAAAACAAGTTTGAAATGAATATTGACATTTATGTTATGGATGGAGAAAGACTGGGAATCAGGAGTTTCCGTAGAACATTTGGGGTTTCTTTTTAAAATGAATGATATCCACGACTTTTTTAAAAATGGAAGATTTTGATAACTATCAATGTCCTCACATATAAAAATTGTTAATTTCATATATACAAATATGCTTATTTTTCTAGGAAAAACTTTAACTTACCTTTTCTTTTCAAATTAATGGATATTTACTTATTTTCCTTTAGTTAAAATTCATTTCGCCTGTTTAAAATACATCGCATGTCAACTATCGATGTTTGTTTACATTTCTGCCGTTGCCACTTTTGGTCGGCATAACTTTTCTATTTTTGCTGTTGCCACTGCTGTAGAAATAAGAATTATAAATTATGTTTTGGCTTTGACCGTTGAGTGGCGCTAACGATGTTTGTTGATATGCAGATTTAGTGACTTTGGATAGTATAAAAGATCGTAGCGAATTGAATAATGTTGTAGTTTCAGGCAGTTAAGCAGTTTCAGGCTGTTGATCAGTTTTAAGCAGCTAAGCATTTGAGCATCCGTGCTTTTAGCACTTGACAGCTGTATAAGCTCTAGTATAGCTATATCATTTGAGCCTTGATAGCTGCCATTGTTATATCTTTACAAATGTTAAGTTTGTTAATTAAAATGAGTTTAATCTCGTTAATCGTTTTTCATCATCTCACGATGTTGAAATCATAAAGTAATTTAGATAATCGAAATAAGTTGTTGTTTTGTTCAAGTTTGAAGTTTGATAATGTTATTAATGTTTTTCAGCTTTAGCGCTGTTTTGTTAAGTTTTCTAAACGAATTAAATTAAAATCCTTCAAGTTAAAATCATCATAAATTAATAGTTTGAGTAATGACAGATTCACAATTATAATAGTGCTTTTTGGGATGGACTTTAATATTTGGTGATATACTTCTTCAAATCTTCGATTGTTTCTGTTCTCGCTGGTCAACGTGGCGACCGCGGGATGTAGAGTTTACATCTTCCCTTTTCCTTGTTGGTCAATGTGGCGACCGCGAGACATCGTATCTACATTGATATGTATTTAATAGTGTCAACGATAATGTTGTTTCTGAAGGTTTTGTATTTCAAGATTTATGTCTACAAGTTTACTAGATTATCTGTTACAAGCTTCATTCATTATATTTGTTTATTCTGCACCTAAAAGGTAATTTGAATCTTGTCATTATTTACTGTTATTTATATATATACTTTTCTATAAATAAAATCTGTTTGTTAAACTTTTGTATTCAATGAGTTATAATATTTTTACTTACACTAGTCAAGTCATCTTTACTGAAACCCTTGAACTCGGTTTTGACTGTTGCTTTTTCTGCTTAAATAAAATTTTTGATAGATTGACATTTTTGGTCTTCATTAGATTTCATCATCTGTCCGGAAGACCGGAAGATACGTTAAAAAACTGGAAGTCTTCCGGGAAAGTCGGCAAGTATGGGATGGTGATAACTTTAGTTATCTTTTGGTCCTCGCATTTAATGTAAAAACATTTCTTAATTTATTTTTATATATATATACAACTTAAAATATCTTTTACTTACTATTATTTCAAGTTTAATTCATCCTTTTAAATCTTCTATTTACTCCATGCTCCTTCGCGGCAAACATCGCGGTTTGTTACTAGCGTCTCACCGCAGCGCCGGCTCCCTACAAAAATGCTAACTGAGCGGATTTTTGAAAGTTGTTGGATTCGAGCAAGTTAAACAGAGTTTGGCAAGGCATCACCCTTTTAGCACATTTTCCTAATTTATGTCTATTCCTTTAATACAAAAATGTTTCAAATGACAAAAACATCCCCACCACTAAATATTCATTTTTTTTTTTTTTTTTTACAGTAACTTTATTTTTAGGAAAAATAATAGATAATTAAAAAAAAAAAAAAAAAAAAAAACGAAACTGCCATTTTTTTTAAAAATATCTTCAATACAGATTTAAATTTACTGCATTTTTTTTTTTAATCTCTTATTTATTTTATTTATTTATTTATTTGCTTAGTATTTAAAAAAAAAAAAAAAAAAAAAAAACTTGGATTACATTACAAATTTAAAATATGTAAAATATTCATTTTTTATGTTTAAATAATAAACAAAAATTATTTTATTTAAATTTTAATTATAAACTTGTTTAAATTTGTTAAATATGTTATTTAAATTACTTCTTTTTTAAAATTCCTTTAATGCAAAGAGGTTTCAAATGACAGTAACACTCCCCCCCCCCCCTAAACATTTATTTCCACATTTTATTATAATAACTGCAATTTATGAATTAATAGACTACAAAGAGAATTTAAAAAATAGACCAGGTAAAATGTTTCATTAAAAAAAATAGCAACCTTTTTTTTTTAGGAAAGATAATAGATAATTAAAAGAAAAAAAATCTTTAAAAACGAAACAGCCATTTTCTTAAAATACCTTCAATACAAATTTAAATTTATTGCATTGCATTGCATTTCTTTCTTTCTTTCTTTTTCTTTTTTTTTCTTTTTTTTAATCTTTTTTTTTTATTTTATTTTTTAATCTATTAAACAGTTTATTTTATTTTACTTAGCTTGCGGGGGAAAAAAAAAAAAAAAAAAAAAAAAGTTAATTACAATAAAAATTTATAATAGAATTTTTAAATATGTAAAACATTTATTTTTATGTTTAAATAGTAAACAAAAATTATTTCATTTAAATTTTAATTATTATTTAAACTTGTTTAAATTTATTAAATATATTTCTTTTTAAAATTCCTTTAATGAAAAGATGTTTCAAATGACAAAAACACCCCCCCCTCCTAAATATTTCTTTCCAAATTTCATTAAAATAACTGCAATTTATGAATCAATACATTACATAGAGAATTGCTTTTTTATTTAATACTAATTCCTGCGAAGATTTAAAAAAAAAAAAAAAAATATGAGAGTTATTTAAGTTAATTAATGTGAAGAAAATAAGAAAACACCTCAAATTGTAAAAGCATTCGACAATTATTTCAATTTAATAAAGCATGACTCACCATCAGACAAAAAAAAAAAAAAACAGCAAATGTGCAACATGAATGCAGCACAAGGCAGCAATATTTCTACAGAATCTTTAAACCCTTTGCGGCGCAAGACAATTCGGATCATTTAAATTATATTGCCACCGGAATTCATGAACTAAATTAAACTAAAAGAAATTTTTAATTTTAAGGTTTTAAACTGATATTTTGGTAGTATTTTTATTTATTTATTTATTTTATTTTTTCCATATCAATAAAAGATATTAAAAAGGTTTTGACAGCAAATTTTCGTCTGTAGTCAAAGCCTGACTATAGCTTGAGAACCTGGGGCCCATGCCCTGAGCACCAAGATAAAGCACTAAACTCCTTAAAAATGCATTCATAAATGTTTGTTGTGACAATTTTTTTTTCTTTTAATTTTAAAAAGAAGTAATTTAAATAAAATATTTAAAAGGCAGTTTCGTTTAAAAAAAAACTTTTTTACCCTTTTTTTCCCCCCCTTACATTATCTATCAGTTTTCCTAACAAAAAAAGAAAAAGTTGTTGTTTTTTAATAAAACTTTTTACCTGGTCAGTTTTTTAAAATTCTCTTTGTAGTCTATAAATTCATAAATCCCAGTTATTGTAATAAAATATGGAAAGAAATATTTAGGGAGGGGGGGGGGTGTTTTTATCATTTGAAACATCTTTGCATTAAAGGGATTGTAAAAAGAAGTAATTTAAATAACATATTTAACAAATTTAAATAAGTTTAAATAATACTTAAAATTTACATAAAATAATTTTTGTTTACTATTTAAACATAAAAATAAGAATAAATATTTACATATTTGAAAATTCTATTATAAATTTTTATTGTAATACACGTTTTTTTTTTTTTTTTTCTTTTTTTTTTTTTTTTAAGCTAAATAAAATAAAATAAACTGTTTAATAGATTTAAAAAAAAAAAATGCAATAAATTTAAATTTGTATTGAAGATATTTTAAGAAAATGGCAGCTTCGTTTTTAAAGAATTTTTTAATTATCTATTGATTTTCCTTTAAAAAAAAGTTGTTATTTTTTAATAAAACATTTTACCTGGTCTATTTTTCAAATTCTCTTTGTAGTCTATTAATTCATAAATTGCAGTTATTATAATAAAATATGGAAATAAATATTTGGGGTGGGGGGGGGGGAGTGTTCCTGTCATTTGAAACCTCTTTGCATTAAAGGAATTTTAAAAAAGAAGTAATTTAAATAACATATTTAACAAATTTAAACAAGTATAAATAATAATTAAAATTTAAATAAAATAATTTTGGTTTACTATTTAAGCATAAAAATAAATATTTTACATATTTTAAATTTGTATTGTAATTCAAGTTTTTTTTTTTTTTTTTTTTTTTTTTTTGAAGCTGAGTAAAAATAATTATAAACTGCATAAGATATTTAAAAAAATAAAATAAAAATAAAATACAATAAATTTAAATCTGTATTGAAGATATTTCAAGGAAATGGCGGTTTCGTTTTTTAAAAAGTTTTTAGTTATTTTTTTTAAATTATTTATTAATTTTCCTAAAAATAAAGTTACTGTTAAAAAAAAAAAAAATTAGTAATTCAATTCAATATGAACTACCATACACCTCTAACGCATAAACATAAATGGTAAACAATCTTACAACTTACAACCCTGTGTAGCAGTGCATCGCCAAATTACAGCATGCCAAACCTGCCAAGACAATTTATTCAACTTTTTCGTAGGGAGCCGGCGCTGCGGCGAGACGCTAGTCGGTTTGTTTACTTTATAGCTGTTGCCATTCTCTGCACTGTTAAGGTAACTTTTTCTCCTTGTTGCCATCGTATCTTAATTCATTAATTTAATTATGAAATGTTTCAACTTTGGCCATAAGGTGGCGTCATCATTATTTTTACTGTTTTGGTTTTGCCCACAGGGTGGCATTAGTATCGATCTTTTTCTGATGGTTTTATGCAAATATTGCACCTGTTAATGATATAAAAGATTGATTCTATCGTAGTACGGTGCGGTAGCAGCAGTGCAACAGCAACAAGATGCATTGGTGTGCTTTCAGTGAGCTGGTCTCCTGTTTAGATAAGAAGTATGCTGATTTGGAGTTAAAAGTTTATTTTATTTAATTAAAAGTTTAAACAAATGAAATTTAAGTTCATTTACTTTAAAAAATACCTTTAATAATGCTCTGTTAAGACACTAAAGATCTTTCAGGGCGAAATCCGCCCCTTCATCAGTAGCTACATGGTCTGTCTCCGCTGTTGAAACTGATTTTTCATGTCTTAACAGAGCATTATTAAAGATATTTTTTAAAGTAATTGAATTTGAAGTTGGTCTGTTTAAAAAGTTTTAAAATTTTAAATGAAATTTATTTACTAAGTTAAGTTTTTTAAAATTAAAAGTTGATGTTGCAAATGAAATTTATTTATGAAGTTAAGTTTTTTTTTTAATTAAAAGTTGATGCTGCAAATGAAATTTATTTACAAAGTTAAGTTTTGATATATTAAAAGATGATGCTGGTTTTCCATGAAGTTAAAATAGTTGATAACTAAATTCTGTATGAAGTTAACTTTAACTCTTGTCCTTGTTCCTCATCGTTTAAAGATGATAAATTTCTTCTGTTATGAAGTTTAAAGACTTTTTGATTATCTTTTATCTTAGTGGTCAACTGGGCGACCGTTATCTACAATAGTTACGTTTTCTTCAATTGATGTCATCGGTTTATTTGCTTAGTGGTCAACTGGGCGACTGTAGGGATGTTAACTTAGCTTCCTGGTTATTTCCCCGATGGTCAACTTGGAGACCATCTATTTACGATTTTCATTTGCTTTAATTACATCTTCTTCTGTTGGTATCACTTTGTGTTTCTCAATGGTCAACTTGGCGACCTTGAGATTTATGTTAATTGTGCTATAAAATTTTTTGTTTAACACTAGAAAGACGGAAGCGGTCATTTTGACCGCAAAGGAATTTTGAACACCTGTATTTCACTTAAATATTTCTCTATTCCTACAATATTATTTGACTTTTCCTAATTATTCATAAGGAATATATAACGCAAAAATTATAATTTTTCTCGCATAATTATCAGTGCTATAACTATATATACCTAGAAAGACGGAATGCGGTCACTTTGACCGCTGGACAAATAAAACTTCATATTAATTTTAGCTTTCAATTTTTGTTGTCTACACATCTTTTTTGCTTTTCGCGTAGTTGAAATAGCAGCTATTGGAAAGAAATGTATGAGAGGGGAAGAGGGGAGAGTTAAAAACATCTGTTAGTCACATGATTCCTTTCACAGAGATTCGAATAGTAATGGTGCGAAAAGTAGAAGGGGGATTGTAAAAACACCTGCTGGTCACGTGATATTTCTCTTGTACTCAAACGCATCTGCTTTACTGGTATTTACTTGTTTCCAAGTTTTGAACCTGTTCGTACGTTTATTTTCTCTTGCAACTGTTGGTAAAAAAAATCTATCGGAGGAAAATTTTTTTAAGTTATTGCAGAGTTTATCTGAAACCGATTCTGGCTCAGATGGAAATTCCGAATTATCTGAAGATCAATATATTCCTGATAATGAAAGTGAAGCCTGATAGTGAAAGTCTTCAGCGGAAGAAAGTCAATTTTTCCCGAAAAGTACGCAAAATGATTTTTCTTCTGAATCTGAAAATGAAGAAAATTTTTTGATGAACATTGACTCAGATCATGGAAGTAGTTTATGAGAAAGAAATAAAAAAGAAAAGATCAAAGAAAAAATACATTACTAAGTAAAAGCAAAGCCAGGGTATTCTCCCAAAACGAAGAAAAAGAGTAAATGAAGAACTAGCAAAAGATGGAACACTATGGAAATTTCCTTCTGATACTTTATCTTCGGGAAGACGGCAGCAACATAATGTCTTGAAAGAAGTTCCAAGACCGTCCTTATACGCAATTAGAAATGTAACTCAAGGAAGTTTCGCAAGTGCATTGTGACTCTTCATAAATGAAAGAATTCTTCATTTCGTAAAACTGTGTACAGAATCAGAAGCTCATCGAAGATTGCAGAATCCACATTGGAATATATCTTTAGACAAATTAGATGCATTTATATCCTTACTGTATGCACATGGAGCTTTTATTTCTAAAGGCATTTCAGTAAACAATTTGTGGTCTAAGACTTGGGTTCTAAACTTTTTTCATCAAACAATGGCTCGTGACAGATTCAAAGAAATAATGAGATATTTGCGATTTGATCTGAAGGCAACAAGATCTGAAAGACTCCGAACTAATCAGTTTGCTCTAGTGCCAGAAGTTTGGAACCCATTTATTGAAAATTGCTTACTTTGCTATAAAGCTGGAGAAAATATAACTATTGATGAACAATTATTCCCAAGTAAGGCTAGTTGCCCTTTCACACAATGCATGCCTGAAAAACCGGACAAATTTGGCATTAAATTTTGGTTAGCAGCAGACGTGAAATCAAAATATTTACTCAATGGCTTACCATATTGTGAAAAAAGTGAAAATAGACCAACCAATTACACTGTTGGAGAACATGCAGTTTTACGCCTGACAGAGCCTTTCTATAATACTGGAAGGAACGTTACAACAGATATTTTTTTCGCATCGTTGGAATTAGCCAAAACTTTAAGAGATAAAGAAATTAGCATCGTTGGTACTATGAAACGAGCAATGAGGGAAGTACCTGAATCTTTCAAACTCACAAAGGGAGAATTATATTCTAGCAAAATTTTCATGCATGATAATATCTCTTTGACTTCATATCAAGGAAAGAAAAACAAAAATGTACTATTGCTGAGCATATTACATGATGCACTCGAAATAGATGACAATGAAAAGAAGACACCTGAAGTTGTTGACTTTTATAATTCCACGAAATATGGTGTGGATGTGCTTGATCACTAATCTACAAATCGCTATTCTACTAAATCAGCTTCTCGAAGATAGCCGGTGCAAGTGTTTTTCAGTATTCTTGATCTAGCTGCTATAAATGCATGTGTCATTTATAAAGAATTTACCGGTATAAATATCAAGTGTCGTGACTTTATTTTGAATTTAGCTGAAGAACTACGTACAAAATATGTCACAGCTAAGACTTCTCCACTTGTGAATTTGACTCCAAAAAGTATGGCTACTGAAGAGGAAACAACTATATCGAGCAGGAAGCGTAAACAGTGCCAAATTAATCGATGTCGAAATAAAACTATAAACATTTGTAACGACTGCAAAAAGTCAGTTTGTTGATCTTGCACTTACAAAGTTATAAAGCTCAGTGTTTGCAAAGACTGCAAAAAAGGAATAATGTAAATCATTTTATTATATATATATTTCAAGAATATATATTTTAAAAAGAAATTAAATGATGTTAATTAAAATATTAAGCACAAATGAAAATAATTCTCTTTGTATCGTGTTTTTTTTTTTTTTTTGTATTAGAAATATTTTGTTAATGGTTCCTTAAATATATTGCATTTTCTTCAATAAGAGTTAATTATTTTGAATAAAATTATAAATTAACAGCAAAATACATGTAATTAATATATATAGTTTAAAAAAAAAAAAAAACTTGTTTCAACAAAAACATCTTCAAAAATAGTTATTTTTGTTATTAAAAAGGAGCGGTCAAAATGACCATTCTTCGTCTTTCTAGGTATTAGAAAAATGCCATCTTTCTAGTGTTAAAAGGGGATTTTGGGACAAGATGTTTTTCTTCAGAAATATTGTATATTTTCATCAAGAGCTGAATGCTTTTATACCATTTCAAGCTAATGTTTTTTCAAAGGTAACTATCCAGCTTATATTGCTACTTTATGTTAATGTATTTGATTAAAAGTTTGTTATATATATGATATGTTTTTTTGATATTAATAAATAGTGTTAAGTTTTTAAATTTTCCTTGTTTTTACTGAGATCAAGTTTTCTAATCACTAGTCATTTTACATTTTCAAACATTTCTATTGTGTAAAACTTTGCTTAATATTAAACTTAATAGATAGACCACTTCTAATGGTCTTTATCATCTGGGTTATGGGCTACCAGAAATTTGGATAAGTTTTTTGTATGTATAGAATTGTTTAATTTTCTTTGACTAGTGTTTTTTTTTTACTCAATGAAAAACGGGAAAATGGCATTTAATTTGACTCTCCAAATCGCAGGGGTGAAACTACCTAGCTTGCAAAAACCCTGAAAACTGTTCCTTGCATGCAGATAGGGATGATTTATTAATGATATATCATATGGCTACATATATTAAGTGATATTTGCAGACTTCATAATGCATTATAAGGCAAATTAAACATTAAAAATGAGAAAATTCTATAAAAACAAAGTATTTTAACAAGAAATTCAAAGACAACAAAAATTTCAAAAACCCTGAATTCAGGGGTAGCCCCTGAAAAGTTTCACCCCTGAAATCGAAAAGCTAGGATCTACAAACTACGCTGGTTGGAAAAATGACATTAAATTTTTGTTAATGGAAAAGAATGCATATGAAATTGTCACTGGGGTAGAAAAATCACCTGGTGAAAAAGCATCTGAGGAGGTAGTTAATGATTTTAAAAGGAGACAAAATGCTGCTATGTCTTTACTTTATTTAAATATAGAACCAGAATTTTGCGGTTTAATAAGTGAGTGTTCTAACCCCTCAGATGCTTGGAAAGTTTTAAAAGTCAATTTCCAACCAGATAGTAGGAGTCACCATATGAAACTGTTTTCAGAGTTAATGACATGTTTTTCTTCAACCTGGCGAATCTATTGGTCTCTTTGCAGCTAGAATTTCAAAAATAGTAGATCAGTTAAAAGCCATTGGTAAACCAATAAGTGATGAATATATTTGTTTCCAAATTTTAAGATACCTACCCGACAAGTTTGACGAAATAGTTCAACAGATTTTAAGATGGCCCGATAAAGAGTTTTTGTATAAAAATATTGTAGTTGAACTTTGCTCTGAAGAGACACGACTCCAAGTACGCACTTTTGATAAAAGTAAAGTCGAATGTACAATTGAAGTCCAAAGTGCTAAATTTAAAAGATTGTCTGTTGGAGGTGTGGTAAAAAAGGCCATGGTATTAAGGATTGTCGGGTCAGGCTTGAAAATAATTCTTCTGCTGCAGAAGAGAAACCACTTAAGAGTAACTTTGTTAGGAAGTCTGGCTCCAGTCAACAGTCTAGACGTGATAAAACTCCCCCACGTAAAGTTCAAAATTTTATTGCTGAGGCAAACCTTAGCAGTTTTGATTGAGAGGGATGCTGGGCTTTCGATACAGCGGCCTCTCATCAATTTTGTAAAGATAAAGCACTTTTTAGTAATTTTGTTGAAGTGTCTGGTGATGAGTTACACGTGGCTGTTGACGGGGTTACCTTTCCTATTACTGGTAAAGGTGAGGTGGAACTGAACTTTAATGGTGTTGAAATAAAATTATGGAATGTTTTATTTTCACCTAATTTAAGGAAAATCTTTTAGGTGGTTCTAGATTCGACCAGGGTGGTGCTAAATTCATTGGTAAGTCTGGCAAGTTGAATGTGATCAATAAGTTTGGCAAATTTCATTTTTCTGCAAAACTCTATGAAGAGGAACTATATAAGGATCTATTACACTTTTCCAAAAGTTATTAGGAGCAGGAATGATGTTAAGGTGAATGGGGGGCAAGATGTAAATGAAATTGCTAATTCTGAAGTTTCAGCTTCACCTACATATAAGTCCGTCAATATTAAAGATTTGGACACATGGCATTTACGTTTCGATCACATCAGCCCTGAACTCATTCTTAACACTAATCGTAATTCTGCTGTTAAAGGTCTGCCTCTTTTAAAGTCTGTAGATACTTTTTTTTGTGATCCTTGTCATTTGAGTAAGCAAAATCGTGTTTCTTTTAAATCTATAGGTCATTCTTTTTCTAAGAAACCATTGGAAAGGCTGTTTCTTGATACTTGGGGACCTATTAAAGTAAATGGGAAAAAAGGCGAACGTTTCTTTTTGTCTATAATAGATGACTTTTCTGGTAAATCTGCTGTTTACCCCCTTAAAGAGAAGTCCATGATTTTTGACATTTTTAAAAGACATGTTTTAAGGGCTGAGAGGTTTTTGGGTACCAAGTACCATACATACCGATAATGGTACTGAATTTGAGAATGACCATTTTAGATCTTTTTGTAATGAAACAGGTGTAATCCATGAGCTGACAAATACTTTTACGCCAGAACAAAATGGTACATGCAAACGTTTTAATCAGATCATTATGAATTGTGTTCGGGTGATGCTGAAATCCAGCGGGTTGTCGGCCAATTTTTGGCCTGAGGCATGTATGCATTTTACTTACACTTGGAATAGAATCTGCCATGGGAAAAATACAAAGACCCCTCTTGAACTCTATTCGGGTAATAAACTGTCTGTTCGTCATTTAAGACCTTTTGGTACTGTAGCTTATGTCGGTGTTCCTAAGGCCAGGCGTAAACATAAATTGGCGAAGAAAGGTGTCCTTGTTGGATACGCTTTGCGTACTCGTGGATATAGAGTTTGGTTAGATGATGATAAGAAGGTTGTTGAAACCATTAATGTTTCGTTCGTTGAGAGTAAAAACTTTCCGAGCAGTGGAGCGGTGATGGACGACTCCTCCTTCGAGTTGGTGTATATGCTGCCGTTTCGTGGCGCTCAAATAAACAGAAGGGTGTGACCATTTCTACAATGGAGTCGGAGTTTATTTCAATGTGCGATTGTGTTAGGGAACAAGACTGGTTTTATAACATATTATTAGAATGTCAATGTTTAAAAATTATTAAAGAAAAATTTGATATACCAACACTTTTTGCTGATAACCAGGCTGCCATTTGTTTTACTAAATCTAGAATTGAAAATTTTCACACGCGCCATGTAAATATAAAATTGTTTTTCATTAGGGACTGGTTTGATGAAGGGAAATTTAACCTTCAGTATGTTTCTTCTAAGTCCAATCTTTCTGATCCATTCACGAAGCCACTTACCAAAAATGAATTGTTAAAATTTATAAATACAATTTTCTTTCAAAATTCCAGTAATTAAAACTCTTCTTCTCCACTTTGCGGATATTTTTTGTATATACAGTAGAGAGCCAGAAATCCGCCGACCTAAAATCTGCCGAAGTCCGAAATCCGCACCACTTGTCAGATACAAACAATGAAATTCACTATTAATAAATTACAAAACTGCAAATCAGAAATTTTGAAAAAGATCTTAAATAATAATTTTATGTTTGCATTTTATGAAAATAATAATATGAAAGACTGCAAGATCCAAGTTGCTGCTAATGAAATTATTGACAGTATATTAAATTCATCAAAAGAAAATAATGATTATTGTGATATGATAATATCAATCGGGTAAATAATAACAAACTAATTTTTTAAAAGGCTTTTTGATGAAGGCATAATTTGTAAGGAAGAACTCAATAAAATTCGTAGAAAAATAAATTTGTGTTACTACTATTTACAATAAATAAAGAAATAAATAAATCATGCAGGTTCAAGTTCAGTTTAAAATTAGCTATGTGTGAACAGATTTTATCTAAGTTTGACAATTTTCTTTTTATTGTTTTCATTATATATTTTTGTTAATGTTCATTATTATTCTTATGTACCTAGTAATTTAATATTCAGTGTTGTTATTCACTAGTATCATACCTGCCAACCTGCAAAAATCCCAAGGAGTAAAACAGTGCGTGAACAAAAAATTTTGCACTCTCCCCCCCCCCTCCCCCCCAAAAAAAAAAAAATGCAAATAGAATTTTTTCTGTATTTTCATATAAAATTGAAAAGTGGTTAAAAAAATTATACCCTAATTTATTTTACAAATACAATAACATTCAATAAAAAGTAATATAATGCAAAGTTTAGCTCAATAAGAAATAAGACTTACCTTTCAAATTAAATATTCACATAATCATTCATAATTATTTACTATACTTGCACATTTAATATATACAAGCAGAAATGTAATGTGTTTCCATTAGAATTATTTTAAAATTGTTTTTGAACTGTATATATGCATCAGATTAGATATAGTAACTATTTTTCAATATTTCAAATAGACATTTTTAAATTTAATAATTTGTTAAATTATATATTTACAAACTCCACCAACCCCTCCCCCCTCCCCCCCCAAAAAAAAGAAAATATACATTAAAAGCTACATTTATTAAAATGTAGACATAACATCCATACTGCTTTGCTATATCACAATTCGGAAACATTTTACGAAATAAGGGTCCGGCATGATCTGCTGCTGCTAAATGCACGTTATGCTCAACCAAAAATGACGTAAAATATAATTCAGCTCTCATAACAGGTAGTTGCTTGCTTGTCTTCCTTGAGGAAATTATTTATTTTACACTTTTCGCTAACATTAGCTGCTTTAGCGTAATCCTGATGTTTTTTTTCCCCTATATGCTTCGTTATATCGAATTTGCCGCCATGTGAAATCGTAAAATTGGATCGGCAATAAATACAATAAGCAAATTTTTCTCCCTGTGTGGATGCCTTTATACAAGGAAATTCGTAGCATAACTATCTTTAAACACTTGAAAATACTTCTTTTCAGCCATCGTCAAAATTACTTTCAAAAACGCACGGAATTCCTAACAATCATAATAAGATCAAACATAATTCATAGCATAACCAGCGCATACCACGCATATTTGTTGTTTCACGTGCAGGGCTCATAGCAAAGGAATAAAAAAATATAGGAGTCTAAAAGAAAAAATATAGGAGTTTAATAGAAAAAAATATAGGAGTTTAAAAGAAAAAATATATAGGAATTTCGAATGAAATATAGGATACATAGTAGTTCAGAGCGCATGTACACAAACAAAACTGAGTACCATTATCCATAGAATTCTAAAATGTGTGTCCCAAATTACAGCCCTAATAACTTCAATTTTTAATAAACATCCTATAATTTCAAAAATATAAAAACGTATGCATGATTCTATTAACACATTTTAGAAAAATACATGGTTAGAAAACTAGCCATCATTTAATAGTCATCATACCCATATATGAAAAAATTAGATCAACTTGAATTTTGCTCAACTGTTAATTGTGATTTAGATCAAGGATTTCAGTGCATGGGCCTGTGCATTCACTTTGATAAGGGCCTCCAAATCAGAGACTATTACCTTAAGTGACAAATCAGTTACTTAAGGTAACAGGTGACAAGTCTGTCACTTAAGGTTTAAGTTGACAAATTGGTCAATATTATTAAAAAACAAAGATTTTTTTTTTTTTTTTTTTTTTTTTATTATTATTAAAATCACACAATCAACTGATTGGAAGAACCATATTTATTGAAATTTTATTTTTCCGACTGAGTGAAAATAATGCCTACTGGAAGTCGAACCCCGGATCTTTGACTTACAAGGTCAAGGCTCTACTAATTGAGCTATCCAGGCCGACAACCGATCAGCATTACTCACTCAGACAACCTTTAGGCAGAATAATCCTGGTCTATCATGTAGATAGCTCGACAGAAATAAGCTGCAGGTTGCCTAAAGGTTGTCTGAGTCAGTAATGCTGACCGGTTGTCGGCCTGGATAGCTCAATTGGTAGAGCCTTGACCTTGTAAGTCAAAGATCTGGGGTTCGACTCCCGGTAGGCATTATTTTCACTCAGTCAGAAAAATAAAATTTCAATAAACATTTTTTTTTTTTTTTTTTTTTTTTTTGTAAACAAACCAAAGAGTAAATAAACTTATCAAACAATTTTGAAAGGCACTCTTATTCTATATTAATATTATATACAAAAGAATGAAACTACTCCATTGCTCTAAAAGTCCAGCTATGTCAAGCTTTTAAAGTTAGTAATGTTGGTAAGTAAATGGGCATATCACACGGAAGCACATATCCTCAACAGAACATTATAAACAACATGTTCACTCAGCATCGTTCAAAGTTGGGGAAGCTGAATGAACGAGAAACCGATCAGCTGTCCCTAGGATTCCCCCGAACTGATAGCGTGATGTATTCCCTTCTCTAAAGGTATTCCAGGAAAAAATCCTGTCTATTCCTCCTATTGGTCAATTTTGATGAGCACACTCAACACAGTCAGCTTTTTGTAAACGGCTTCGAAAAAGTTGATCATCTGAAAATGTGCTGTCCTTGAACAAGGTCAGGCTGAGTGTGTTGGATATAATGTTGTGTTCGAAAATCTCTCGTGTGATATGCCATAACATGTCTTGTGAGAGGCAAAAATGTATTGTCATAAATTTGGAAATTGATGAAAGGATTTTTTATTAGTAGCTTATAAAGTTCATTATAAAGAATATGAACCAACGGTTCTTCTACTTGCATAATTTTCAAAAAAAATTCTAAGCTTTTGCCTACCGATTTTTAAAAATGTAAAGGTGTCAAAGTGGTAGAATCAGTAAGAACAGTTCTCAGGAATCGATATGAATGGGATTGCAACTGGTTCTTTATCTTACTTTCTGGTATAAATTTCAGGAAATATTCATTTAATGCTTCTCACTAGTTGATAATTCTAGTATTGACTGGTATCGGTGTCAGCCACCTATTATTTACAAATCTCATAATTTCTTCTTTCCTAGTTCCAACTTCGATTTGGACACCTCGGAAATGTCCAAGTTCTCCAATTCTTCATAAATATTCAGCTTGCAAACAAGCCGAATATTTATGAAGAAATTTAAACACAGTATCCAAAAAATCTTCAATATCCCAGTGACAAACTACTTGAGTCATTGCATTCTTAAAGGAATTATGTACAAAACAAAATGAAAGTTACAAGATCTATGATAAGAGGCAGAAAATCTCTATCATTTAGTTCACGGTCAATTTCTTCAAGGCATTTTTGTTAACAGGTGGTCCATCAGAGCTTACAGATAACAATTTATTAACTGGTAACTTATCAAGTACAAGTGTCAAATATATCTTGTTTTTCAAAATATCTGCTGTAGCATGACCCAGTTCAAAAGCATGCAGGAAGTTACTAACAATTTGGTTACGCTCTTCATCCCAAAATTTTTAAGTATATCTAGTTGCTTTTTTCCATTATCAGTTGTTTCATCGAAAGCAGAGAAAAGAAATTAGTTCATAAATCTTCAGAGTATTTATTATTTGTTGAGTAAATTTTTGCAGTTTGGATATCATCTAACAGTAGACGTAAAAAAAATATAGGAAATATAGGAGTTGGTGTAAAAATATAGGAGAATATCTGCCAAACTGAGAAAATATAGGAAAAATAGGAAATATAGGAGGACTATGAGGCCTGCACGTGCTTCCGTTTCGACGAGATGAGCAGGAGTTGAGGTGAACTAGGGATGGGTAAAAGAATGAAGAACGGTTCATCTGAACAGTTCTGGACGAAAAACCGAAAGAACTGTTCACTTTCGCCAAGAAGAACCGTTCACTTTGCCATTTCCTGTTCACTTTCGCCAAAAAGAACTGTTCACTTTCGCCAATACAACACTGAATATTTATCTCTCACTTGTGTATGATTGCTTCACATGGATGCTGGTTTTAATCGGGGAAGAAAGGTTGCCAGGCAATCAGCCTTTATTAGTATTAACTATGGAGTTCTAGGAAAAAATAGAATATCGCTTGATTGGTGAGACGGCGATAGAAAATCTGTTTATTTAAAAATCAGGCAGAAACCAGTCGAGTTTGCGGAACAGGAGAACTGAACTGAACAGAATGAGCAGATGAACAGCTCAGATGATCCCGAGCAAATGAAGAACAGTGGGAACCTCGGAACAGAGGAGTTCTTCCTAGTAGGTGAACAGTTCAGAAAAGGAGGATAGTATTTCCTTCTTGAGGGATAGAACGAAAACGCGCTAAGCGTTGCGTTGAAAATTGTTTGCACTTATTTGCGCGATAATCAAAGCAGATGGCTTTCAATAAGTACTGATTTACTTCTGTATATTATGCGAGGGATTATTTATTTGTTTTAGGAAATTGTTCTGAAATTTCGTGTAATAAAAACGTAACGTGAGAAAAGGGATATATGAATGAAATAAGATTTAAAATATCGTTATCCTGTTATTAAAGAAATATCAATATTCTACGATATATTGATATTTAATCCAGCCCTAATATCCAGCCTTTTTCTGGAAAATAAATGTTTAACTGCATAGATGGGGATGGGAATATTATTTTGTTGTTTGTTTTCTTTTGCATAAAAATTGAAATACTATTTTGATTTGAAGCTCGAGTTTTATTTTATTTCACATTCTTGCGTCGGGCAGTGGACCGAAATAAATAATTTTTTTTCTAAATTTAATTTTGAGGTTTTTGAATTTTTTATATTTAAAGAAGTTTAATTTATCAATTATTATACAAATTACATTAACATTATTATTGTCATAAACAAAAAGTTATTTGAACAAACATGTTTAATCTAGTGAAAATAGATTCAATTCATTGTTTACAATATAATTTGATTTGATGAAAATATTTCAAAATGCGTTGTTAGTTTAACTTTAAATGAAGAAGCTATATTTAATGTATCGAAACACTCTTCATTTTATTTTAATCTGATGAAGACAGTTTTTAAGTAACGAAACGCGTTTCAATTTTGTTTTATCTGATGATGACAGATTTATTATATTGAAACGTATTTCAATTTCATTCGGTGATGATACATTGAATCGGTTTATACGATAAATACAGGATGCATCCCTTTAATTTTATCTGGAGAGAGAGAGAGAGAGAGAAATAAAATAATAATGAAAATGCGTCTCAGCTCGATCAGATTATAATAGATTAAGTCTATTGTAATAATTTTATCTATCGAAATATCGTTGTAATTTTATAATCGATTTTATGTATTGCTTATTTGATGAAGATAGATTTAATACTCTGAAACGCATTTCATTTCATGTTTATTTGATGAGTACATATCTTATTGCATCGGAACAAATTTCAATTTTACTTGATGAAAAAGTTTAACCTATCGTTTTAGTTTTTATATGTTGAAGATAAATTTAATGCACCGTTTTCGTTTGATGTGATGAAGGTCATTATCATTTTAAATTTCGACAGTGTAAAAAAATTCATGCCGATTTTAAATTTTGGAATATAAATAAATAAAGAATTCTTTATAAATTAAAACTTAATTTAGGGACACTTTTTCTTTAATGTCTATTGACCTATATAAAAACATATGGTAACTGGGTTGCGTTTCCTAGCAACGGTTACTATATTCATTTCTTTAAATTTTGTTTGCAGTTTACTTTGAACCATAGTTTTAATATATTTTTTAACTTGTTGCCAATTATTTTGACAATATAATTAATTTTCAATGTTAAGAAATGGGAAAAATTCATTTTTCCATTTCTTTTGCACGTTTTTACTCAATTTTATTTTAATATTTATTTTTTATTTTTGTATATTTTTTCGTGTTGCCAAGTAAAAAAAAAAAACCTTGTAAGTAGTCTCTTTTTTCTGACAGTAATAATAGACAGCTCACATATAAAATTTGATGCTTATACGCTTTAGATGCTGAGATATAACCTTTCCGTACACGGAGGAAATTACAGTTTAAATGATTCACCTGCCAGCCGATATATACCTATTTTGACATACATAGTTTTCATAAGAGCGCTTTCAAGTATTAAGTTTTGTGAAATTTTATACTATAGAAGCTGACAAAATTTTTCCGGAAATGGGGGCAATCACATCATATCAACGTTGCTTGCTGGGTGATATAAAAGAGAGTTTGGTTGTCACCAATTTATGTCAGACTGTAACTAGATATAATTTTTTAAGTTATGTGTATTAGTTCTTGATCTAGAGAACATAAACTTTTTGTCACTCACATAAATGAACGGAGATTTTATTTTATTTTATTTATTGATGTATTTATTTTTGTGGTCAAATCGTGTTTAAGACATTTTAAAACGTGTAAATACGTCGGAAGTCAAAATTTTTTACGAATCCAACACATTCATATATGAATATAAGTAAACATTCCTGATACGCTCTGTCGTATAAATATGCATATAGGTATTTAGCTTGCTAAAATAAAAAATAAATAAATAGAAGAAAATAAATGTTTTAACAGTTTATTTAATTAATTTATAAAAAACAGAGAGAGATTTTCGAACGGTCATTTTTGTTTATGCCCATATGTATAGATAAATAGATAGACGACCGAGGGCATACACTACTGTCTTTTCATGATGAATCATTTCCATACTCAAAAGTTATGCTGTGTTTATATTATGTTTACAGTCAAGTTTAAAATATCTTATTGTTTATAAATCTTAATGCACATGCTTATTTATTTTTTAAAACAAAAGTTACATGCGTTTTTGTTACCATTTTTCCTCAGAAATTAAAAATAGATTTTAGAAAATTTTAAATTAATAAAGAAATTTATAAAATTAATTACCAATTTCAATAACAATGTATACAGAAAAATCAATTTCCTTACTCTATGCTTGAATTCTAGACATAGAATAATAATAAAGAATAATAATCCTCTAATAATAATCATAGAATAATAATCCTCTATTATTATTCTATGATTCTAGATATCAAATGTTTATAATATGTTTTAGCCTTCTATAAAACGAAATAAAATAAAATCTACATATTCCCAGTTAAATTTGAACCACGTGTTTTACAAGTGCAATTAGAAAGAAAATAAATCTCGATGTTTGACATATTCTTTAAGGACATCTGTGTTTTCTCATAGCAGAAGTGCTGAATTAAGGAATACAAACAGCTCATTTCGAAAAGAACGATCTCTTCTAGTGAAAGTCAAATGTCAATGCTCATTTTATCGGCAGAACGCAGCGAACAGTTCAGGGAGGGTACCGGAAACCGTTCATTCTGAATTTCCGGTTGGTTTTCTCCATTAGACCCGTTCAGAACAGTTCTGCAGAACCAAACCGAGTTTTCAAAGAACTGTTCATTCTCGTTCTTGAAAAAGAACGGGAATGCCCATCTCTAAGGTGAACTGAGAATGTCGGAAGAGTCCGGTAAGGAGGAAAAAAACATATGCTACGCCTCTGAGGAGATGACGTTACACGGAGTGTGTTTTATCCAATAAACGGGGAGCAACGATAATCACAGAAGCCTCCATTCAGAATCGATCAAATACATTGCGATCTTTGTTTACTAAGTTAATAGTAATGCAAAAATCGTTCTTTTTAGATTTTTTTTTTTTAAGATGATGGCATTTTTTAACTTAACTTTTTTTGTATTAAATATAATGCAATACTTAAACAAACGAACGCGAACGGGAAAAAAAAAAAAAAAAAAAAAAGAGAGAAAAAAAATCGGTAGAAAATTGTTGAAATAGTAAGAAAAGAGTAAAAAATAACGATCTAAGCGTAAAAGCATAAAGAATGTCAAAAAAGCGTAAAACTTGGCAGCTTTAATATACAAGTGAAATTGTTTTATTATTCACTGGTATGTGTTTAGTTTGAATAATATTCTGTTTTTATTATTCAAAGTGAAAATCATTTTTTATGGGCCCCGAAATCCACAAAATCCGCACAACCTCTGGTCCCGAGCTGTGCGGATTTTTGACTCCTACTGTATGTATATAATTGTTGGTGTGTATGCGAGTCACAAGCGCTTGTGCATATGTGTTGTATATACTGTATATAAATTTTTTCATCTATTTCATCATTTGTAGTATTTAGTATTGTATATTAGAATTGTGTTTTTGCATTGGTCTTGTACATATTATATATAAATTATATTATCTCTTGTTGCATATTTAGAATGTAGGTCATATACATAATCATATAAATTGTATTGAATATTTATAATGTATTTTTTTTTGCTTAGTATCTGCATTGTGGGGAAATTGTGTTTGATTATATTTATAATGAAAAGGGGGGAAATTAATTATAAAATGAAATTTAAATTTAATCTAAAATTACCTTCATGTGCTGTTTTAAATTTTTTATGTACTATCTTTGAAGTACATTTGTCTTACTGACTTTTGTCAGGTTGTGTACCGTTTAGTGGTAGTTTTTTTTTATGAACTTTGAATTTTTCTTGGGTGGCATGTATATGCACACTTAACTCTTGTTGCTTTTTCTAGTTGTTAATTCGTCTTGTTGCATTTTTTTTTGCTAGTTGTTAACTCGTTTTTACTAAATTGTTGCATTTTTGCTAGCTGTTGACTTATTTTTACTAGATTGTTGAATTTTTTTTTTTTTTGCTAGTTGTTAAATAGTTTTTACTAATGAAATTGTTGCATATAAATCGTTTATACTAATTGTTGTTTAAGTTGGTTAATAATTGAATGTTTTTCCTTATATGTTACGGTGGGGGGCTTTGATAACTTTAGTTATCTTTTGGTCCTCACATTTAATATAAAAACATTTCTTAATTAATTTTTTTATATATATACAACTCAAAATATCTTTTACTTACTATTATTTCAAGTTTAATTCATCCTTTTAAATCTTCTATTTAATCCATGCTGCTTTGCGGCAAACATCGCGGTTTGTATACTTTATAGCTGTTGCCATTCTTTGCACTGTTAAGGTAACTTTTTCTCCTTGTTGCCATCGTATCTTAATTCATTAATTTATGAAATGTTTCAACTTTGGCCATAAGGTGGCGTCATCGTTATTTTTACTGTTTTGGTTTTGACCACAGGGTGGCATTAGTATCGATGGTTTTCTGATGGTTTTATGCAAATATTGCACCTGTTAATGATATAAAAGATTGATTCTATCGTAGTACGGTACGATAGCAGCAGTGCAACAGCAACAAGATACATTGGTGTGCTTTCAGTGAGCTGGTCTCCTGTTTAGATAAGAAGTATGCTGATTTGGAGTTAAAAGTTTGTTTTATTTTATTAAAAGTTTAAACAAATGAAATTTAAATTCAATTACTTTAAAAAATACCTTTAATAATGCTCTGTTAAGACACTAAAGATCTTTCAGGGCGAAATCCGCCCCTTCTTCAGTAGTTACATGGTCTGACTCTGTTGTTGAAACTGATTTTTCATCTTCCTTTTTTTTTTTTTTTTTGAAAAATCAGTTTCAACAACGGAGACAGACCATGTAGCTACTGAAGAAGGGGCGGATTTTGGCCTGAAAGATTTTAGTGTCTTAACAGAGCATTATTATAGGTATTTTTTAAAGTAATTGAATTTAAAGTTGGTCTGTTTAAAAAGTTTTAAAATTTTAAATGAAATTTATTTACGAAGTTAAGTTTTTTTTTTAAATTAAAAGTTGATGCTGCAAATGAAATTTATTTACGAAGTTAAGTTTTGATATATTAAAAGTTCATGTTGGTTTTCCATGAAGTTAAAATAGTTGATAACTAAATTCTGTATGAAGTTAAAGGTTTTTTAACTCTTGTCCTTGTTCCTCATCGTTTAAAGATGATAAATTTCTTCTGTAATGAAGTTTAAAGACTTTTTGATTATCTTTTATCTTAGTGGTCAACTGGGCGACCGTTATCTACAATAGTTACGTTTTCTTCAATTGATGTCATCGGTTTATTTGCTTAGTGGTCAACTGGGCGACCGTAGGGATGTTAACTTAGCTTCCTGGTTATTTCCCCGATGGTCAACTTGGCGACCATCTATCTACGATTTTCATTTGCTTTAATTACATCTTCTTCTGTTGGTATCACTTTGTGTTTCTCAATGGTCAACTTGGCGACCTTGAGATTTATGTTAATTGTGCTATGAAATTTTTTGTTTAAAAGGGGACTTTGGGACAAGATGTTTTTCTTCAGAAATATTGTATTTTCATCAAGAGCTGAATGCTTTTATGCCATTTCAAGCTAATGTTTTTTCAAATGTTATATTGCTACTTTATGTTAATGTATTTGATTAAAAGTTTGTTATATATATCTATATGTTTTTTGATATTAATAAATATTGTTAAGTTTTTAAATTTTCCTTGTTTTTACTGAGATCAAGTTTTCTAATCACTAGTCATTTTACATTTTCAAACGTTTCTATTGTGTAAAACTTTGCTTAATATTAAACTTAATAGATAGACCACTTCTAATGGTCTTTATCAGATGGACATAGTTCTCATCTGTCTTTGCATCTTAGTGCATTTTGTACAGCTCATGGAATTGAGTTAGTGGCATTGCTTCCAAATGCAACACATCTTCAACCTATCGATGTTACCGTTTTCCATACTCTTAAAACTATTTGGAGACAAGAAGTTATGAATTTTCGAATAAAGAATGATGGAAATCAATTACAAAAGCATGATTTTCCAGGGGTTCTGAAGTCAACTCTCAATCGCTTATCACCTGATACTATCTGAAATGGATTTAGAGCTTGTGGCATAGCTCTATGGGATCCAAAACAAGTGGTTATCTTAAAGGAACTAAAATCTAAAATATCAGCACCACCAATTGAGAAGGAAGAAGACCATTTTCTAAGAATTTTGGAAGAAAAAAATGGTGAAGCAAAGTTGAAAAAGTTTCTAGAAAATGTAGGAGAACGGAATGCTCCTGTAGAGCAAACAGATTTATACTACAATTTTTTTTTTTTATTATTATTCATGAATTCATCAACCGTGAATATTTATTTAAATCAAATTGGAGTGTAAAGGTTGATATTTTTATTTTATTACCAACTATGCAAAAAAATTCCAGAGCCGGGAATCAAACCCGGGCACCTCTGCTTAACGCACGGATGCTCTACCACTGAGCTACCCTGGCTTACAACCAGCTAGGCACTTCTCGCTTAATATTTGTTGGCAAAGTCACCGAGTCTGCAAATGCAGATATATCAGGTGAGACAATAATAATCGTAGCACAACTCCATAGACCACGAAATTTCAATTAGTTTTTTTTTTTTTTTTTAATTCATGAATTCATCAACCATGAATATTTATTTAAATCAAATTGGAGTGTAAAGATTGATATTTTTATTTATTATCAAGTATGCGAAAAATACCAGAGCTGGGAATCGAACCCGGGCACCTCTGCTTAACGCATGGATGCTCTACCACTGAGCTACCCTGGCTGACAACCAGCTAGGCACTTCTCGCATAAAATTCGTTGGCAAAGTCACCGAGTCTGCAAATGCAGATATATCAGGTGAGACAATAATAATCGTAGCACAACTCCATAGACCACAAAATTTCAATTAGAAATTTTTTTTTTTTTATTCATGAATTCATCAACCGTGAATATTTAATTTTTGAGGGAAATTTCGCAAATTCCAGATTCTATCAAAAGAATTCTACTGAAAATGGTACAAAGATGTTGAAAACAGGTATGCGCCTCCTTTAGGATATTTCCAAAAACCCATTTTCTTTCTTTTTTTTTTTTTGGTTTGAGGGGGGGCCGTAAAGAGGGAGTAGATTCAAGATTTCTCCCCCCCCCTCTTTTTTTAGCGCTAAATTTGCCATATAAAATCTATGGGAACTGCAGTCATGGATTTTGGTGCGTAAATTGTTTATATGATGTATTGTAACAGGATTTTACGAAATCCCTCCTTACCTTCTCTGAGGCCACAAACTTGTTTCCAAGCATAACCCCCCAAAACTTACTCCAAATTATCTCAGCAAGAATAAATTTTATGTGTGGATTAATTTTTTCGAGATTATTTTTTCATAATTACCAGTAGCATCAGTGAAGCAATCTTTTTCTAAATTTAAAATGATCAAAAAATATTTACGCTCCACAACATTATCAGACACATTTCTAAATTTTGCAATTATATCGATAGTAGAAGATATTTTGGATCAAATGGATATAAATTATTCCAGAATTCACAAAATCTCAAGCAAATTAATTACATTTCATTAAATAATATTATCTGTTTAAATGCTCATATAATCTACTTCAAAACACAATAATTTTATTATATATATTCTTATTTTATTTAGTTATAAATTTATCTATTATTTATATTTGTTCAGCGTACAAACGTTACAGCAAAATAGTTTAAAATAGATTGTTGTATCTTACTACTGTATGGAAAAACACATATAAATTTACACACAAATTACATAAAAAGTTTAGATAATGAAAATGGACAAAATTCCTTTCACTAAGATGTTTTTTTTTCCTGTTAAGTATTTTTTATCCATATTTACCAAGTAATATTTATTATATGCTCCTTTATATATTTATAAATTTATTTGTTCTTAAAAAAAAAAAAATCTTCCATAATTAACCAAATCAAATCATTATATCGATAGTCATATATTAATTTGATCTTAAGAGTATTTCGAGAGTTTTCAACAATGAAATTGAAAAAAATAGAACTCACTATGGGATTTTATTTACTTATTTTTATTTTTATTATTAATATTATGAGTTCTAATTTTATATACTTATAAATTCCATTTATCTGTACTAGTACAAAATGTTAAACCATTTTTCTAGATGAAAGGTGTTGTTGCAATAAAAGCAGATTTATAATTAAAGTGCAAATAAAGAGCAGTTCATTCAATTTTAACAGGAGTGGGGGGTGGGAGGTGATTGTCAACCTTGGATACAGACTTGGCAACTTAGCGATGAATTTGGCGACATGGCGATCAAACTTGATGAGAAGAAATAATTTAGTGTTTCCAAAGTTTAGAAGCTCTATTTTTAAAAAAGCCGAGTTCTAGAATTTTCTGGATTCATCAAATGGCTTCTGGCACAGAATAACCTTGAAAGTTTGCCAAATCACGACAGAAATTATAAAAACAGAAGTGACACTCTCAAAGAAATCAGTTATTTTCGGACATGTGTTCTGAACGTTCGTTTTGGTTTAAATGGTTTATGTTTATTTTAAAATGAGTGAAATTCCCCTCTGTGGTGTTTTTAACATTGTTTTATGACTTTTTGAGGTATGAATCTGAGTACGATGATTTACTTGTTTTTTCGAGAATAATCCTTGAATAAAATGAATAACAAGAAACTGCCTGTTTCTTTACAATAACTTTTTTCACGCAAGAAAATCAATATTTTGGTAACAATATGGATAGAGATGGATATTTTGGATCAGTGTGATATGCATAATACTCGCAAAAGGTGTAATGAAGTAAGTTTTTAAAAAAAAGTTAGCTCAAATAAAATTGCTCCATTTTTTTTTTTTTTTTTTTTTTAATTTTGTACGTATACACGTTAATAAAAATACATACACAGTTAATAAAAAATAAATATTAACCAAGCTGTATCTGATAATTTTTAAAATAGTAATTAGTTTTATTAATTAGAAAAATGAGGGAATGATTGTGAGGGAATGACAAATTTCTTCTAGAAACTACCTTATAAAAATATTATTAAGTTTAGCTATATTTTCAAACACTAAATATTTATTAAAACATATTTTTATTAATAAAATAACATAAAAAAGCAAATTTGATTTCTTTTAGTTAACCTTATAATGAGTGAGGAATGACATATAATAAAAGAAATCATTAATCAGGCGTAGTTGCAGATTGAATTGCCCTACTCATCCCTTTGCATCAATACATTTACTTAAGAGGACTCTCTACCTACCGTTTCCGAAAGCCGAAGCTAATGTTATTCTATGGGAAATTTTGCCCCATTATAATTCCTTATATTATACATATTTTTAAATTCTGTTTTCACTTTCTGAAAATTCACAACTATTAAACAATTTATCGCTTTCTAAAAATTGATTTTTTTTTACTTTTAAGATTTCATTTTCAAGCTCAAAAATGAAAAATTTCACATTGTGAAAATTCGCATTTTACAACTTTAAAATAAAATATTAAAAATTTTAAAAACTAATTTTTAAAAAGCGATAAATTGTTTAATAGTTGTGAAGTTTGTGAATGTGAAAATGGAATTTAAAAATATATATTGGTTAATAAGTTACAATGGGACGAAATTCTCCATAGAATAAAATTGGCTCTGGCTTCTGGAAACGATAAGTGGAGAGGCCTCTTAATCCTAATTTGTTAATTTTATAAAGGTCGGTATTGTATTTTATATTTCCTACAATTACATAGTTTGTCAAGAAAGATTATGTGAAATATTGGTTTATTTTGAATATTATGAAATTCTTAAATTTCGAAAGGAATTTTTAAAAATTTCATGTTCATAATAATAATGCCATGCCAATTTTAATATTTATAAATGATATTTTAAAACTGATACGACATCTTTACGATGAAAATAATCCTCTGAATGGATATTTACATGAAATTTTGCCATATTCTTTCACGGCCAAAAAAAAAAAAAATCTCAAATTCTGAATAACTAAAGAAATTTTCAAATTAGATTTCACAGCTAATGACTTTCACACAGGTATTATATGTCATATTCTGAAATCATTCTCGTAATGAATGTCTATGCAAATTTTGCCTTATTCTCTCACATTAATGTAAATTTCTAATAACTTATTAAAGTTTTCATGTTAGAATGTCGAAAATTAATAGGATTGTTGCCAATATCACAAGGGATATTTTAAAACTAGCCCGGCTTCTTTATGATTATTTGTTCGTGCGATAAAGTCTACACAAATTAAATTAACATACAAACAAACACGCTGGCACTAAATTAATAACCTGCAGAGAAATGCCATGAAAAAATTTTTCTCTAATATCTATCTGCACAAAATTTTTTTCTTAAAAAATAATAATAATATTGACATTTTTGCATGACTTTCCAAGTTTTCTATTACATTACAATATGATGAGGAATTAATTTTTTTTTTAAATACTGTACTTTTAGAATGAAAGGGAGATTAAAAAAAAAAGAAAGAAAGAAAAGAAGAAAAATCAATTAAAAGATGGGCTTTTACATTTTTCGTCACATTTTAAAATACTACAATTGAAAGTTCTGTCTCCATCAAATCCAAATTAAAATAAATTTAACATGCATACTTAATAAATTATATAAAGATATAAATACCAACAGCTCTTACGATGTACGTTATAACGAAACATGTTCTACAGAATTAATAACATGAATATGAAAGAAATGTATATTAGCTTAATTAAATTCAAATGGAATGATATAGCAAAGTAATTGTTATATATGTGTGTGTGAGAGAGAGAGAGAGAAAGGCACTAATATTTTTTTAAGAAAGTGCAGAACACATTTCTCAGGCCTTATTATCTGTGATAAGTGTTTGACATGATGCTTAAAACGTTATTTGAAATACAGCAGAGCGGGGAGGTGGGGGTGCGAGCTGGGGGGGGGGGCACAGGCCCCTCCTGTCGGGAGTCTGTGACCCCTCATCAGGGCATACTCCTAAAGTATCTTGGGGGAACAAATACGAAATTTTCAGTTTTTCTACTTTTAGCAGCATTTTTCTTTCCTTTTACAAATTTGGAGCGGAGCATTCCAGTTTTTCTATTTTATATTCAACTAGTAGGCTACGCCCGCTTCGCTGGTCACTATTTTTAAATGAATCATTATAATTAATGAATTCTCAAAATTGCATTAATTTTTATCATGTGAAACAAAAAAAGAAAAAACTCTGATCGGGAAAAATGTCGCACCAGGTCCCCACTGCCTTCAGCAGCGTAGACCCGTGCGCGATGCACACGCACGAATGCATATATATGAGCGCTGCGCTTGCGTATTTCTTCATCACCCTTATGAATTCTCAAAATTCCATGTTATTACTCATAAACTTCTTTTCTTAAGAAAATGAATTTAGAAAAAAAAAAAAAATCATTTCTGATCGGGTAAAAAAAAACTCACACCGGGTCCCCTCTGCCTTCGTCAGCATAGACCCGTGTGCGCGCAGTGCTCACTGTTACATATAATAACAATATTAATTTATTTAAATACTTCTTGTTAACTTAAATCTCTAAATATAAACTTTATTTCTTATATAAATATCCTTTTAAAACATACCTTTATCAATTTAATCAGTTAAATAAATCTTTAATAGAAGTTCAATATCTTAAAGTAATTTTCCTCATTCGTTTACTTTTTAAAGTTGATCACGTTTCTTAGAGCTATACTTTAGCCTGGAATGCTTAGTTGATCCCGTTTCTTAGAGCTATACTTCAGCCTGGAATGCTTAGTTGATCACACTTCTTAGAGCTATACTTTAGTATGGAATATTTAATTGCTGGAATTTTCAGCAGATGGTGAACTCGTTCCGGCGTTCCTTGTATCATCCTCACATAAGATTATTGATTCCCGGATGAAGGCGTTGTCTTTGCCGGTTGTTGTTTTACTATAAATATTGCTGATTATGGATGTGGTGTCGCTCACATTTAGTTTTGTGTCACGTCAGCTTTTGGACGATGTAAATTGTCTTTTAATATGATTTTACTCTGCCGGTGTTTATTTTTGTTTATGTTAAATGTTTGCTAATGCCTTCCTCAGTGTTACATTTTTTATTTTTGGTTTTTCTGGGCCATGGTAAAATGTTTTAACGTTTGATAAAAACACTTGAGCTGGGTTGAATAAGTTGTAATTTAATATACTGTTAACTTTTGTTAACTTTATTACTGTTGTTCCTATATATACCAATTTTGAACGGTCTAACTCAATTTCTAATTTTTTGGCCCCCTTGAAGACATCTTAAAACGTATAAATCAGGTGAAATCTCGAATAATTGCCATTAGCACCCTCTATTGGATAAATTTAATGTAGGTTATTCGATAATATAGAAGTACTTTAAAATAACTTTCGAATGATGTATTAAAAATAATTTAATCATATTTAGAATTCAAAATATTGAAATTTTAAAATATTGCAGCGCCATCTGGCTGTAGAAATTTGTGTAATCTACTGTTCAATTCCAAATCAACAAAGCTTTAAAATGATGTATTACTTATGAAATTATTTTTATTAGTAGTTGAGATACAAAAGAAAACCTAATCAGGAGACCTTAAAACGTGTAAATCTGGTGAAATCTCAAATTCCACTTTCGATAATATTATCTTTCGAATGATGTATTAAAAATAATTAAATCATATTCAGAATTCGAAATATTGAAATTTTAAAATATTACAGCGCCATCTGGCGGTAGAAAATTCTGTAATCTATTGTTCAATTCCAAATCAACAAAGCTTTCAAATAATGTATTACTTATAAAATTATTTTAATTAGTATTTTAATTGAGATACAAAAAAAAAAAAAAAAAAAAAATGAATCAGGACACCTTAAAACGTGTAAATCACATGAAATCTCGAATTCCATTACTTACGGTAGTCGGTTAATGGAAGGTGACAAAAATCTGTGGTGTCTACTCTTGAAATTCAATTCAAATAAGTTTCAAAATGACATTACTTTTTAAATTATGCTAATTAGAAGCTAAGATACAAAAATGATATAAACAATATTATAAAACGACTTATGTCTGACTTTTTCATGGTTTTCTCCGAAACGCATAATTCCGGGCTAAATACTGTTAAAAATCAATAGTATGAAATGTGAAAGGAGTATCAGAATTCGAAACTCTGCAAAAGATAAAAGAATAAAGGCGTTTTTGGGTTTTCCATTGTTTTCTCCGAAACAACCGTTCCTTTTCTACGTTTTTGCCCCTCCCCCCCCCCCCCTTCCGTCCCTTCTAATAATTTTACACTTGAAAATATTCACAATCGATGTATCTTTCCTTAGAACCTAATAATACCAATTTCAAACGCTGTAACTCTTTTTTTTTTTCCCTTCTCCCCCCCTAATCCTCAAGCCCTTCCTAATAATTCTACACTTTCAAAAATATTCAGAATCGAATTATCGGGCGTTAAAACCAAATATTACGAAATTTCAACGGCATATCTCAATTTAAAATATATACTGCAAAATATATAACAAAATTTAATCTAATTTTTTTGTTTATCTGGATATTTTCATGAAAATTGAACAGTAGCTTTATAATATGCTGTCTAAACCAAATATTAATTCAAATGTAACGTGAATGAAAATTAGAAGAATTTTGAAAATTGCAATTTTTATCCCCACTGTAAAACATGTGACCTCTTGATCGGTTACTATCATTTCCTTTTTCATGGCAGACATCGTCTGGCATTTGAAATGATGTTGCCACAAAAAATTCATACTTTAGTTAATTTTAAAAAATCTAATTGTTGTACCGATAAGCCGCTTGCACACTTAAATTCAGAAAAAATTCCCCTTTCATTTGGTACCGAAATCGTAACGATTGGACAAATATTTCTAATTTATCTTCCACTTTTTCTAATTTTAACTCCGTTAAAATATCATTTTTTATGCAATGGCGGTAAATTCTCAGTCATTGAGATCGCTTTCAGATTAGGCATGATTCTACATTTTAATTAATATCTCCACAACTAATTAAAATTTTTAAATTCTGTTTTGAAGAGGACCTCAGAAAGACTCCAGAGCATCCATATGTCAATTCTTGTATTTCTGCGTTCAGTAGGGGCTGAACGTATAAAAGGACAGGCGGACAGACAGACAGACAGACAAACCTTTCCTTTTATTATTATAGATAGAAGAAAGTATTGGATTAGTAAAACTTTTCAGCTTTCAGTTTTCCATGAATATACACGTTTTGAGAGGCCCAGAACACGTTTTGACCACGATATTTTTAGAAAATGTCTGTCTGTGACACGATGATCTCTAAAACCATGAGGAGTACTAACAAATGGAATGGTACAAATATTAATAGTTATATTATTAACAGTATTGCAGTTTTTGATAAATACTCATATAATAAACTCTCTTTATGTAGTGCCCCCCTGTCGGGGAGGTGGTGTCCCCCTATCGGGGAATTTCTGGTGCCACTACTGGACTACTGCTGCTGAGGAAAGTCGCTGCAATAGTAAAAAAAACAACATAATAAGCTCAGTTAATATTTCCTACTGAAACTAAACCTCAAAACATAAGCGCTCTTTTTACCAGAACTGAAGCAAACAGCTTAGGGTTACTATAACTTTAAAAATATCTGTGATTTTGCTGCAGTATGCCATGAAAAAAGTCAGTGTAGAAAATAATAAAAGCATATTCTGAAGGATATTTCAGTATCATATTGCTCTACACATATCCCTTGTACAGCTATTTATAAGAAAATGACATAAAATTAAGAGAAAAAATTTAGAAAATGACAAAAATAAAGTCTTTTCAATAAGTAGCAGAAATGTTTCATAATAGCAGCACCATCTATTAACAGCTAAACAAAAACAGCATGAAATTTTTTGAAAAATTACAGTTTAAAAAAGATTTAGCACGTCTCGTTTTAAAAACTATGTCCTATGAAAGATAAAAGTTATATCTAATGCCAAAAAAAATTTCAAACAAATGAATCACATTAACAATGCACGGGATTGAATTTAGAATTTTAGCATTAGCAATCTGGGGAAGCAGTTACTGACGATCCCCCTTAACACTAAATCTACCTATTTTGGTTTTCCGTGTTTGTCTTAAAAATTGCACCTCGCGTTTTTGCAACTCCCTGTAAAAGATTTTTTTCTCTTTCTGAAATATGCACTTTTTATTTGTTTCTTTTTAAATTTCAGTTTAATGGATACATTTCTCTTTTTATTAGCCATTCGATAAACTTATTACTATTAAGGTTCGAGATTCAGTTGACTTGCTGAATGATAACTTTTTATAAAATTATTATTATTATTATTATTATAAAGGTGATATAGGGTGCCAACTGAAACTCTGCACACAGGCGCCTGACAATGCTGGTGCACCCCTGTTTATAGACAATGTAGATTTCCTAGGCATCAGTCATCAGTTCTATAAGTAATCAGCTAACAATAAGTGAACATACCATCAAAACTGTTGAGAAAAAGGCTGATCGTCACGAGTCAGTTGGGCTCTGTAAGGAGGCAGACAATAATAATTCTCCAATTGCTGGGCCATCAAAAAATATTCAATTACCATTTAAGAGGGCTTTTTTCTCGCCTCAAAGGATGATCAAAGAAAAAAGAGAAAGCATGAAAAAACTCCTCTTGTAGTTACTTCACCACAAATGATTATGTATTATAAAAAGAAAGAAGATACTAAAAATGCAAAAACTGCTGAAAAAGAAAAGAGAAAAATTGAAAGAGAAAGAAGAAAAATGGAGAAAGAAAAGAAAAAGAAAAAAATCAGCTACACGAAAAGAACCAGAAAATCTTCATGAGAGTCTTCAATTACATTTGATGATTCTATTGTGAATGAATTGAGCGACCTGGATAACAGTGAGAGCAAAGAAGAATGACTGCCCATCTTTGACAAAGTAGAGATAAAGCAAGGTCAATTTGTTCTTGTGTCCCTGATGGGAGGCAAAAGGAACACACAAAAATATAGATATTTATGCATAATTCAAGATATAAAAGATAAAGCAATACAAGTTCAGGGGCTAAAATCCACAAAGACCAAAAAGGACTTTGTAATTGTTAAAAATGATTTACTGTTAAAGCACTTATTTTCGCGAAAATGAAGATATCGGTGATTTCGTGAACTGAAAATTTCGCGAATTTTATATGAACCAAACCGAAAGTTGAAAAATCCTAACGTTGAAAAGTACCTAAATATAGAACCCCTTTTGCATAAGACACTTTAAATTTCCTTTTGTCCGAAAAGTTCGTCCCCACCTCCTCACCTCTCTAAAAACAATTTGTGCTTACAACGGTGCTTATACATCAATTTTGGCTTTGGCTCAACACGCACATTCCACCCCAAACAATTTTCTTTTCTTAATACCTTTTTTCTCATGCTGTTTATCAAACTAGGGACTTCTGAACCCCCCTTTTGCACCGAAAATGTAATCACCCCACCCTCTTCACTTCTCTCGTATTCGGACCGTCAATGCATGTGAGTTTTGGTAATTGAAAATTTTCCATTTCATTATTATTATTATTATTTGCTGCGGAAAAAAAAAAAAATTTGCGATTATGATGGGCTCGCGAAAATTAAAGCCTAGTGAAAATAAGTGCTTTTACAGTATTCAACATAACATATCACGATTTATTATCAGTAATGCACCAATCAGAACTTAAAATGAAAGATAGACAGTTAACATTCACATTTAATAAAAATTTGTCTGTTAAAGAAAAAGTGTAAATTTCATATGACAAGAATGAATAAATAAAAGATTTTATCAATATCAAACCATTTTTATTGTATTTGTATAATGCAAAAATGTTAATATATTCTTATTATTACTGTATATAATGTTTCTATTCTTTTTTTATTTTTTTTAGTACATTTGGAAAATTTGGGTGGCCCACTTTTGGTATGCCCACTACTGGTACATTAAATATTTGCTATGTCCACTTCTGGTGCATACAGTGATCCAAGTTTTTAATTTTTTTAAAATTTATATTACAATATTTTTGATATTTTAGATTATTATTATTATAGATAAGAGATTGTACAATCATAAAAAAAAAAAAAAAAAGTCTGGTGTGAAACAACCACACGACTCCCATTACTCACTATTTCACGTATTATATGCATTTTTGAGAGATAATGTGATCAGAAAACATAAAAGTGACCTAAAGAAGTAGAAACCTAAAATTTTTACAGTAAGAGAAATTTTATACACATATAAGACATAAAACAAAGCTTACATATAGCGAGGTAAAAAAGAAAAAGATGCTAGTTATTTTTTGAAACACAAATTTCCGAGATCTAAAGATGACCTACCTAAGCAGGATGACTTAATTTTCCTCTAATAACCACAAGAAAGACAAGATATAACCACATGAGAAAGAAATGGATTTATATAACAATTTTCAAGAAAATCATTAGAGCCGTTTTTGAGATACCGACTATTACAAAAAATCAATTATTGGCTGGAAAACAATAATTACATACAAAAGGATATTTAAAAGTGAGTTAATAAAGAGAGTTTGAAAAAAATCGTGCAGTCGTTTTTAAAAGAATGCGCTTGCAAGAGATCGAAATTGAGCTATATATACACGACACCTATAATTTTCCTGAACTAACCAACTATACCATTCAAAAGGACATCTAATAGAGTGTTTTATATAGCAAATTCGAAGAAAATCATTAGAGCTGTTTTTGAGATATGAACTTATGGTCCCACATCCGGTTTCTGATGTCCCACTTCTGGTTTTTACAATTTTCACCAAAATATAGATAATTCATCTGTACACCAGACTTGTCTCAATTCTGAAGTTTTGTAGTTCTATCTTTATTAGTTTCAGAGATATGATAGCCAGAAGATTCCGCAAATACATACACACACTGTCCAATTGCCAGAAACCACTTTTTTTAATTCAGGGGACCTTAAAAAGTGTAAATCAGGTGAAATCATGATATCGAATTTTTGGACCAAATACAATACTTTCATTACCTATGGAAGTAGTAGGGTAATGGAAGTAATATAGTTTAGCAAAACTTCTCTGAAGTTTTATAATAACTGAGAAAAAGCGCTTAAGTAGCCCACTACTGGGGCATTTACCTTAAATTTGGAAAAGTTACAACCACAATACCCAAAACCTACCTAAATGAAAATATAAGAATTAATTTTAGTAATAGCAAAAAAATTGCAAATTTTAATAACCCTTTCTTCACTTCTAATGGAGAAACAGTCGAAATTTACAGCAATTCTAATTCGATTAATGACAGCAAGCCAATGATTAGTTTAAACTGCTTGTGGCACCAGCTCATTGTACTGAATAGTCACAGCAGTAAACACCACTTGAAGTCACAAGCCAAGCCACTCAAGTCTGCCCCTGAGGATGAGGGGGAGACCCTTTTGAAAGTGCTATGGTATTTAACAGAAACAAGTAAAGTCTTTTGTTTTTTCGATGAAAAAAAAGCAATGAAAGCGGAAAAATGACAAATGCAGGTTAAAGTCAAAACACGAAGAAAACAATATTTATGAATTAATATACATATCATGTACAGTATACTATACTAATAAAAGCTAAATTGTTATTTTCAAACTGTCAAAGAAATAAATGAATGCTGTAGAACATTAAATAAAATTTATTTTTAAAAATCAGTAATTTTATGTTGGGTTTTTTGTTTATTTTATAAATTAAACTGGAACTTTCCAGATTTACAACATTTTTCTGGTCTTTTCTGTAATTTCGTATGTTCATATAAAAATTCGTGCATTTTGAAATGCCATAATTATGCCAAATAGGCTTTGCATTGGCATGGCATAGGCTCAGCCTCCTCGGCGTGAAAATTATTCTGTTTGTTTGCCATTATTTAATTTTTTGAAAACACATATTTCTTCTATGCTTTAAAATACATATGTCGCAACATCTTGATTATAGAGGTCAAGACTTAAAATTTTTAGAAGTGGCCAGTGGCCACTGGACATGAGGCACTCAGTGGCCACTCATGAGTCGTCGTCGTTATACATCGGATTCATACATATAATATATATATATATATATAAACATATTGTCCTTTATTAGGATGATGAATGCCAGTCACTCCATATTAAGAGAGTTCACTCAAATAAATATTCCACAATAGTTTATGCAGTCGTTTTATTGAAGACACTTAGTCATTTTACACTTTATTAACAGTCAAATCATTCTGAGCACGCTGATGTACAGATCCATAGCCGAGTCGGGCCGAAATCGTCCCGTTCACGGCGGAACCGCAAACCAATCCCCCTCCTGGGAACGTTAAATTAACTTTTTATTGATGTGAACTATTTAAGCAAAAGCTTCCATGAAAAAGGCGCCGATTTTCGGGTGCTCACACTTAAATATGGATATTTTAGGGCGAGGCCAAACTCCTAATATGAATTCTTATTGGATAATTAAGTAAGCTAAAATCCAGCCCACATTCTCTTATTGGTTGACCCGGATATATAGGATTTCATATTTCGTAATCCCTTGCCGCTTATTTCAACTATTGCATAATTTTGATTATGAAACTTATTCTAACCCCGATTCCCGCGCTACGACATGTTTTGCTGAAAAACTAACTTTACTCTCTAAAATAGAATTCTCACAAAGTTGTTCTTAAAATTAAGATTTATTCTGAGCTAATACTATTAAGATATCACTTAATATTAATTTAAATACTAATTTAGAATCTTGCTTATTTTATCCTTTCATATCCCCCCACCCCTCCAAGCCGACGCTCCCCGATACTTGCCTGCAAGTATGTGGGAAACCACCCAGAGACAGAAGATATTTCAGGAAACACTTTTGTCTAGGTTATCTTTTTTAAGTAGGAGTTATGGTCTTTCCCTTTATTTATGAAAAAAAAAAATTAATTTTTCTTTTTTAATTTATTTACTTGTATGTTGGACTGGTCAACGTGCTCGTATGATACATATAATGGTGTTTACAGCACTTGTTTACAAACATAAGAAAAGTTTAATATAATGTATGCAAACGTATGACATACTGAACGAAATTTTTTTTATAACATAACATGTTTGCCGGCGTAACATATTTGACAAGATATCTTTCTTTCTTAAAGTCTTTAAAACATTGGCCATTAAAAGTTTTTGAATGTCTTGAATAATAACCATTAATTTTTGACAATAAATAATTGTTGATAAAAGTCTGATCTTCTTGGTTATTGAGTCCATATATAATAGGTATAACAATAATTATAACACTGTAACTTTAACAGCATATTGTAAACAAATGGCATTCTTTGTGTATCTTTTTAATAATGCAAAGATCTTTTAATAAAACATAAAGAATATTAAAAACAATTATATCATAGTACATTTTTAACAATTTCTAAAAACTTTATTTACATACTAACACAAATAATTTTTCCATAAATATAACATTTAAGAGACACATAAAACTATTTAATAAACACTACCATGTTTAATCAACTCTAATAATACTACTAATACTAAGAATACCAGTACTTCTAGGCATTTTCTTTTTACAAACTATTTACACAAAAACCAACTTAATCACTTTATTTAGTAATTAATTGTTTTAAAATACTATATTGGCATCAACATAGTGCTTGGCCAGCCATTGGCAAGCCAAAAAAAAAAAAAATGTTTTGTGGGTAACTTGACCTTTGAAATTGTGAGAAGTCTTTCCAA
Organism: Salticus scenicus; assembly: GCA_963930645.1. Taxonomy (NCBI): domain Eukaryota; kingdom Metazoa; phylum Arthropoda; class Arachnida; order Araneae; family Salticidae; genus Salticus; species Salticus scenicus. The sequence goes on from CAWVNO010003053.1 coordinate 607,525, forward strand.
AAAGGTGAGTTGGGATAAAGGTGGAAACTAGCGAATTTCTACAGAGGGCAAAAACAAATCTTTTTTCCTGCGCTCTCTGATCACTTTACAGTGGTGAAGATCAGGAGATCACGAGAATAATAAATAAATAAAAAAAATACCTGGGGCATGGAGTTGATCCCTAACTAAAATTATTCATGACTTAATTTGAATTTTCGAGGGTTATTATAGTATCTTAACTTAGATGAATGAACAATTTCTGATTTTCTTTTAAAATGGGGACTGGGTTTGTCTATTTCAAAATTAACTTCGGATATTTGTTTTAAGATTGTATAAAGGCCTGAATAAGGTGGACTTAACTTACGTGTGTTGGGATATTGGAATTCTTCATAAATAATTTCATCACCAACTTTAAATTTAACAAGGAGAAATCGAGCATCATATCGGATTTTGTTTTTTTTATAATATTGTATTGTTTTTTCTTTTGCTATTTTTCTAGCTTCATGAATTGAAGGATAGTAACTATTGTTTACTAATAATGGATCATATGGTAATTCTCCTAATAATAAATAACTAGGTGGGAATTGAGTTACAGAGTGAGATGTTAAGTTACATTGATTTAAAACTTCACCAATTAATTTAGTCCAGGGAATTTTGTTTGAAGAAGAATTAACTTTAAACTTTAGACGCGTAACAATAGTCTGATTGAGGTGCTCAATCTTCCCGTTGCATTCGGGATGATGGCTACTTGTTAACAAATGTTTTGTAGCATAATTACGAAGGAATTTTTTGAAACGGGATGCCGTGAATGCTGCATTCCTATCCGTTAACAATTCTTTAGGTACTTGAATTTGAAAAAGTTTGTATAAGTTTCAGTGATAACGCTTTTTGATAGAAATCCCCACGCACAACGGGTTGCATGTTCCACGACCAAATACAAATATTTTTTTGTAAAATTATAGTAGTTCAACCCACCAACAGTGTCCAAAGACAAACATTCAAAAGGTTTATCTGTTGGCAGTACTTCCTGTAATGAACCAAACCGTTTTTGTCTACATTTTTTATTTATTTGACAGGTATGACAATGTTTTACAAAATTTTCAATATCTTTATTAATATTAGACCAATAATACTGTGGTGTAATGAAATTTATCATTTTATAAATTCCTGGGTGTCCAAATTGAGTGTGGGTTTTCTGTAGGAGGCGTAATCTTAATGACATTGGGACTATTATCTTATACAAACCTTTCTTTTTAATTACAATTACATCTTCAATTTTGAGAATTTTCTTAATGTTAATCCCTATGTTTTCTTTTTTCTGGTTTTCTTTAATTTCATTTAAGTCTAGGAGGTGGACATGGTGTGACACATTTTCCAAAAACAGGCAATCTAGATAGCATATCAGCTTCAATATTTGTTGATCCATTTGATATTTAATTTCATAGTCAAACATACTAAGTTTAAGGGACCAGCGGAATAATCTTCCTCTTAAATTTTTAACATTTTTTAACCAAGTGAGAGACGCATTATCCGTATGTATGACAAACTTTTGACAGTGCAAATAATAATAAAAGTTATCTAAGGCATCAATAATTGCTAAACATTCTAATTCCGTGATTGCATAATTTTTTTCATAATCTCGTAAATTTCTTGAACGATATGCCACTGGGTGTAAAGTACCATTCACATCTGCCTGTTTAACAACACATCCCACACCATGACTCGAGGCGTCAACAAATAAATGACAGGGAGTTCTGGGATCATAAAGTCTTAAAATAGGTTTACTTATAAGAAAATTTTTTAGTTTTTGGAAGGATTTTTCACATTTCTGGTTCCAAACATAGGGGACATTTTTCTTTAATAAATTAAGGAGCTCTTGTTTCGGCATATTTTGGAATAAATCTAGCATAAACGTTAACTGATCCCAAAACTCTCTATAATTCCTTGACATTTTTTGGCTGTTTCAAATTTTTTATTAGTTCAATGTTTGGATTATCAGGGGTAATTAGGCCATTAGTTATTTCGTATCCTAAGAAGTTAATTTTTGTTTTGACAAAATTGTATTTTGATAATTTTAATTCTTTAACACATAACACATAATTCTTTAACACAAGTTTTCTTTAACACATATATCAAAAAGTTGTTGTAGGTGTTGGAAGTGTTCATCTTCTGACTGTGAAAATACAATTATATCATCAAAATAATTACAGGCAAAGTCTATTTTGTATTTATTTAGAATCCTTCTAATGGTTCGATTGAAGATAGCAGGGGCATTTTTAAGCCCAAAGGGAAGGTATTTCCACTCATATAATCCGAAAGTTGTAGCGAAGGCCAATTTTTCAGTATTTTTAGGGTGAATAGGAATGTGCCAATATCCACTTGCCAAGTCAAGAGTGGAGAAATTTTTTGCTTTAGCTAGTTTATCTAACAAAGTATCGATTCTGGGAAATGGTTCAGCATCTGTTTTAGTGATTGAATTGAGTTTACGAAAGTCGATACATAATTGCGTCTTTTTGCCTTCTTCCCGTTTATACACCAAAGTTACAGGTGCGGAATAAGGTGAGCTACTTTCTTTTATAGTACCGGCCTATAATAAATTCTGAATTTGGGTTTTAATTTCCTCTTCCTCCTTAGGGGAAGTTCTATATGCTCTGAGAGAAATAGGTAAATCAGAAGTTAAATGAATCCTTTGTGGTTCCATATGAATTCTTCCAACATCATATTTAGATTTTGCAAAAATTTGGACATATTTTGATAATGAAGTAGGAAGTTTTCCTTCTCTAGCAGACTGAGAATTTACGTGGTTCTCAGTGGCTTGAGTGTACTTGAATTCCCTTACTCTATTGTTTGTTGGAATATTAAAATTTTCCCTTTGACTACTGGTATTTTCACTTTCAGAAGTTATATGTAAGGTTTGTGTACATTTGGATATATTTTTTAACAATGGAAGAATGGTATTATTTTGTTTTACCAGCTTTTTAGCACAATCAATATTCAATTGAAACAGACAACAATGTGATAAACTAAGGAGAGCATAAGGTAAGTTATTATCTAATATAAACATTTCAATATCTTTTGTAATATTACCAATTTGTAATTTAAAGTAACATTTTTCTCGAATTGTCAACATCCCCTGCGTTTGAATGACATGTAATGGTGAGACCTTTTTCGTTTGAAGTTTAAATTTATGGACAAAATGTTGAGGAATAATGCTTAAGCTGCTGCCCGTATCAAAGATTAAAGGAATGGTAGAGTACGATTCTGGATTTTTAACACCTTGATTAGTTTGCTTGTTTTTTCTTTGGATATCCTTGTATATAATGCGACCGGTCACTGCAAACTGTCAATAGGTGTTATTTGTTCCATCTGTTGTATTATCTACCACTGTTGACTCTTCTGTGACTTGAGTTGGATTTTCTTGTTTGAAAGGGCATTCACTATGCCAATGAAAGGCATTAGGTATGTTGAGTTTTGAACAATATTTACATGGGAGAGGAGGCAAAGTGCCTTGAAAGTGAATGTGTGTATTCGAGTTTGAAAAATGGGGTCTAGACCCTCTTAGATTGGGTCGAGCATTGTTTGTCCAATTTGGTCTATTTTGATTAGGGTATCCCATATGTGGTCTCTGCACATTAGGAAACCAGTAACTCCAGGGCTGTGGTCGGGGAGCATATTGAACTGGGTTTCTATTTTCCCTGTCTTGTGGATAGGTGAACATTTGAAATTGACCTGGCAACTTGTTTGGAAGGGGATCAGCCAATTTTTCAGATATTTGCAGTTTATTAAGTTTGTGGACAAGATCCCTCCATTCATTTAGTGTTTTGGGCGCATTAGCCACAACAAGTTGTCTTAAAGTCAGTGGCAATCTGTCGGTTAATCCTTCCATGAGAAATTTGGGCTCTAGGCCAAGTGCTCGCCCTACTTGGAGTTTTTTGTGGTAATATTCTATGACATTTTCACCTGCTTTAAAGCAAATGCTCGAGAAATCTGTTAAAGATGTCTCACCAGGTGTCGTGAATTCCTCTGTAAAAATTTCAACCAATTCCTCCCAATGAAGCATGTTTAAACTATTGTTTACGTGCACTGTGAGGGCTTTACCCTTCAAAAATCTTTGTATATTATGGACTCGCCAAACCTCATCTTTTCTATTCTCATTGCACCAGGCTTCGAAATACATTAGCCAGGCCGTCCACATCATGCCGTTTTCGGGGCAAAAAGCAATGAGGACATTGTCCTCTCTTACAGTGGGAGATTTATTTACATTTAGAGATTTCGTTACATCATCTGCATTATTTATTGCCTTTACAAGTGTGTTTGGGGAGGGCAGTTTACTCACATCAAGTAGGTCATTTTCTAAATTTGTGTCTACAAGTAGATTTTCATCTGTACCCTTAGGGGCAGTGCCGTAACAAGTAAGCTGGAGGCCCCGGTGCGAATGATGAATTTATGCCCCCCCCCCTACACTAAAGATGAATTTATAGGTCTCCCTCCTCTGCTGTCTTACTTCAGACGCAATATTAATACTTTTACTGCAAATACTAATATTACTATAGTAATTGCATTACTTGCAATGACAAGTATTAAAAATCGTTTTAAAATAAGAAAGCAAATTAAAAGGTAGTATTTCACATTTTTTTACTGATTTATAAAAAAGATTAATTTCTCTCTCTCTCTCTCTTTTTTTTTTTTTTTTGTTTAAGCATTTATTACAAAAAAAAAAAAAAAAAAAAAAAAAGAATGTTTATTTCAATATTGATTTCAATGCTTATTTTAATATTATGAATGCTTTGGAAAAATTAAATTAAGCTAAATAAATTATATAAATAAAAATAAGAAAAAAACGTATAATGAATAATAATAACATTCAATCACGTTCAAGGTCTAGAACTTCCGATTGTGAGCTTTGTCATCAGGAAATTTAACTATATGCTCAATATTCAAGGGGCCGCGGTAGTCCTATAAATGGATGCCTAGCTCGTAATCGGAAGGTTATGGGTTCGATACTACAGCCGGCCAAGGACCATCGTGTACACTGATGGTGACTGGTGCTCGTAAAAGCCGTCATGGCTGCAATGTATTCCACGTTCTCATCCAAATTATACGTCTGGCGTCACCGAAGCGGAAGGGCATCCACTCCGTGAGAGATCTAAATTGTGACAGCATGTCTCCTGATTATCCTTGGGAGGGGAGGAGACCGTAACCAACTGACTATAGGGCGAAACTAGTGCAACGTAAAACCCCTCCAACCATCCAACCAACTCAATATTCAAACGGTCCGACTTCTTGCCCTCAATGCTCAGAACAGAAATGTTTGTTAATCTTTGTTGGGAAAGGAAATACTACTCCACATATACTTTTATTTTATTTTTTTTATCAGTTTCATTTTAGAAAATGATTGTTCAGTTGAAGCTACTGTGACAGGCAATTTTAGGAAAATTACAGGTAATGTGAATACATCTGGAAAACAAGAGCAATAATCATTTTCCAGAATAAAACATGCAACGTTAATAATATTTACATTATATATTTTGCATTGTATCTAAATGTTTCTATCTGGAGTATAATGTCAGAATTTATGTTGTTTACATGTTTCTCAGTGAACTTACCGGCACATTCTTTTTGCTTTCTTCTATATGTAATATAAAGAAAGTATTGGATTCACGAAAATTTTCGAAGTCCACTTTTTGATGGATTTACATGTTTTGGGATATGGAGAACACGAATTAATAGTTTTTAGAAAATGTCTGTCTGTCTGTATCATTTTTTTGTGGACGCTGTATCTCACGAACCAATGAATGAAATTTAACCAAACTTGGTATTTAGTTGCACCCTGACATAAACTGGTGCTGATTAGATTTTGGGATCAATCGCTCAATAGGTGGCATTGTGATCCCATTTTATGCAAATTTTTAACATGGCAGCATAGGACAAAATTCCGTATAAATGGGCATAAAGAGAGTTATTTTACACTTGTGATTGTAAAATTAATATGAATTATTGATAATAGTAGTAGTTAGCGAGGAAAAAAATTTTGTGCATGGAGGGGCATCGGTTCTCCCCCCGGGGGGGAAAATCCCCCCCCGGGGAAGTAAATTTTCAAGATGGGTATCTTTCGAAAGGTCTCATTGATAATAGTAATAGTTAACTTGGAAAATTTTTTTGTGCATGTGGGGGCATCGGTTGCCCCCCCACCGGGGGGGGGCAAAGTTTCAAGATGGGTATCTTTCGAAAGATCTCGTCAATACCTTTAAAACGAATGGTTGAACGATAAATCTGTGATAATTTAAACCAAAATTATCGATTTTTTTTACTTTTAACAAAAAAAAAAAAAAAAAAAAAAAAATCGCAATTTTTTTTTTTTTTTTTTTTATTTTTTTTTTTTAAACGAAATTTAACCAAACTTGGTATTTAATTGGTCCCCGACATAAACTGGTGCTGATTATGTTTGGGGATCAATAGCTCAACAGGTGGCGCTGTGATAGCATTTTATCTAAATTTTTAACATGGCAGCATAGGACAAAAATTCGTATAATTGTGCATAATTAGAGTTGTTTTAAACTTGATTGTAAAATTAATATGAATTATTGATAATAGTAGTATGTAACTAGGAAAAAAATTTTCTGCATGGGGGGGCATCGCTTCCCCCCCTAGGGGGGGGTAAATTTTCACATTGGGTATCTTTCGAAAGATCAGGTTGATAATAGTAGTAGTTAACTAGGAAAAAATTTTTGTGCATGTGGGGGCATCGGTTCCCCCCCCCACCGGGGGGGGGGGGGAAGTTCCCACCCGGGGGGGGCAAAGTTTCAAGATGGGTATCTTTCGAAAGATCTCGTCAATACCTTTAAAACGAATGGTTGAACGATAAATCTGTGATAATTTAAACCAAAGTTATCGATTTTTTTTACTTTTAACAAAAAAAAAAAACAGAAAAATATCGCAATTTTTTTTTTTTTTTTTTTTTTTTTTAACGAAATTTAACCAAACTTGGTATTTAGTTGGTCCCCGACATAAACTGGTGCTGATTATGTTTGGGGATCAATAGCTCAACAGGTGGCGCTGTGATAGCATTTTATCTAAATTTTTAACATGGCAGCATAGGACAAAAATTCGTATAAATGTGCATAATTAGAGTTGTTTTAAACTTGTGATTGTAAAATTAATATGAATTATTGATAATAGTAGTATGTAACTAGGAAAAAAATTTTCTGCATGGGGGGGCATCGCTTCCCCCCCTGGGGGGGATAAATTTTCAAGATGGGTATCTTTCGAAAGGTCTCGTCAATACCTTTAAAACGAATGGTTGAACTATAAATCTGTGATAATTTAAAACAAAGTTATCGATTTTTTTCACTTTTAACAAAAAAAAAAAAAAAAAATTTAGAAAAAAAAAAAATCGTACTTTTTTTTTTTTTTTTTAATATTGTTACTGATTGAATATGTATAGGTAAATATAGAAGAAAGTCTTGTGGTGGCCACAACATACTAGTTTACTTTCCGAACACTATAGTGAGGAAAGTATTGTAATCATGTCAAAAATCCGAATTCGAGATTTTGATGTTTCTATATGTTTTGAGGTCCCCTGAGTCCGTTTTCACTATTTTTACGATGATGTATGTATGTGTGTGTGTATGTATGTGTGTGTGTATGTCTGTGAGTGAACACGCTAGCGTCTAAACGCTTTGTTCGAATAAGCTGAAAGTTGATGCGTATATTGTAAGTCACCATCGTACGAACCCTATAGATTTTGGTGAATCTAGCACTTATAGTTTTTTTACAGGGACACAAAGAATAATTCTTTAACGTTATGGTCTATGGAACAAAAATCTTAAAAGTGCGATAGAGTCTAAACGCCTTATTCAATTGAGCAAAAAATTTATACGCATATTATAGGTCACATTTACTCAATCTGAATAGAGTTTCGAGAATCTGGCACAGAAACTATTGGATTCGTAAAAATTTTCGACCTCGGGTTTTTGATGGCATTTACACGTTTTGAGAGCTGTAGAACACGATTTGACCATTTTTAGAAAATGTCTGTGATTGTCTGTCAGTCTCTGTGTGTGTGTGTGACAAACTTTTGTGGCAACTGTATCTCAGGAACTACTTCACAGAATTTCATACAAATTGATATGTAGTTGCACCTTGACATAAATTAGTGCCTATCAACTTTTGGTAAAAATTGTCTTACAGGTTGCGCTGCCATCCCGCTTTTTCTACATTTTTAACATGGTGGTAGAGTACAAAATTTTGTATAAATGTGCATAAAGAGAATTATTTTTTAATAATCATTATGAAATTTACCAGAATTATTTATAATAGAGATCACCCACTGGGGTGGGGGTGGGGATTCCCCCTTTGAGGGGAGTAAATTTTCATGATGGGTATCTTTCAAAAGAGCTCGACAGTACCTTTAAAACGAATGGTTGAGCCGTAGATCTGCGATAATTTAAAATGAAGTTATCGATTTTTTTTTCATTTTTAACAAATATATATACATATATTATGTAATATTGACAATAAAATTGACTTTTTTTGGATATTTAGTGTTATACTACTTCTCTAATATGGAAAACCTCTGCATTATCATGGAAGATAATTTTTTTAAATAATAATTTTAATAAATTATTTTTACTGAGTGAATTTGTATAGGAAAATATAGAAGAAAGTCATCTGGTGGCCACAACATACTAGTTAAAAGTGCAATAGCATCTAAACGCCTTATTCAATTGAGCTGAAAATTTATATGAATATTATAAATCACTGTTGCTCTAACTATAAGCATTTTGGTGAATCTAGCGTTTATAGATTTTTTACAGGGACACAACGAAAAATCTTTATCATTATGATCTATGGGCTCAAAGTTCAGTAGCGTTAAATAAAATATCGTGTAATATATATGGAGAAAAATACACAGACACTTTATTATGGTTTTATATCTTTTGTTTGTTTAACAACTCCTCTTTCTTTATTTTATCTAGAAAACTGTTAATTACTCAATGTTCGGAAAGTCGAGTGGAGTCACTCCAGATTTATTATTATTATTATTATTATTAATTTTTTTTTTTGTCCTTCAGAAATACTGCGTTGAAGAAATGAAAAACTTTCAACAATTTCAGTAATTCCCAGACATTTTTTAGACACTATCACGTTTGGTTACACACACACACATATATATTATCTATGTATATATATATATATACATACACATATATCGCTGCAAAAATATTAAAAATGGATTCAGGAGATCTGAAAAGGTATTGATACACCAAAATCTCATAGCCGAATTTTATTATGGTTACAATACTTTCCTTACTGTAGATTTGGAACGTAAATAAAAAGTGCGGCTGTGCGTTTGTGTTAAAAAATAATAAAATACATTGTATGAAAATATTATAAACAGAAAGAAACGCAGCAATTGTTCCGAGTTGAAATAATAACACGCCCTTCATTTTTTTTTTTTTTTTTGCCGATTGATGAAGATCTATGCTATTATTTCAACCCCGAAACAACTGTTGAGAGGTTTTTGCTATTTATGGTGGTTTCATACATACGCTTTATTTATTTCATAGAATTTCATACATTTATCGCCAACACACTAAGTGACTTATTTAGCGATTAATTGGAAAAAAAAAAAAAAACTCAATTTTTTTGCTCGAAACAGCTAGGGGAAAAAAAAAAAAAAACATGAAATTATTTTATTGCTGATACCATTCAAAATGTTAATCAGCTGTTTCAATATGAATTTTCGATGTTATTAAGCGCTTTTTGTCTTTCTTTCATTCTTTTTTTTTTTTTTTTTTTTTTTTTTTTTTGCGTGGGAAGGCGTGAATTCCCTAGTCCCTTATTTGGGTCCGATACTGTAATTTTTAGTTGTGTTTTACTCAAATTTATGAAATTTGGTATCCTTTTATTGCTTGTTTGCGATCCCAGTTTGAAAATCTTAAAGTTATATGAAAAAAAGAAAAAAAAAGGCCAGGGTGTGCGATGAACATTTTTCTTTTTTTTTTTTACTATTGTAACCAATAAAGTACATGTAAATTTTTTGAAAATCTAAGAAATTACTAGTGAAAAATAGTTTGGAAAAAATCCTACACACAATTATCCCTGATTATAAGAACAATATTGAACAATTATTTTTTATTTTAAAACAATATTAAAGTAAATTGAAAATTTAAAAAAAATCGAGAGGAGAAGAAGAAGAAAAGGTTTGACAAGCAAAAAGAATGAGTACAAAATGTAAGTACATCACGTAAAAATTGATTGTTTAATTATGAGAAAGAATATGTTTAGTTCTGTGTAATAAAATAGTGAATTTTTATTCTAATAAACCCCAATATTTTGCAAAAATAACCGTATACGTGGTGGGCAAAGGTGGATAGCATTTTTAGATTCAGCATCCTCGAACCTACAGTTTACCAAAAAAATTTAATTTTTTTTTCCAGGTCTATGTTATGAAACACTTTCCAACATCACAGGAAAAGTTTGAATAAAAGAGAGATATGTGAGAAACAATTTGTTTGATCGCCTTTTGGTTAGGATAATCTATATAAATTGCACATGCCCCACAAAGTGTACTAAAATTTCATACAGTGGAATAAAAAAGAAAAAAAAATGATTTCCAGCTTTTTTACCTATTACCAGTCACATATCTTGATACCTTTGTGTTGCGCTCTAAACAAACCTTTGATACCATAGACAACATTTTCTATAGGAAACATTCTATTTTACATATAAAAATACACATGTTAATTTTGTTTAATGCAGTATAAAGATGTTAAAATGCTCTTGAAAGACGTGTAGTCCATAGATAGTAATATATCCGATTTTTTTGTGTGTGCCTATGTTATATACGAGCAGTGGGATTAATATAAGCCCTTTCAAAAGAAATAATAAGTAATCAGCCTGAATAAAGTATACGAATTTAGAAATCGAAGAATTCTAGAATACAAACGGAATGGAAGCTTAGGCAGACATGTCTGCCTGACAAACCATGCATCACAAACCGAAATGATAAAAACTCTTCAACTTTGGAGAGAAAATGTTTGAATTCAGAACCTTGCATGAGAGTATAATTTGATAACATTACATTACTAGACTTAGACTAGATATGTGTTTACTTCATAAGTTGAAAAACTGGCGATTTTCTTGAACGGCCCATTGAGAGAAAACGTTTATTAAAAAAAAAAAAAAAAAAAAAACGAAATTGCATGTTATGTAATAATTTTGTTATGCTGGAAAATTACAGAAATACTTTTTGTAATTACTGTACAATACTACTTTTGTAATTACTGTACTGTTTGTACTGTACAAATCTTTATCGTGCTTTTTGGGAAAAAAAAAAAATCTGGAGTGACTCCACTCGACTTTTCGAACATTTAGTAATTAACAGTTTTGTAGATAAAGTAAGGAAAGAGGAGTTGTTTAACAAACAAAAGAGGGAAAACCATAATACAGTGTTTGAGTACTTTTCTACATATATTACACGATGTTTTATTTAACGCTACTGAGTACTGAACTTTGGGCCCATAGATCATAATGATAAAGAATTTTCATTGTGTCCCTGTACAAACCTATAAATGCTAGATTCACCAAAATGCTTATATTTAGTGCAACAGTGATTTATAATATTCATATAAATTTTCAGCTATATTGAATAAGGCGTATAGATGCTATCGCACTTTTAAAAATTTGGTCCCATAGGCCATAGTGCTAAAGAATTTTTCTTTGTGTCCCTGTAAAAAAACTGTAAGTGCTAAATTCACCAAAATCTATACAGTTTGTGCAACTCTGACCTTTAACATGTGTGCAATTTTTTTTTGCTCAGATTAATAAAGCGTTTAGACGCTATCGCACTTTTAAAAATTTGGCCTCATAGGCCATAATGATAAAGAATTTTTCCTGGTGTCCCTGTAAAAAAACTATAAGTGCTAGATTCACCAAAATCAATAGGGTTCGTACTATGGTGACTTACAATATACCTATACGTACCAACTTTCAGCTTATTCGAACAAAGCGTTTAGACGCTAGCATGTTCACTCACAGACATACACACATACATACATCATCCTAAAAATAGTGAACACGGACTCAGGGGACCTCGAAACGTATAGAAACATCAAAATCTCAAATTCGGATTTTTGACATGATTACAATACTTTCCTCACTATAGTGTTCGGAAAGTTAAAAAAAAAAAAAAAAAAAAAAAAATCCTGTGACTGACATCTAAAAGCTAAATTATGTCTCTAGTAAAAATAGTTCCACGTCAGCCTTATAAATACTAGTTCCCTTTGCTAGCGAGTTTTAAAAAAACCCTATTAGAATTCTAGATCGTTTTTCTAAATTAGTATCCCTTAGAAAGGCCCCCAAGGAGGGCACTCCTCCTCAGACCTAGGACCTAGTGCAGTCAATCGGCCTTAACTTAATCCGCACAACCCAACCAAGATCGTTTTTCCGTATTATCGAGGTCCGACTTCTTTGAAAATCTCTACAAATAAATGCGAACTTAAGAGGTGAATTTTAGTATTTATAATCTTAGTTTATGACCATATATATATATATATATTCAGTAATTTTTCTACAATCAAAGAAAAAATAATCTCTATAAAATTTTAATCTGTAAAGTCATGCTGAGATTCAGTGGATTTAACAATAGCTGAGATCTTGGGTATTAAACAATTTCAATTTAATGAATGACTTCGGAGATCCCCAAAAGTTCTTTTTAAAACTATTTTAGCATATCAGTTAAATTTTTTCATACATTGAAAAGCAATCTAACACATCTAAAAACAATAAACAACATATCAGCAGGGTCATATTATTGTTTCGGCAAAAATGGGAAGCCCCGATAACAAGGAACCCCTAAATCTATAATATTAAGGTTGAGAAACAATGTTTTCATTCAAATGAAATTTTTAATACTGAATATTTCTCAATTAAAATATTAATCCTATCTTTTAAAATGACTATTTTTTAGTAGCATAATCTTTTAAAAGGAAGTTTGCAAAAGACTCGGGAGTCCGAGTAAATAATGGGTCTCTAAATCCATAATATTAAATTTTAAAGAAAGTTCCATCATTTGACTGAAATATTTAATATGTACCTAATATATTAATTCTAATACAGAATAAAATTTATAATAAAAAATTAAAAATGACTAATAATAATTATTATTTACCCATTACTTTCGTCTAATCTTCTTTTCAAATAATTATCAGATTACGTCTGAGAGATATAAGACAATCAACAAAGATCAAAGGCTTTTGTAGTAATAATTAATTTCTTTGAGACTTTCCTCCAAAGTGAACGCTGAACCGACTCTTTCACGTGCAATTGCTATATTTCCAGGAACTCACTTTGTCAAGTCCCCAAACTCCGGTTCGTTTGGGACGGTAGACAAACATTCATTCCTATTGTAGGGTTGTATGGAGCAGAAAAGACGATTTCTTTTCAAAGAATATAGTAACATCGTTTTCCATGTGTCCACAGAGAATAAAGGATTAAAAATGCAACATTGGAGTAGGCAGTAGGACTTTTTAAAGAGTGGATTTTTCAAGAATGTTTTTTCTTCTAGTGGCAGATTATGTGTGTGTGTGTGTGTGGGGGGGGGGGGGGGGAGGGATGCAGATTTTCAAAATTCTAGGCATTTTTTTCTTAAAAAAAAAAAAAAGTAATAAAATAAAATAAAAATATTTTCTGGCTATGGGCCCCCTTGCTTCATGGGCCCAGGTGCGACGCACCGCTTGCACCGCCGGTTTTTACGGCACTGCTTATGGGGTGTCAATAAACATGTTGGGGTGTTACCTTCGGACATGGTTACTTTTATTCACTTTTATTAGCAATATAAGTTGGATAATTACCTTGGAAAACATTAGCTTGAAGAAAGTACAATAGCATTCAGCTCTTTACACAACATTTCTGAAAAAAACATCTTGTCCCACAGTCCCCTTTTAAACACAACGCTATTTAACACAAATCAAGGTCTCCAAGTTGACCATTGATAAACGTAAGATGATATCAATAAGAAGATAATGCAACTTAGAACAAACGAAGATTGCAGATAGATGGTCGCCAAGTTGACCATCGGGGAAATAATCATGAAGCCAAATTAACATCCCTTAGGGTCGCCCTGTTGACCACTAAGCAAATAAACGTTACTCCAAGAAAAACATTATCACTGTAGATAACGATCGAACAAAAGAAGATATAATTTAAAGCAAATGAAGATTGTAGATAGATGGTCGCCAAGTTGACCATCGGGGAAATAATTATGAAGACAAATTAACATCCCTAGGGTCGCCTTGTTGACCACTAGGATATAACAACGAAAAGCCTTTAAAGTTTATAACAGAAGAAATTTATCATCTTTAAAAAACGATAAGGAACAAGGACAAGAGTTCAAAAAAACTTTAACTTCATTCAGAATTTAATTATTAATTATTTAAAAATTCATGGTAAACCAGCATCAACTTTTAACATATTAAATCTTAACTTCGTATAAAAAATTCATATGCTTAAACTTTCAATTAAATAAAACTTTTAACTCCAAACCAGCAAACATCTTAGCTAAACAGGAGACCAGCTCACTGGAAAACACACTAATGCATCTCGTTGCTGCACTGCTGCTACTGCCACGTACTACGATCGAATCAAACTTTTATATCATTAAAGAATACAATATTTGCATAAAACGATCAGAAAAACATCGATAATAACGCCACCGTGTGGTCAGAACTAAAACAGTAAAAATAACGATGACGCCACCTTATGGCCAAAGTTGAAACATTTCATAATTAATTTAATGAATTAAGATACGATGGCAACAAGGAGAAAAAGTTATTTTAACAGTGCAGAGAGTGGCAACAGCTAAAAAAGTAAACAAACCGCGATGTTTGCCGCGAAATAGCATGGAGTAAGTAAAAGATTTAAAAGGATGAATTAAACTTGAAAAAAAGTAAGTAAAAGATATTTTAAGTTATAAGATATTTAAATATTTAAGTATACCTATATAAAGATAAATTAAGGAATGTTTTTACATTAGATGTGAGGGCTAAAAGATAACCAAAGTTATCAAAGCCCCCCACCGCAACATATAAGAAAAAACATTCAAATATTAACCATCTTAATAATTAGTATAAACGATTTATATGCAACAATTTCATTAGTAAAAACTATTTAACAACTAGCAACAAAAACTCAACAATCTAGTAAAAACAAGTTAACAGCTAGCAAACATGCAACAATTTAGTAAAAAAAACGAGTTAATCAACTAGCAAAAAGTGCAACAAGACGAGTTGGCAACAAGAGCTAAGTGTGCATATACATGCCACCCAAGAAAATTTCAAAGTCCATAAAAAAAACTGTACCACTAAACGGCACACAACCTGACAAAAGTCAGTGAGAAAAATGTACTTCAAAGATAGTACATAAAACATGTACTTCGAAACAGCACATGAAAGTAATTTTAGATTAAATTTAAATTTCATCTTACAATTAATTTCCCCCCTTTTCATTATAAATATAATTAAACGCAAATTCCCCACAATGCAGATACTAAGCAGAAAAAATACATTATAAATACTCAATACTATTTATATGATTATGTATATGACCTATATTCTAAATACGCAACAAGAGATAATATAATTTATATGCAATATGTACAAGACCAATGCAAAACACAATTCTAATATACAATACTAAATTACTATAAATGATGAAATAGATGAAATACTTATATACACTATATACAACACATATGCACAAGCGCTTGTGACTCACATACATACCAACAATTATATACATATATACAAAAAAAATCCGCAAAGTGGAGAAGAAGAGTTTTAATTACCAGAATTTTGAAAGAAAACTATATTTATAACTTTAACAATTCATTTTTGGCAAGTGGCTTTGTGAATGGATCGGAAAGATTGGACTTAGAAGAAATATACTGAAGGTTAAATTTCCCTTCATCAAACCAGTCCCTAATGAAAAACAATTTTATATTTACATGGCGCGTGTGAAAATTTTCAATTCTAGATTTAGTGAATCTAATGGCAGCCTGGTTATCAGCAAAAAAGTGTTGGTACATCAAATTTCTCTTTAATAATTTTTAAACTTTGACATTCTAATAGTATGTTATAAAACCAATCTTGTTCCCTAACACAATCGCACATTGAAATAAACTCCGACTCCATTGTAGAAATGGTCACACCCTTCTGTTTATTTGAGCGCCACAAAACGGCAGCATTATCCAGAAGTACTAATTGACCACCCATAGAGACATAATCGTCCCTATTAGCTGCAAAATCTGCATCAGAGTATGAAAGTAATTTAATGCTTTTACAATTTAGAGAAAGTTTATAATGACTGGTAAATTTGATATAACCTAATAATTTAAGTAAGCCCTGCCAATGTTTAACTCCTAGATTCTGTTGGAACTGTTAAAAAATATTAGTGGCATATGCAATGTCAGGTCTAGTGCGATTTGCAAGAAATGAAATACAACCCAATAAATTTCTGTAAGGTAAACTTGATGCTTCATCTATATCTGCCTGAACAACTGGACAGTCAGTTTTAGAAAACTGAACACCTTTAACTATTGGCAAAGAAGAAACAGGAACACGGTGGTTTCTAAACCTTTCACCTATTTCACCAATATACTGGTTTTGGTGAATTAACACACCTGCATCTGTATATTCAAATTCTACGCCTAATAATTTACGAGTGATACCTAAAACCTTTAAATCAAATTTAGATTCCAAAAGTTCTAAAATGGTTTTAGTCTGTGACTGTCTTCTAGCAAAAATGACGATATCATCCACGTACACCAACAGAACTGAAAAATCAAGATATGAATATGTGCAATTACAATTTTCAAACTTATTAAAACCAAGTTCCAACAACACTTTATTTAATTCATAAAACCATAATCTGCCAAATTGGTGTAACCCGTACAATGCTCTGTCTAATCTACAAACCCAACTCTCTTTGCCTTTTTCAGCAAACCCAGTTGGTTGTTTCATATAAATTTCATCCTTTAACGGGGCATATAAATATGCACACTTTACGTCGCATTGTACGTTAACCCAGCCACAACATGAAACTAATAGGGGAAAGGAGAACCTGACTACTGAAAAATTTATAACCGGCGAAAAAGTTTCGTCGTAAGACTCGCCCTGTACCTGGCTGAAACCTTGCGCAACCAATCTTGCTTTGTACCTTACTATGGCACCAGATTCATCGCACTTAACTGTATAAACCCAGCGGTTTCCTAACACAGACTTGTTTTCAGGGAGTTTTACTAAATGCCAAACTTTTCTTGCAGCCATACATTCTAATTCTTCCAGCATAGCCTCATGCCATTTATCCGCCTGGGCAGATTTCAGGGCTTGTTTATACGTTCTAGGGACCATCACCTCTAGTCAACTTAAGATGCTGGACGCAGAAGGTATAACGTCAGAATTAACTACACCAGAAAAAGTATTGAATTTTGAAAAATCAAAGTTGGCATGGTTGTAATTAATACCATTAGCTAAACAAAACTTTTCAATATCATTTGGAGATCTTTGAGGGAGCCTCTCACCCTCTTATCAGGATAATAGTAGATGTCAATTTTATCTCCTTTAGGCCTGGGAACAACTTTCCTGTACCAAATTGGATTAGATATCCAGCTCGGGGATGACAAAACTTGAGAAGGTGTAGAACTTGTATGAGGAATGGCTGGGACGACATCCTCAGTCTCATTGGGCACGACACCAGGATTTCACGAAGTGTTGGTACATCAAATTTCTCTTTAATAATTTTTAAACTTTGACATTCTAATAGTATGTTATAAAACCAATCTTGTTCCCTAACACAATCGCACATTGAAATAAATTGGAGCCTGGCACGAAGTGCCAGGCTCCGGATCAGGAAGATGAAACTGATCAACGGGCCGTGGCTGATCCTCTGGGACATACACCAACTCGAAGGAGGAGTCGTCCATCACCGCTCCACTGCTCGGAAAGTTTTTACTCTCAACGAACGAAACATTAATGGTTTCAACAACCTTCTTATCATCATCTAACCAAACCCTATATCCACGAGTACGCAAAGCGTATCCAACAAGGACACCTTTCTTTGCCTTCGAATCCAATTTATGTTTACGCCTAGCCTTAGGAACACCGACATAAGCTACAGTACCAAAAGGTCTTAAATGACGAACAGACGGTTTATTACCTGAATAGAGTTCAAGAGGAGTCTTCGTATTTTTCCCATGACAGATTCTATTCCAAGAGTAAGTAAAATGCATACACGCTTCAGGCCAAAAATCGGCAGACAACCTGCTGGATTTCAGCATTGCCCGAACACAATTCATATTGGTCTGATTAAAACGTTCGCATGTACCATTTTGTTCTGGAGTAAAAGTATTTGTCAGCTCATGGATTACAACTGTTTCATTACAAAAAGATCTAAAATGGTCATTCTCAAACTCACTACCATTATCGGTGCGTATGGCCTTCAACTTGGTACCCAAAAACCTTTCAGGCCTTAAAACATGTCTTTTAAAAATTTCAAAGACCATGGACTTCTCTTGAAGGGGGTAAACCGCAGATTAACCAGAAAAATCATCTATTATGGACAAAAAGAAACGTTCGCCTCTTTTCCCATTTATTTTAATAGGTCCAAAAGTGTCAAGAAACAGCCTTTCTAATGGCTTTTTAGAAAAAGAATGACCTATAGATTTAAAGGAAACACGATTTTGCTTACCCAAATGACAAGGATCACAAAAAAAATTATCTATAGACTTTAAAAGAGGCAGACCTTTAACAGCAGAATTAAGATTAGTGTTAAGAATGAGTTCAGGGCTGATGTGATCAAAACGCAAATGCCATGTGTCCAAATCTTTAACATTGACGGACTCATATGTAGGTGAAGCTGAAACTTCAGAATTAGCAATTTCATTTACATCTTGCCCCCCATTCACCTTAACACCATGCCTGCTCCTAATAACTTTTGGAAAAGTGTAATAGATCCCGTCATAGAGTTTAGCAGAAAAAAGAAATTTGCCAAACTTATTGATCACATTCAACTTGCCAGACTTACCAATGAATTTAGCACCACCCTGGTCGAATCTAGAACCACTTAAAAGATTTTTCCTTAAGTTAGGTGAAAACAACACATTCCATAATTTTATTTCAACACCATTAAAGTTCAGTTCCACCTCGCCTTTACCAGTAATAGGAAAGGTAACCCCGTCAACAGCCACGTGTAACTCATCACCAGACACTTCAACAAAATTACTAAAAAGGGCTTTATCTTTACAAAAATGATGAGAGGCAGCGGTATCAAAAGCCCAGCATCCCTCTCGATCAAAACTGCTAAGGTTTGCCTCAGCAATAAAATTTTGAGTTTTACATGGGGGAGTTTTATCACGTCGAGACTGTTGACTGGAGCCAGCCTTCTTAACAAAATTACTTTTAAGTGGTTTCTCCTTTGCAGCATATGAATTATTTTCAAGCTTAACCCGACAATCCTTAATACCATGGCCTTTTTTACCACACCTCCAACAAACAATTACAGATTTTCTCTTAAATTTAGCACTTTGAACTTCAATTGTACATTCAACTTTACTTTTATCAAAAGTGTGTAGTTGGAGTCGTGTCTCTTCAGAACAAAGTTCAACTACAATATTTTTATACGAAAACTCTTTATCAGGCCATCTTAAAATTTGTTGAACTATTTGATCGAACTTATCAGGTAAGTATCTCAAAATTTGGAAACATACATACTCGTCGCTTATTGGTTTACCAATAGCTTTTAACTGATCTACAATTTTTGAAATTCTAGCTGCAAAGAGACCAATAGATTCGCCAGGTTGAAGAAAACATGTCATTAACTCTGAAAACAATTTCATATGGTGACTCCTACTATCTGGTTGGAAATTGACATTTAAAACTTTCCAAGCCTCTGAGGGGTCAGAACATTCGCTTATTAAACCACGAAATTCTCGTTCTATATTTAAGTAAAGTAAAGACATAGCAGAATTTTGTCTCCTTTTAAAATCATTAACTACCTCCTCAGATGCTTCTGCACCAAGTGATTTTTCTACCCCAGTAACAATTTCATATCCATTCTTTTCCATTAACAAAAATTTAATGTCATTTTTCCAACCAGCATGGTTTGTAGATCACGGCTTTTCAATTTGGGGAGTCAAATTAAACGCCATTTTCCCAATTTTCACTGAGTCAAAAAAAACACTAGTCAAAAACAATTAAAGAATTCTATACATACAAAAAAACTTATCCAAAAATCTCTGGGCCCATAACCCAACTGTTGAAGACCATTAGAAGTGGTCTGTCTATTAAAATTTAATATTAAGCAAAGTTTTTGCACAATAGAAACGTTTGAACTTTAAGTTTTTGAAAGTGTAAAAATGACTAGTGACTAGAAAACTTGATCTCAGTAAAAACAAAGAAAATTTAAAAAAACTTAACAAATTTATTTATATCAAAAAAACATATGTAAATATATATATAACAAACTTTTAATCAAATACATTAACATAAAGCATTAACATAAAGTAGCAATATAAGTTGGATAATTACCTTGGAAAACATTAGCTTGAAGAAAGTACAATAGCATTCAGCTCTTTACACAACATTTCTGAAAAAAACATCTTGTCCCACAGTCCCCTTTTAAACACAACGCTATTTAACACAAATCAAGGTCGCCAAGTTGACCATTGATAAACGTAAGATGATATCAATATTCAATAAGAAGATAATGCAACTTAGAACAAACGAAGATTGCAGATAGATGGTCGCCAAGTTGATCATCGGGAAATAATCATGAAGCCAAATTAACATCCCTTAGGGTCGCCCTGTTGACCACTAAGCAAATAAACGTTACTCCAAGAAAAACATTATCACTGTAGATAACGATCGAACAAAAGAAGATATAATTTAAAGCAAACGAAGATTGTAGATAGATGGTCGCCAAGTTGACCATCGGGGAAATAATTATGAAGACAAATTAACATCCCTAGGGTCACCTTGTTGACCACTAGGATATAACAACGAAAAGCCTTAAAAGTTTATAACAGAAGAAATTTATCATCTTTAAAAAATGATAAGGAACAAGGACAAGAGTTCAAAAAAACTTTAACTTCATTCAGAATTTAATTATTAATTATTTAAAAATTCATGGTAAACCAGCATCAACTTTTAACATATTAAAACTTAACTTCGTATAAAAAATTCATATGCTTAAACTTTCAATTAAATAAAACTTTTAACTCCAAACCAGCAAACATTTTAGCTAAACAGGAGACCAGCTCACTGGAAAACACACTAATGCATCTCGTTGCTGCTACTGCCACGTACTACGATCAATCGAACTTTTATATTATTAAAGAATACAATATTTGCATAAAACGATCAGAAAAACATCGATAATAACGCCACCGTGTGGTCAAAACCAAAACAGTAAAAATAACGATGACGCCACCTTATGGCCAAAGTCGAAACATTTCATAATTAATTTAATGAATTAAGATACGATGGCAACAAGGAGAAAAAGTTATTTTAACAGTGCAGAGAATGGCAACAGCTAAAAAAGTAAACAAACCGCGATGTTTGCCGCGAAATAGCATGGAGTAAGTAAAAGATTTAAAAGGATGAATTAAACTTGAAAAAAGTAAGTAAAAGATATTTTAAGTTATAAGATATTTAAATATTTAAGTATACCTATATAAAGATAAATTAAGGAATGTTTTTACATTAGATGTGAGGACTAAAAGATAACCAAAGTTATCAAAAGTCCTGCCTGGTTTGGAAAAATTCCCGGTCCGGTTTGGGAAAATCCGGCCTGTTTTAAAAAAGCCCGGTCCCAGGACGTCACATTCCAAGATATTGCAGTTCCATCCAAATATTTAAAAACTAATATAAGGTGCTGAACACAATATAAGGTAACTAAATGTTGTTCCCCTACAGCTAGACTATCCTTGTCGGCTTTATTGTAACATATTGTCCTTTATTAGGATGATGAATGCCAGTCACTCCATATTAAGACATTTCACTCAAATAAATATTCCACAATAGTTTATGCAGTCGTTTTATTGAAGACACTTAGTCATTTTACACTTTATTAACAGTCAAATCATTCTGAGCACGCTGATGTACAGATCCATAGCAGAGTCGGGCCGAAATCGTCCCGTTAACGGCGGAACCGCGAACCAATCCCCCTCCTGGGACCGTTAAATTAACTTTTTATTGACGTGAACTATTTGAGCAAAAGCTTCCATGAAAAGGGCGCCGATTTTCGGGTGCTCACGCTTAAATATGGATATTTTAGAGCGAGGCCAAACTCCTAATATGAATTCTTATTGGATAATTAAGTAAGCTAAAATCCAGCCCACATTCTCTTATTGGTTGACCCAGATATCCAGGATTTCGTATTTCGCAATCCCTTGCCGCTTATTTCGACTATTGCATAATTTTGATTATGAAACTTATTCTAACCCCGATTCCTGCGCTACGACTTGTTTTGCTGAAAAACTAACTTTATTTGGGCTCTAAATAGAATTCTCACAAAGTTGTTCTTAAAATTAAGATTTATTCTGAGCTAATACTATTAAGATATCACTTAATATTAATTTAAATACTAATTTAGAATCTTGCTTATTTTATCCTTTCATATATATGATATATAAGTGTGTATGCATAACAGCATAAAAACACAAATGATATGGTCGGAAAATTAAATTAAGAAATAGTGCTCTTTATTGTATTATTTTGATAATAATACAGTATTATTTTAATAATAATATTTTAATAATAATAGTCATTATTAAATGACTATTGTATTATTAGTCATTTAATAATACAATAAACGTGTATATATACACGTTTATTGCACACATTATTACACACATATATTATATATATATAATATATGTGTGTAATTCTGCCAATAAAAAAAAAATAAATACCGTATATTTCCATGTATAAGCCGAGAATTTTTGGAAATTTTTCGGAAGCTGAATTATAGGGGTTGGCTTATATACGGATCTACATTTCTAGCAAACAACGTACTTCAGAAACAATGACTGAATACATATATCTTAAGCTTAAAAATATATATAAAGTAAAATAGTGATATTAAACCTTATTTTTAAATAATTATCACATATAAAACTCTTAAATTAGCAATTTTAAATTTATTTCATGAAACGCTCGATGTAGTCACGTGTGTTTACATTTCTTTTTGACCTGCCGGTAACTGAAGTCATCGGCAGAGTGCACGAACAGAGTAAATTGTCTGTCTGATTCAGAAATAGTATAAGAGAAACTTGAAAAAACAGGACTCCTGATCATATTTTTAATTTATACAATTAAATTTAAATCATCTCTGTTTAAAATGTTTCTATAGGCTTACACTAGCAAAGGCGGCAAAGCTTCATTTTCTTTATAGAAGTATTTTTATTTTGTTGAAGATTGCCTTGAAGCACTGATAAAAATACTGAAAAGTAGAAATATACAAAATAATTTAGATACGTCATTAAAAAAAATCGATGCAATCGGTCTTTACACGGCTTATTTATGTAAACATCCAGCGGCGGCATTGCTTCATCGACGTTAGTGTTAGGTCTCCCCGGTATTACAGTAACTATCCTTTTCAGCTGCCGGGATTATGGCTAAGCAAGATAAGGAATTCTATTGGATAAGCACGCATTTCACGCAATTTCATTGGACAGATTATCCTGAAGATTGAATAGATTGGCAATATTTTCTCCATTTTGGCGAAATACTCGAACTTTCAAAAGAGTATTTTTTCAATTCGTCTTATACACAGGTTTGCAATTTTGGGCAAATTTCTGCAGGGAAAAATGTACTCTCGGCTTATATACGGATCGGCTTATATTCGGAAATATACGGTAGGTATGGTATTCACATAGTTGGTAAATAAAAATATATCAACATTTACACTCCAATGTACTTAAAATGAATATTCACGGTTGATGAATTCATAAATAAAAAAATTTTTTAAATTGAAATTTCGTGGTCTATGGAGTTGTGCTACGATTATTATTGTCTCACCTGTTATATCTGCGTTTGCAGACGCGGTGACTTCGCCAACGAATATTATGTGAAAAATGCATAGCTGCGTGTCAGCCAGGGTAGCTCCGTGGTAGAGCATCCGTGCGTTAAGCGGAGGTGCCTGGGTTCGATTCCCAGCTCTGGTATTTTTTCACATAGTTGGTAAATAAAAATACATCAACCTTTGCACTCCAATGTACTTAAAATGAATATTCACGGTTGATGAATTCATAAATAAAAAAATTTCTAAAATTGAAATTTCATGGTCTATGGAGTTGTGCTAAGATTATTACTGTCTTACCTGTTATATCTACGTTTGCAGACTCGGTGACTTCGCCAATGAATATTATGTGAAAAATGCCTAGCTGGTTGTCAGCCAGGGTAGCTCAGTGGTAGAGCATCCGTACGTTAAGCGGATGTGCCCAGATTCGATTCCCGGTTCTGGTATTTTTTCACATAGTTGGTAAATAAAAATATATCAACCTTTACACTCCAATGTACTTAAAATAAATAGGTATTATTTGAAAAAAATATATATATATATTATTTTAAAAAACTTATGCACTTCTCTAGTTAAAATTTTTCAATATCTGAAATGAAAGGTGGTAGGGAGATAAAATAGATTGAGTAATTGAATCATTGAAAAGTGATTCGGCTTTTGAGGGAAGATATGACCTCGTTGGAACTTCCACTGAATGCTTATGATTTTATTCTTGTTAGTGTTTTAAGAGTGAGTTCTATAAGCATGTAGTTATAAGAGCATGTAATCCAGCTTTTTTTAAATGCTATTAATAACTATAGTACTCAGAAAGAAGACTTTAAAATTCAAAGTTTTAGTAATGAGAGCAAATATATGGACTTTCATAGATAAATATTAATACATGCATTTTACTACGGAAAACAGCAGGCTATAATGATGATATGATCTGACAATGTGATTTCTCATACACAGTTTGTGTTTTACAAGGATTTTTATTTTATGCCCCATTGCATGCAAAAAAGATAAAAAAATTTGATTCATTTAATAAATTTCACCTAGTCGGGCACTTCCATCTGCAAATCTATAATACAGTAGAAGATCTTTATAACGCAATTCTATATAATGCAATTCTCTATATAACGCAAAATTTCTTGGATATGAACAATAAATTTTGCAGTTAAGAAATACTTTCTAAAAAACTGTTACTTTGTTGAGAAGTAAGTGTGATACATTTGTTTTTCTTTATCTGCTTAATTCAGAGATTTTTAATGAAAAAATTGCTATCATTAATTTTTTTTTAAGTGAGCAATATAATGAATGATTTTGTATAGGCATATATGAACTATCTGTATAAAGTAAATTTTAGAATGAAAGTTATTATCCACCCAATTTTTTGTTCCAAGAAATGTAACTTTAAAATGTCCTACTCTGTTTTGATATGTTTCAGACATATTTGGCCATGTTTACAAGGTAAGTTTGACGATGTGTGAAATGTGATCTATATAATGCAAAATTCTATATAACGCAAAACCTTGTGTTTTTAGCTTTGCGTTATAAAGATCTTCTACTGTAATAAAAGAAGATGTCTGTCTGTCTGAGCATCTATACGTTCAGCCCCTACTGAACGCAGAACTACAAAATTTGACATATGGGTGCTCAGAAGCCTGCCCGAGTGCATAGTGTAAAAAGAATTTAAAATTTTTAATTAGATCCAGAGATATTAATTAAAACGTCGACCAATGTCTAATTAAAAAGCGAGCGGATCGGAATTTCCGCCCTTCAAGTAGAATTCAGCGTATTCCTCAAAAAAGGAAGCAGAGAGCAGTGGCGGATCCAGAACTTGCCTTTTGGGGGGAGGGGGCTAAGATTTTCCAAAGTGTTATTCTAGACCAATAAAAAATTTACAATTGCAATATTCAATCGTGAATGTCAGTATTTTGGGGAGGGCTTCAGCCCTCTAGCCCCCCCCCCCCCCCCTAAATCCACCACTGGCAGAGAGAGAAAATGTTCGCGGGTTTTTCTAAAGTGATTCCATCTCACCTCAGGCAGGGCATGTCCGGTCACCATCATAGATTATTTTGGAAAAAATAGAGTATTAAGAACTAAGTGAAATACGAAATATCCCACAATAATTTTTCTCAAAAAATTTTTTTTCTTCTTTTTACAGCGCAGTAAAACTTAGTCTAAAACTGAGCTTTTTCGGAAAATTAAAAAATTCTTTGTCGTGTATTAGACTTTGTTCCATGTTCCGATCGTGCCTGACCGCACGAGGTTGCTGTTCTGTGTTGTGCAATGTGAACTCTACGTATAAACTCTGTTAGTTGTTGTTGTTCTTCTGGCGTACTAGCGTACGGTAACTTAAGTGTTCCTGTATATAATGCTTATATTGTGTAGTTTATCGTGATTAAATGTATGTATTAATTAAGTATTCGTTATTAGTGGACCCCAACACACAAGATACAACACTGGCGACGAGGATGGGATTGGATGTATTTATTAATTTTCTTCTTCTACGCATTACAGTTACGATTCCTTTGTTCGACATGTCTCTAGGTAAAGTTGAGGAATTCATTATCGGAAAATCAGTATGGATTGAATACAAAGAACGTCTGGATTTTTATTTTGCTGCCAATGGCATTACTGATGATGTTAAAAAGCGAGCAATATTTCTGAGTGTTGCGGGTCCTACACTGTATTCTTTAATAAGATCGTTATGTACGCCAGCTTCTCCAAATGAAACTGACTTTGCCAATCTGTTAAAAATTCTAGACGACCACTTTTTGCCAAAACCGTCGGAAATACTATCTCGTTTCAAATTTAATAAACGAGATCAACGCCCGAATGAATCTATTGCAGAATTTGTGGCGGAGCTTAGGAAACTGTCGGAAAACTGCAATTTCGGTACGCAGTTAGATTCAATGCTACGAGATCGCCTGGTATGTGGGATTCAAGATGAAGACATACAAAGGAAGCTTCTGTCCGATACACAGTTAACTCTCACTTCAGCTATGGATGTAGCTTTAGCAGGTGAAGCAGCAGCTAAACAAACCGTAGAAATTCGAGGGTCCAATACTGTCCACTTTCTGAAAACGAAGAAAAAAGTTCCTGAGAGAGTCCTGGATAACAATGCAAAGGGTATGCCTCAGGGCAAGAAGCCATGTCAGCGGTGTGGGAATTATCACCCCTTTGGTGAATGTAAATTTCTTAAAGCTGTCTGTCATTTTTGTAAGAAGGTGGGGCACATACAAAAAATGTGCAATTCTAAAAAATTCCAGAAATTTGGGGGTAAAAATAATTCGAAACTTCAAAATATTGACACAGGTAAGTCAGATATTTACGAAGATAATTCTTATATTAATTCTATAAATTCAGTTAGTACAGTGCTTAATTATCCACCCCATGATGTGTTAATTAATTTAAATGGAATTAAACATAAGATGGAAATAGATTCCGGGTCCCTACATTCTGTAATTGGTTCAGATACTTTTGTTAAATTGTGGCCCATTAATCCCCCTAGTTTAAAACGTATCTCTGATCAGTGTCTCCAAACATGGAACTCTGAAAAATTAGATGTTCATGGTTATCTTGATGTAAATGTTTCTTATAAATCTTATGATGTTATTTTGCCTTTATTAGTTATTGGGGGCAAGGGTAAATCATTGGTAGGTAGAAGTTGGTTTGATGCGTTGGGTATTAAGTTAAGCACAGATAATTCTTCTGTCAATACCATTTGTGTTCAACCTCTCGAGTCCATTTTATTAGAATTTCGGGATATTTTTAATGAGACTCAAGGGAAATTTTCGGGTCCGCCCGTGTCAATAAAAATAGATGAAAATAGTACTCCTAAATTCCTTAAGGCTAGAAATGTTCCGCTAGCATTACGCAGTAAGGTGACGGAGGAAATAGAGAATATGGTTAGGAAGGGTATTCTAGAACCTATTTCTTATTCTGACTGGGCTACACCCGTAGTACCAGTAGTAAAGAAAAATGGCAAAATTCGTTTATGCGGCGACTACCGTAGTACAGTGAATCAAGCAGTTAAACCTTTTACATATCCCTTACCTACGGTTAATGAAGTTCTGACTACGATGACTGGCGGTACCATTTTTTCTAAATTGGATTTTTCTGAGGCTTATCTGCAACTTCCGGTGGATGAGCCGAGTTCTAAAATTCTTACTTTAAACACGATTAAGGGACTTTTCAAAGTTAATAGACTCCCATTTGGCGTTTCAGTAGCCGTCGCTATTTTCCAAAAGCGAATGGAAGAGGTCTTAGCAGGCATAGAGGGCATCCAGCCGTACTTGATGACATTTTCATTCAAGGGAAAAATACTCAGGATCATAATGAAAAATTAAAACAAGTGCTAGAATGCTTAAAAAATTTCGGGATTCAGCTTAAACGGGAAAAATGTCAGTTCGCGGTGCCAGAAATTGAATTGTTAGGTTTCCGAGTAAATAAAAAGGGCATTCAGCCTAGTTTCGATAAAATTAAAGCCATTAATGAAGCCCCTAGCCCAAAGGATAAAACTGAACTTCAAGCTTTTCTTGGAATGTTAAATTTCTATGGTTGCTTTCTGAAAAACCGCTCAGATGTTTTGGAGCCTTTGCACCAGTTGCTTCGAAACGACAGAGTTTGGCGTTCGACGGCCAACCATGATAGAGCGTATAGGGCCGCTAAGGAATTGCTTAAGAAAGATGTAATTTTGGCACACTTCGATGAAAGGCTTCCCGTAGTTTTAACATGTGATGCCTCCTCCTATAGAGTTGGAGCTGTCTTGAGTCACGTATTACCTAATGGCACTGAATCGCCGATAGCATATTATTCCAGAATGTTAACGAAGCCCGAGAGAAATTACAGTCAGACTGACCGCGAAGCTCTGGCTATTATTTCAGCGGTAAAGAAATTTAATCAATATCTCCAGGGGTGAGAATTCAAAATCATAACTGACCATAAACCTCTTTTGGGACTGTTTAATCCTGAGAAACCATTACCCCAAATGATGTCACCCCGTGTTATTAGGTGGAGTTTATTGTTATCCTCTTACGATTATAAGTTAGAGTATAGGAAGGGTAAAGACATTAGTAACGCTGATGCTCTGAGTCGTTCACCTTTGCATTCTCCGGAAGCCAACTCGCTGGAACCGGCAGACATTCTGTTGTTGGAAAATGCTCCGCTTACTCAATTGAGTGCTAGTTTGATATCGGAAGTGACAAGAAAAGATCCTGTACTATCTAGAATTTCACTAATTGTTTT
The DNA here is from genome assembly GCA_963930645.1 of Salticus scenicus. Lineage (NCBI taxonomy): Eukaryota > Metazoa > Arthropoda > Arachnida > Araneae > Salticidae > Salticus > Salticus scenicus. The sequence continues at coordinate 636,814 of CAWVNO010003053.1, forward strand.
AAACGGATGGCCTTCAAAATTGACTGATGAAAATTTCAAACCTTATTTCAGACGTAGGGACGCTTTGAGTGTTCATAAAAATTGTGTCCTGTGGGGTAGCAGGGTAATTATACCTTCAGCCCTCCAAAAAGAAGTACTCATCCTCCTTCATAATGGACATCCCGGCATAGTGAGAATGAAAGGTATTGCATGCAGCTATGTGTGGTGGCCTAATATGGACAGCGCCATCGAAAATACAGTAAAAACTTGCAGTCTGTGCCAGGAGAATCAAAGAGCACCAAACAAGGCTCCAAACAAGGCACCAAACAAGGCCATACATCCTTGGGAGTGGACAGAAAAGCCATGGTCACGCCTTCATATAGATTTCGCTGGTCCATTTCAAGGGAAAATATTCTTCATTATAGTAGATTCTCATTCCAAGTGGCTGGAGGTTATACTAGCTTCCTCCATGTCAGCTACAGCCGCCATTGATAACCTTCGATCTATTTTTACTACTCATGGACTTCAGGATTCAATAGCTTCTGATAATGGCCCTACATTTAAATCTGCTGAATTTCAACATTTTTTAGCGAAAAACCAGATTCGTCAAATTTGGCCAGGCTGAAAGAATGGTGGCTACGACCAAGCAGGCTTTAAAGCACATAATTCAAGGCAATTGGAAAACCCGGCTAGCTAGATTCCTATTTTCACAGCATATTTTGCCATGCACTATTACCGGTAAATCACCTGCTGAACTATTGATGAATAGACGTTTGACGTCACTCTTGGATAGGTTACATCCTGATCTGAATAAAGAGATGAAATTCAAAAAAGAAAAGCTAGCTGAGGGAAACAAAAATAAACGCCTACGTCAGTTTCAAGAGAACGATCCAGTGTACATTCGTAATTACAGTTCAGGTCCTGCGTGGATTCCTGCTAGAGCAGGGTTGCCACAGGCGACTATTTTCAGCCTAAGGCGACTATAGTGACTATTTTTGCCTAAAAAGGTTGAAAAAGCAACTATTTTCACACAAGGGCGACTAATAGGCGACTTTTTTAAGCACACGAAGTTCGACTTTTTTTTCTCTCTCTCTTTTATAAATACCATGAGAATATTTCCGAGGAAAACATTAAATTTTTATTCTCCGAAAAATACCCCCCTCATAACTTTTTACCCTTCCTCTCCACGATAAACAATAGCACTCGGCAGGTGAAATCCAATGATTTCACTACTTCACCATTACGTCATCAAAACTGCTCCTGCTCTTCACCTGCACTACTTCCTTGCTTGGTGTTTGGACTTCTCACCCTGATTTCTCTCAAAAAAGAACAAAGCAGCAACAGCATTCGGACTTTATATTTGGTTCGAAGCATTTGATACCAGTAGTCTTCTCTCTTTTACTCTTGTGCAAGCACTTCTTTACCTGCAGACCTGGAGATGTGTGAAAATTCTCATACAGTAACCTCTTCATAAAAATTCAAGTAAGTAAAAAATTTATTTTATTTTATTATTTTTTTTTAAGAGTTCATTTTACGAAATCCGGTAATTAAGCATAGTGATTAGTATTACTTAATGTTCAAAATCGCGCAAAATAGAATAGCATTCATAGCGGTACTTACCTGTTGTCGGGTCAGGAGCCAGATTCATAGATCTTTCAAATACCTTTTATATTTTTCCCTCTGTACTTTAATGTATAGAAAAAATTTTTTAGAATTCAGAAACATAAAAACAAAAAGTGGGGATTTGGAGATATCGGAGTCCAGTCAACTGGCAAAAAAAGAAAAAAAAAAAAAAAAGGGATGGGGAATACATTTTTATATTGGTCTCTAAATAATTTCGCTTTAGGGAACAAAGAGAAGAGATCGTACTTTTATAAAAAAAAAAAAAAAAAACTGTTCCTCTTGCAATCTTCTATTATTTTAAATATATATATATATTTCAAAATTATTACTGATAAAGACATTTTAGATCAGGCTTCAAAATCTACAGACGGGAGGCATGGATCCTCTTGCCTTAACTTCTGGTTTCCGTGCCTTTACTCACGTACCGTAAGTTTCGTGCCTATCACCATATTAATTCAACTTGGGTAAAACATATTTAAGTTTCAGGTTCATTAATTAGGTTTGTTGTAAATGTGTTTAAAAGAATTAGTACCTTAATTCCGAAATATGAACCACGCATCCTTTATTACCCCCCCCCCCAAAAAAAAAAAAAAAAAAGGGATATACAGGAGTATATATTCATTGTTGCGACCTTTACAAAGAGTCCTGCCGATATCCAATTTCTTTTTTACCGCGATTTTTACAAAATGGGTCAAACTGGAAGTGTCCCTATTCCCTGTCGTGTGATCATAATTTTTTATAAGAAAAAGGATATAATAGTTTTATTTTTTAAGCCATGTTTTAGATCGATCGCTGATTCTTCGTTTTGCATTAGAAGAATGATATAGAAAGAAATGATGGGCGTTTTATTCCAATCTTAAAAGAAAAAAAATAAATAAAAAACTGTAATTTTGGCCATCGAAAAACTTTCTTCTACGTTTAAGGGTTCAAGAAATCTCAAAACGCGCAAATTAATCGAAAATTGCAATTCGAAAATTTTCACGATTTTAATACTTTCTTTTTTATAGAAAAATTATTAACTCTTTTAGATATTATTGCATGTTAAATATTACAGTACAAGCGCTTTGTTTATAGACATAAAAACATGCATAATTCTACATCTTGACAGTAAAATAAACACTTTTGATTTTGATTTCCGCAGATCATTTTTTCCACACGCAGACAGAGGTTTAAAGATCTGTTACCCATTCATTACCCTACCCTTTGACCTTGGTGCACGTGGCCTTCTCGGCCTTCTCTTTCATCTACTGTTCTCAGTTTCGTTTTCACTAAACAACGCAGATAAAGCTTCTTCGTTGATTATTTTTCTTTTCCTTTACAGTAGAATGAGGATGCGGTTAATTAAGTGAAAGAACGTTAACAAGAGACAAGAATAGTTAGAAAAAAATTAATTTTTTTTTTTTTTTTTTTTTCTTGACTTGAGATTTTAAAAAATGACAAATGAGAGCAGTACTGGCACCAGAAATTCCCCGACGGGGGGACACCACCTCCCCGACAGGGGGGCACTACATAAAGAGAGTTTATTATATGAGTATTTATCAAAAACTGCAATACTGTTAATAATATTACTGTTAATATTTGTACCATTCCATTTGTTAGTACTCCTTGTGGTTTTGGAGATCATCGTGTTACAGACAGACATTTTCTAAAAATATCGTGGTCAAAACGTGTTCTGGACCTCTCAAAACGTGTATATTCATGGAAAACTGGAAGATGAAAAGTTTTACGAATCCAATACTTTCTTCTATTGAATATAGAATGGAAAAACTGGAATGCTCCAAATTTGTAAAAGGAAAGAAAAATGCTGCTAAAAGTAGAAAAACGGAAAACTTTGTATTTGTTCCTCCGGAAGATTTTAGGAGTATGCCCCGATGGGGGGTCACAGACTCCCCGACGGGGGGGCCTGTGCCCCCCCGGCCCCCTAGCTGGCGCCACCCCTGAATGAGAGTTTAATTCTGTGCACATTGTAAAGGATTCACATATTTTCATATACAATTTGAAAATATGATTTACAATTTAAAAATGTACTTACGTTATACTTAATACAGTTGAACCTCGAAAATGCGGGACCGCGGCGATTCTGGATTTTTAGAGATTTGAAAAAGAAAAAAAAAAAAAAAAAACTAAATTTTTATGCCATTGGTAATAACATCAAAATGCAATTTTTATGCAGTGAAAATAAAATGACATTGAAATTGGCGATTTAAAAAACAGGAATAATAATAATAATAATAAACTTATACAGAATTTAAATAATATAAAACTCAATGAATTAAAATATAATAGACAATAAGACAATAAATGATGCCTTAAACTGTTTATTTATTTAAAAAATATAAGAAGTATTTTTACATTGATTAAAGAAAAAAAAAAAAAAAATTGTAATTGAAAGCTTTTTTTATTCTAATGTGAATATATAAATATACTCAATTTTTTAACTCTCTTGTTTTTGTAAAAAAAAAAAAAAAAAAAAAAAAGTCTTTAACAATTAGTCAGTATAAAAATATCTTAGATTAAATCCAAATTAATGTATTTGGGATTCAATTAAAAGGTGTGTTGGTGTTTTTGAATAAGGCCGATTGACTGCTCTATGGTCCTAAGTCTGAGGGGAAGTGCCTTCTATGGAGGTCTTTCTAAGGGGTCCTAACCCGTATTTACGCAAGTTTCAGAGGAAACCACTGAAAACTTCGAAAGGCTAGGTTGGCGAGCGCGATCTGGGATTGAACCCGGCACGTCGCGTCTACCAGCGTTGAGCACAGAACCGCTCGGCCACTGGTGGGCTTCAATTAAAAAAAAAAAAATTAAATCTCATTTCATAGAAATCAGGTGCAACAAAGTCTTATTTTAAAATTAAAGCTGAAATTGGAAGAATGTCCGAAATTTAGAGATTTCCGGATTTTCGAAGTTCAATTGCATAAGTTGACATTTAAATATTATGCTGTATGTAAATTAGCAGATTTTAAAGCAACTTTTAGATGATAATTAATAAAACTTTTCGTAAATATATTGGTTTCAAATCTAAGAAATATATACAAAGCATGCACAGACATATTTTTAATGTTTTTGTTTATTTATATTAATATCTACAAAATTTTACGGTTCTAAAGTTATTTATGAATTTCACCATCATGTATAAAATTATAAGCCAAGTGAATTTTAAACATAGGAATACTGGATTTTTCTTTAAGTAAAATATGAATAAGTTTTAATATGAATCTTACAAAAATTATATCTGTAATCTATTATGCTTATTGTTTATCAATATTTTTACTTTCTTCTATGTGTAATATAGAAAAAGTATTGGATTCGTGAAAATTTTCGAACTTCGGTTTTCGATGGATTTACACGTTTTGGGATATCCTGAACACTTGATAGCTTTTAGAAAATGTCTGTCTGTGTGTGTATCACGAATTTTGTGGACGCTGTATCTCACAAACCAATGAACGAAATTTAACCAAACTTGGTATTTAGTTGGACCCTGACATAAACTGGTGCTGATTAGATTTGGGGATCAATCGCTCAACAGGTGGCGCTGTGATCGCATTTTTTCTAAATTTTTAACATGGCAGTATAGGACAAAATTTCGTATAAATGTACATAATGAGAGTTATTTTTAACTTGTGATTGTAAAATTAATATGAATTACTGATAATAGAAGTAGTTAACTAGGAAAATAATTTTGTGCATGTGGGGCATCGCTTCACCCCCCTGGGGGGGGGGGGAAGTGAATTTTCAAGATGGGTATCTTTCGAAAGATCTCGTCAATACCTTTAAAACGAATGGTTGAACTATAAATCTGTGATAATTCAAAACAAAGTTATCGATTTTTTTTTTACTTTTAACAAAAAAAAAAAAAAAATTGTCAAAATTTTGTCAAAGTCCCACTTTTTTTTTTTTTTTTTTTTTTTTTAAATATTGTTACTGATTGAATATGTATAAGAAAATATAGAAGAAAATCCTGTGGTGGTCACAACATACTAGTTTTTTTTTTTTTTTTTTTTTTTTTTTTTATATTGAGAATAAAATGGACTTATTTTGGATATTTAGTGTTATACTACTTTTCTAATATGGAAATCGTCTGCATTATCATGGAAGATTATTTTTTAAAATTATTTGTATAGGAAAATTTAGAAGAAAGTCTTGTTGAAAGCGAAAAGCTTCCGATAAAATTTTTAACATCTTTTAAATAAAATTTAATTTTACATGTTTTTAAAGTGTTTTAATATAATTAACAAATGACACATGTTCAATTTAAGGGATTATTTATTAGTCTTAGTTTTTTACCCTCTATTTTTATGTATTTTGTGATTTTCTGTCTCCTAGGTAAAAAACTTATGGTACATTTTTATTGCAGGTATTTGCTATGGGTAAAGTATATAATGTGTTGCCTGACTGGTTTAAGAAGATTGATGCCTTGGGCTTTCAGATATCATCATGGTGTAAAAAAGTCGATGATAAAACAGTTTATTGCCTCATCTGCAAAAAAAATGTACACTGTTCTGCTAAGCATTATCACAACATGTAAGCACTGGTCTTCATAGTGAAAATGCATCTTTGAAGTTGGACTCCAACCAGCTCAAACTAAAAGGGGAATGCAGCAAGTCTGATGATTCTAGATCCCAAGATAAGCTTCAACCTCAGCCTACAATGGTTTGTAATAAAGAAACTGTTGCTAAAGCAGAGATAATATGGGCATTAAAATCCGTTCAGTGTAATATGGCTGCGAGTGTGTCGGATGACTTAAATGAAATTTTTCCTGTAATGTTTCCCTCTTCATCAGAAGCTGAAAATTTTCATTTGGGAAGAACAAAATTATCCTATCTCATAACTGAAGCATTGGGTCCATATTTTAGGAAGAAATTAATTAAAGAAATTGAGAATTCTTATTTTACATTGTTATTTGATGAAACAACCAATAATGCAGAAAAAAAGGAGCTTCAGTTTCAAGTGAGATTCTGGTCTGAAGAAGCAAAAGAAATAACATGCAGACATTTGCAGACTGTTTTTATTGGTCATGCTACTGCAGAGGATATTGTTAAACAGATTGAAGCTGCCTTAAATAATGCAAATTTATTCTTTGATAAGCTTTTAATGCTAGGGTCTGATGGTCCAAATGTTAACAAGAAAGTGAGTAATATAATAAATAAAAAAGTTCTTGATGTTAGAAATGTTGGATTAATAGATATTGGAACATGTAATCTACACATTATACATAATGCATACTTAAAAGGATTACAAGAATTTGGAGACACTGCATGTGAATTAATAACTGATATTTATTATTATTTCAAAAAATTTCCTTCTCGCTGGGAAGATTTTGAGAACATTCAGAGAAACAAAAATCTGAAGAACTTGAGATTTATGAAGCATAGTGCAAACAGATGGTTGACAATTGGTCCAGCATGCGAAAGAATCTTGGACCAGTGGCCTGCTATAATATATTATTTTACAGTATACTTACCAAAAAATGACCCAAAAGTTCTAAAAACTGAAAAAGGTAAAAGAATACAAAATATCTTAAAATACAAAGATATTTTAGTTGAATTGATGTTTGTTATTGAAAGTTCAAGATTATTTTCTTCATTCAATGAATTTTTTCAAAATTCAAATCCTCAGATCCATGTGTTGACCTCAGAATTGAATAATTTATTGATCAAAATTTCAGGCCGCATTTGTAAAGCTGACGTGAATATTACTGATAAAATTTCAACTGAACATCTGAAGAAGGCATCAGAAGTTGATTGTGACACAAAAATTAAAGCAGAAATGAAAAAGTTGAATGAAAATGAAGAAAAAACATGTTTCTATAAGATTCAGAGACATATGGCTTCATATAATCATATAAAATCAAAAAATGTCTCGAATAATACTCTGTTAAAAGATTTGCAGTGCCTGGCTGAAAATCAAATATCATGTGCAGATAGTGTATTATCAATTGGCAGAATAGACAATTCATTTTCATTTTTAGGCATAAAGGAACTTGATTTTATGGATGAATATAGAATTTTACAGTGTGATATGTCTAAAATCGAAAACTCAGAATCAGCTCTCCAAAACAATCCGAAAAGAATAGATCATATTTGGAGAGATATTATCTATCAAGAAACATCTACGGGTATTTTAAAATACCCGTCATTAAACAAATTAATTAAGGCATGCTTATCTTTGAGCCATGGCAATAGTGATGTAGAAAGAGGGTTTTCTGTATCGAAAAGAACATTGGCCGAGGATAAAACAATGTCAGAAAGACTTCTAAATGATAGACTGACTATAAAGGATGCCCTGAAGCAATATTCATCTGTAGGACAATTTAAAATAGAGAAAGATCTCTTAAATTTAGCATATTGTGCTCGGAGATCGTATGACTGCTATTTAGAAAATCAGAGAAAAATAAAAGAGGAAGAAATGAGATTTCAAAAAGAAAAAGAAGAAAAGTTAAAGGAAGAAAAATTCAAGAAAGAAAAATTATCTCTCTTAAAAGAATCAGTAACTAAATTGAAAAAAAAGCCCTATTAGTAAACCGAGAAAAATATGAAATAAAAGAAACAGCTTATAAGCTCTCTGAAGAAGCGAATGAAAGATTGAAAGTAGCTCTTAAAGCTAAAGATATGCAGGGTATTAGGTTAGCCCAAGGGATGATAGAAGGCAGTCTTCAGTTGAGGCAAAAAGAAAAAGAACATGAAGCAAATGAGCAAAAACTAAACAAGATTGTAAATAAAAGGAAAGAAAGTTTAATAGAATCATTTATTATCTCAAAAAAACCTAAAATATAATTTTTTTTTCTTTTAAATAACGAGTTTAATAAAAATTTCTTTTCTCTAAGATATATTTTTATTTTTTCATCCATTTTTTTGTAAATTTTTCTTCTGTCAGCGACAACTTTAATGCTGTTTTTCAAGATCATTTTCCAGGTATTGTACTCTTTTTTTCCCCTATTTTTAGTAACTACTTAGGAAATCTAATGGGTTCAAATGGTTCTATTTAGAACTATTTAATTTCAAAGACTACTTTTAAGTTGCACTTAAATTGAATAGTAAAAATACATTTTAAACATAATCACTCCATATATTAGACCATTTTTTTTTTTTTTTGTGTCATGTCATGTTTAAGCTACTATTTTAGTCATTAGGCTACTATTTTGATGACTTAGGCTACTATTTAGGCAACTATTTTGATGACTTTAGGCTACTATTTAGGCAACTATTTTAATGTTTTTAGGCTACTAAAGCAACTATTTTTGTTCCATTTCTTCTGTGGCAACCCTGCTAGAGTTATAGAGCCAACAGGACCAGTCTCCTATAAGACCCAAAATTTAGCAGACAGAATAATCCAAAAACGTCATGTTGATCAAGTTCGCAGCCAGTCACAAGATGCGGAAACATCAACACAGCCTCCTGTGATTCCATCTTCGCCATCTCCGGAAGATGTTCCGGTTCAACAAGATTCACCAACCGAGCCTTCTCCTGTGTGCCCTGTTGCCGAGGAGTCGAACTTTCCTGTTCTAAGGCGCTCTGAAAGCTCACGATCCTCGCCAAAACATTTGACTGACTATATAGTTTATTCCTAGGGGGAAGGAGTGTCGTGTATTAGACTTTGTTCCATGTTCCGATCGTGCCTGACCGCACGAGGTCGCTGTTCTGTGTTGTGCAATGTGAACTCTACGTATAAACTCTATGTTAGTTGTTGTTGTTCTTCTGGCGTACTAGCGTATGGTAACTTAAGTGTTCCTGTATATAATGCTTATATTGTGTAGTTTATCATGATTAAATGTATGTATTAATTAAGTATTCGTTATTAGTGGACCCCAACACACAAGATACAACATTCTTTTTCAAAAGAGCGCTGTTTAAAAACTATTTGACTTTTTCTATCAAAATTTTTTTTACAAGTAGCTCTTAACCTGAATTTAAATTTAGTTATATTTTGAAAAATCTGTTTGCCTTATGAATTAAGAAAAAAAATTCGTTTTGCTGAAAAAAAAATTTGGTTTTTACCGATTTTTGGAATTTTTTTCCTAATAAAAATTTTATTTGAAACTAAAATAAAAGTTGGGAATCTGAAGACTTTTTATGCTAACTTCACAGCAAATTTTATTTTAATCATAGCATATGTACAATCTTTAAAATTAATTTTTTAATTTTGCAATTTTTAAAAATATGACCATATTTGAAGTAAAATTACTCAAAAACACCATTTTTTTAAAATCTGAAAGTTTGCTAATTTGAAGCCCTATCTGTGCTAAATAAATAAATTATAACCAAATATTCTATTTTTGCCCAGAAGATTTTATGTGATTTTTTGAAAATAGCATGAATTGCATTTTTTTCGCAAGACTAGAAATTCAAAATTTTCGCTAATTATACTCATTACATGCGGAAATTAATTTTTACTTTAATAAAATTTAGAATAATGTCACAGAATTATAAACGTTGAGAAATATTTAACCTAAAATAATAATAATAAATAACAAAAGGCATAGGTCGTTTTATTTGTGTAAAATTTCCACTGCTATTTTCTAATGTATAGTGCAGAATTTAGGATATTTTCTTTTTATGTGTTTATATAAATCAGTTGTTCAAAGTAGTTCTTTTAACAAACTGGGATTTTATTGTGCCTGCATAAATAGATTCTTGTGGTTTATGAAGGAAGGGGAAGAGACAGCTGCTCATTTTTCTTTACAAACAGATGTGTCTTTTTCAGCATCAATTAAAACTATATTCGAAAACTACATTTTATTAATTTCTTTGTAAAGTGAAGTTCTGCTTTTATATATTAGGCAGCTAAATATGAATATTTACTATTAGTTTAATAAGTGATTTTTTTTAGTTTACAGAGTTAAAATTATAAAAAAATAAAAAAATATTGCTTTAAGTGAATTTTACCATGTATAATTACATCTGACATTTATGGTTCTCAAAGAATTCTGTGCATTGACTATGTTAAGAGACATAAAAAAGTTGTGTATGAAACAAAGTCTGCTAAGTTTCGCACTATTGGTGATTCAGCTGATGAAATAAGTTGTTGGCCCTTCTATTTCTGTTAATCGAGATGACACATTATGTTCTAACTGTTTTGTGTTTTATAAAAAGAAATTTTTAGAACTTGAAGACAAATCTGAAGAAGAAATATTAGTTTCTGAGGAACCATTTATTCCAGAAAATGATATTGTGGATGCTTTAAATATTAGTATTAAAACCCTTGATGCAGATATGTCTCCATTGAAATACCCTTCAGAAATTAGATCAGACAGAAGAGAAAGTTATGTAAAGAAAAAAAAAAAAAAGATAAAACTGGAGAGCACATTAATAACTTCAGCTGTTGACAAATTAGAAGCTGCATATGAGGTCAATATTTCATGGCAGTCATCATCTTTTCAAGATACTAACTGTCCCGATTGCGATGAATGGTTTTGCAATATCAAAAAAGCCCTATATAGTTGTGATTACAATGAAAAAATACGATTACTTACATTGTTGCCAGATAATTTTATTAAGGGAATTTTAACTCTGTAAACTAAAAAAATCACTTATTAAACTAATAGTAAATATTCATATTTAGCTGCCTAATATATAAAAGCAGAACTTCATTTTACAAAGAAATTAATAAAATGTAGTTTTCGAATATTGTTTAATTGATGCTGAAAAGGACACATCTGTTTGTAAAGAAAAATGAGCAGCTGTCTCTTCCCCTTCCTTCATAAACCACAAGAATCTATTTATGCAAAATCCCAGTTTGTTAAAAGAACTACTTTGAACAACTGATTTATATAAACATATAAAAAAGAAATATCCTAAATTCTGCACTATATATTAGAAAATAGCAGTGGAAATTTTACACAAATAAAACGACCTTTTAGTGAAAAAAATCCAAACTTATTTATTACTATTGAAATTCACTTTAATTATGGTTAGTTAGGACTAATAATTTAGATTTTCAGTAAATTAATCCTTTAAAATTTTTTAGGATAAGTATATAAAGAAGAGCTAAAAAAATCGTTATATAAATTTTTTTAATGCTTTTTGTTATTTATTATTATTATTATTATTTTAGGTTAAATATTTCACAACGTTTAAAATTCTGTGACATTATTCTAAATTTTATTAAAGTAAAAATTAATTTCCGCATGTAATGATGTATAATCAGCGAAAATTCTGAATTTCTAGTCTTGCAAAAAAAATGCAATTCATGCTATTTTTAAAAAATCACATAAAATCTTCTGGGCAAAAATAGAATACTTTAAATAATTTATAACCATGAAGTTAAACTTAATTTAAAAACTTTAAAAATACAACCTTTTTTATTCCTTCATGTATTCTTTCCAGACTAGTTTCGTCTGGGGCACCCCAGCTTGGTCACCGGCATCTTGGTGTGCGAAGTTACTCAAAACTGAAGTTTCAGGCTTCCTTTCTCTTTTATAAACTCTGCGCCATTGGCGGTTGAGCAAAGCCCCATCGTTGCCATTGCAATTATTGGAACTTGTTAAAATTTCAACAGACTCCCTGACTGTACGACCGAGTAACTGTTCCATTTCTTGACAACTGGTATATTTGGAAAGGACATTTAATCCACTTTCGAACCATATATTTAAATTTTACGAAACATCGATTTTTTCACAAAACATTTTATAATAACTCAAAAGCGTTTAGAGATAAATCATTTCTTTTTTTTTTTTTGTATACAGATCTCGCTTCAACAATTCAATTCCCAAAAGATTGAGAGAAAATTTCAAAAACTGAATGAGTTATAATTTTTTTAATTTTAGGCATTAAACCATTGAATTGAATATGCAACCTTCATTCCATGATATTGTGTAATGTGTTCGTTGTCGTTACCACGACAACCACTTCACGGAAGAGAGATGTCTGGTGGAAAGGAAAAAAAAAAAAAACATTGCACTGACTGATTCAGTTGATAATCAGATGAATTTTAAGTGGGATAAAAAATTGCAAATTTTTATTTTCTTCAATTTTTCAAATTCGCACACGACACTTGGTATACAATCTTAACACCACAAAACAAACTTGCAGTTCAAATTTCATCAAATTTCGTCATTAAACAAAAGATTTACATTTTAATTGCAAATTAAATTTCATTCTAATACGCATATTTCAATTTCTAATTATGATTAAATTATTTTTAATACATCATTCGAAAGATATTTTAAAGTTCTTTTATATTATCAAAAGTTTTCACCAGATTTACACGTTTTGAGGTGTCCTGAATCAGTTTCCTTATATGGCGCGGTAATATTTTCAAATTTCAATATTTCAACGCGTATTTCAATTTCTAATTACGATTAAATTATTTTTAATACATCAATCGAAAGATATTTTAAAGTTCTTTTATATTAACGAAAGTTTTCACCACATTTACACGTTTTCAGGTGTCCTGAATCAATTTTCTTTTATGGTGCTGTAATATTTTCAAATTTCAATATTCAGGGATGAGATTAACAAAAATACAAAAGAGCTGAAAATGTACACAAAGGAAAGATATTGAAAATGAAACACAAGAATTTTAATGACAAAATCTATTATATTAGAGTAATAAATATTTATTTTAATCTCAGATGTATAAAAAAAGAACAAATGCACATCAGAAACATAAAAAAAGTTTAAAAAATTAAACAAAAGCTGAAAAACTAAATGTACAAAAAAGCTGAAATCAGCTGAAAAGCTGAAAAATCTCATCCCTGAATATTTCAATCTTTAATTATGATTAAATTATTTTTAATACATCATTCGAAAGATATTTTAAAGTTCTTTTATATTCTTGAAAGTTTTCACCAGATTTACACGTTTTGAGGTGTCCTGAATCAGTTTTCTTTTGTATCTCAGCTACTAATTAAAATAATTTCATAAGTAATACATCATTAGAAAGCTTTTTTGATTTGGAATCGAACAGTGGAATACAAAAATTTCTACCGCCAGATGGCACTGTAATATTTTCAAATTTCAATATTTCAACGTGTATTTCAATTTCTAATTACGATTAAATTATTTTTAATACATCATTCGAAAGATATTTTTAAAGTTCTTTTATATTATTGAAAGTTTTCACCAGATTTATACATTTTGAGGTGTCCTGAATCAGTTTTCTTTTGTATCTCAGCTACTAATTAAAATAATTTTATATGTAATACATCATTAGAAAGCTTTTTTGATTTGGAATTGAACAGTGGAATACAGATATTTCTACCGCCAGATGGCACTGTAATATTTTCAAATTTCAATATTTCAATTTCTAATTATGATTAAATTATTTTTAATACATCATTTGAAAGATATTTTAATGTACTTTTATAATATCGAAAGTGGAATTCGAGATTTCACCCAATTTGCGTTTTGAGGTTTCCTGATTAGGTTTCCTTTGGTATCTCAGCTACTAATTAAAATAAATTCACAAGTAATTGAAAGGTTTGTTAATTTGGAATTGAACAGTTCTAAAACCAGGATAAGGCACCGCAGGGGCCAACGAGCAGGATTTTGCTGAACTCAGAAATTTGAAAGATCATAACATGGTGAGCGAACAGGTTGTTTCAGATATTGAAACTGGAAGAGGGCACCGCAGGCGCTACCAAGCTGGAATGTACTGAGATTAAAATTTTCAATTAAGCTATTTTCATTATATGTCACTAAGCTGTTGTAAGACTTGGCACCACCGAGCGGGAGTTTTGTAAAGTCGGATTTTTCAAGGATCGCGAACCAGCTGGTCACTGAAGGCGGCTAGTAGAAAATAATTATGATCAGAATTAGAGGAAAACAAATTTATTTTGAGTCTGAGGAGGGTATGGGGAGGCAAAGAATCTGTACTAGCCTATTATCAGAGGTTTAATTTTATTAACTGGCATGTGCCCAAATTTTAATTTGAAATTTTCAGCATAGATATAAATATATAGTACGCATATGTATATACGTAAGCGTGTGTATGAGTATTTTAATATACGTGTATTCATATATATGTCGGTAAATGTACATAATAAATGAATTATGCTATTGCGTGCACAGACATATAATATATATATAAAGAATAATGATATAATTCAACTAGCAGAACTACCAGATGATTCTTGGGTTGAAGTAGTGTTTAAGAATCTAAGAGAAATTTACAAAGATTTTGATTGTTCAGAAGTTTGAGGTAAATGAAATTTTCCATTGTAACAAAACATTGCAGGTGAGGCTCTGAGACAATTTTTAGCACTACAATTTCCACAAACATTTTCCAATTTCCCTGCGCTGACACTGACAATACTTTGAGACGCATAATCAAAAGTAGAATCATAGTTAAAATGTACACTAAAAACTAATTAGCAGCATCCAATACTTGATAAATTGTATCATTTATGATGTTTTGGCATCAGCTTGAATTCAAATGTTGCTCTTCAATTTCTTCTTGTTTTCTCACCTCTGTCTGTTGAGCATCTCCACGATACCTGTCTAGTTGAAATACAGTAGTATTTTCTAGTCTCTTACAGCTTTCCTTTCACCTAGTTATTCTTGAAATATTTCTTGAATTTATATAAGATGTGGCTGTTGAATAATTTCTTGCTGCTTCTTCCTCTGTCATATTCGGTCTCTTTACAGCAGAAGTCTTTCAGTAGAAAAAACTTTTTTTGGAGGTATAACAGATTCTTTTTTTTTTTTTTTTTTTTTTTAAATAGGTACTAAACGTAAGTTTTAACTAATTATATGACTGTTGAGTTTTAGAATAAAATGTTACTTAAAAAAAAAAAAAAAAAAAAAAAAAAAACTAATTAAACTATCTTAATAAAATTCATATTAGAGCCATTTGAATTGAATGTGAATCCCAAACAATCAATCAAAATTAAAAATTTTGATTTTAATGTAAGTACTGAATTCAATTGCACATATTTTTCGGAAGTGTGATGTTTTACTGCACCCAGCAAAACTCTTCATTTAACGAATATAACTATATTCTTAGAACGTTTTAGGCTGTAATTAAACTAAAAACATTTTTCAAATAATTCAGAGAACTTTTATCCACTCCACTTTTTGAAGCTTACCAAATTCAATTATCATTTCAAGTTCCCTCCGCTTATAATATACATTCCGAAAACTTAAAAAATAAAATAAAATTAACCAATGAGAAGTTCCATCAACAAACAATAAAATATTTGAATTTTCTTTTGCATATCCTTATAAACAAGTCCTATTTGTCCAATCTCAGTGAGAAATATCCTGCAATATCATATTTCCATGATAATGGGATTAAATACGATTGTGAGTTCTTTGCGACTGCATTAGTGTCTAGACTTGGGTGAAGTGTTCCTCACGGAGAGGGGACTATCAAGGGGCTCTATTCGCGTCTAGTCGTTACGCGGAAACTGGTTGTTGTGAAGCGAGACAACAACGATTTGCTATTCTCTTCCAGTTGCATCGAAATTTGTTTACAGTTGTTAAGTTACCGGCAGCTAGGAGGCAGTTGTTCAGCCGAAAGATCGTCGTTTATCACAATGAAAATGGGCGCGTCTGTATAATGTTTTAGTTTGCTCAGTTAAAGGGACATTTCACATTTTCCACCATTGAAAACAGGTTGTCATCATCGCTATTCACAAAATTCCCCTCCCAAAACGGATTACAAATGACCCCTTGCAACTGATTGGCTTAAAATGTCACCCTCGAACGCGAGCGTTTCTTCTCCCACTCAAGATAACAACCAAAAACGACAGACCAGAATAGCACTTAACCGGAAGATGGTTATTACGGTGGGTAGAACAGTAGTTAAAAACTGTCGTTAACGGTTACAAGTGGTGGTTAATAGGCAACTAGACGAGAATAGAGCCCAAGGTTCCTAGCTTATATTCATAAGCTTTAAACAGATAGGCGGCCGAAACGCTCTGTTCAAACTTGGCACTTCTGATGTACCAGCTCTGAGAGCATTGCTGAATTTGGTATTTAGGAGCAGCAATAAATACAGTGAATATATATACTAGCAGACTTTGCCGCTTCGCTGGTTGCTACATTTAAGTGAATTCTCAAATTTCCATATCATTATTAATAAAATCTCAAAAATTCAAAAAAAAAAAAAAAAAAAAAACTGAAATTAGATAAAACCTCAGCTAAAATTCCCACTGCG
The DNA here is from genome assembly GCA_963930645.1 of Salticus scenicus. Taxonomy (NCBI): domain Eukaryota; kingdom Metazoa; phylum Arthropoda; class Arachnida; order Araneae; family Salticidae; genus Salticus; species Salticus scenicus. The sequence continues at coordinate 653,512 of CAWVNO010003053.1, forward strand.
TTAGGTAGGGATTTTTCTGTTCGCAACGTGGGGATTCGGGTTTCCATTGCCATCGGCAGCGATTTACCCACAATTCACTTTCTCTTTCTCTCGCGGGTAAGTTAGAAGTTTCACGAAATTCCACCAAAATGCATATTGCGGTACACTTAAACAACAACCGCTCACCAAAATTCGCCATTCTAAGATAATTTGGAGCATATTTAAGCTTAAAAGCGTGTTTTTTGTCCCTCTCCCCTCTATGGGAAGTTAGAAAGTCATTTCGAAAAATCCCTTTATGGTGTGTGTATTGGGAACGTATAATTAATCGACACATCAAAATGTCGTTTATCTGAGATAATTTGGAACAGAGTTACTCTTGAAAAAGCGCCCCCCCACCTTTAAGAAGCGGTGGAGGGAAGGGAAAACTTCAGAAAATCCATTTGTTGTACTTGTTCGGTACGCATAATTAAACCACACATAAAAATTAATCTGAGATAATTTTAAAATGTGTTTATTCCCTTCCACCCACCCATAGGAGGTAAAGGAGAGGATTTTCATAAAACCTTGTTATGCTCATAAAGAATCCACGCACTAAAATTTGTGACTTCAGCTTCCATAGATTTCCCAGGACAAATTTAGCGCTAAAAGGGAATCTCAAATTTGCCTCTTTATAACGCTTCCCCCCCCCCAAAAAAAAAAAAAAAAAAATGAAAGTTGCAAGTTGCAACAAATCAGAAACGTGTTTTTTGAAATATACTGAAGAAGACGCATGACTGTTTTTAAAAACTTTATAACACTTTTGGTATCTACTCAAAAATCTGGAATTTCAGAAATTTCCCTCTCAAAATCAATTTTTCTCCCTCCTTCCCCCTTAAAAATACACAAATCCAAAATCGCAGAAAATTTTATTTTCGTATTAAAGTCCAGTCTCTTCATGTGCAATTTCTTCATCGTAAAGTAATTTGCAGCCGAGTTATGCTTACTAACGAGTTTTTGACTTTCAGCCCTGAGGGGGGGGGGGGGCAGAGAGGGAATTTTGGAAAATTTGATAGGTTTACTTTTAAGCTGGTACAGACCTAAATTCTTGCCAAATTTCGTTGTATTGCGTCCAGCCATTCTCACGTGAAACCCGGACAAAAATAGTTAACAGATGCATTGACACACAATGCCCCCCCCCCTCTCATAAACACACACATGAAAAGTCATTTTCCGCTTTCAAGATGTCTAAAACGGGAAGATATCGCAAAATATTTTGATTCTAAAAAACTTACAAACAAAAGTCTGTTTTTATGAATATACATTGAAGTTTTTGGTATAGTTTTCCCTTGCTTAAAATTTTACTTACCAGTGGTGGTGAAATTCCCCATACCTGGGTGTGCATGAACGGGGGGAAGGGGGGGGGGGAAGAGGGTGCCTGGGCACCCAGGGCACCCCCCCCCCCTGGCTACGCACATGCCTTCTGTTTGGTATTCTTCAGCATTTTTTCATACTTAACCGTATTTCACAAAACAATTTTCTGGATTACTGAAGAGGTTATTTCCTGGCATGCTGAAATTACAAAATGAATAGATGCCCCGAAGTAAAGTTCCATGACGTCATGAAATGGTATTAGACAGGAGATGAGTGGCAACAACCAAAAAGGAGAGAACAGAGTGGGGTGGATGAGAGAAAGGACATGTTTTAGTTTCATTCGAGAAGAATACTTTTATTTTGTGTTTAAATGTTTTATATATGTTTTGTGAAGTTCAGTAATGTGTTATTAAAATGTTTTGTCTTCAAGTACGATATTTTTATTTCAAGGCCATGACTGAATTTAATTAAATTTAAGTTATTCTGTCTCCAATCATGCGAGATCAAGCAGTGACTAGGATCTATTGAACTGGCGCCGCCTTTTAGCAGGATTGAAAACGAAACCTAGAAAATGGGGAAGATAAGAGCTTTTGTGTATGTGCCCAAACAGTATAAGTGTACATTTTTAAAATGTTTTTTTTTTTTCTCTGTAACATAAAATGAAAATAGAACGCCAGTTCTAAGATTTTGTGCTTGAATGTGTTCGATAAAAAGCACGGCAGTACAAAATCGATATTCGATACGAAGCACACCAGTGCTAATTCAGTGTTCAAAATTTTTGGTGGTATTATAACGTTAAATTATATACATAATAGAACACCAATTCTAAGTTTTTATTTTCAAATACATCCGAAAAAGTTCACACCAGTGAATGTCAATTATAATAAAATGTGAATGTATTTACAGTAGAGAGTCAAAAATCCGGGACCAGAGGTTGTGCGGATTTTAGGATTTTGTGGATTTCGGGGCCCATAAAAAATTATTTTCACTTTGAATAATAAAAACAGAATATTATTCAAACTCAACACATACTAGTGAATAATAACACTAAATATTAAATTACTAGGTAATAATAATGAACATTAACAAAAATATTTAATGAAAACAATAAATAAAAATGGAAAAAAAGGAAAAAAATTGTCAAATTTAGATAAAATCTGTTCACATGTAGCTAATTTTAAACTGAACTCGAACATGCACGATTTATTTATTGTGAATAGTAGTAACACAAATTTATTTTTCTACAAATTTTATTGAGTTCTTCCTTACAAATTATGCCTTCATCAAAAAGCATTTTAAAAAATTAGTTTGTTATTATTTACGTGATTGATATCATCATATCACAATAATCATTATTTTCTTTTGATGAATTTAATATACTGTCAATAATTTCATTAGCAACAACTTGGCTCTTGCAGTGTTTCATATTATTATTTTTTTTTTCTTTTTTCTAATCATAAAATACAAACATAAAATCTGTATTCAAGATCTTTTTCAAAAATTCTGATTTGCAGTTTTGTAATTTATTAATAGTGAATTTCATTGTTTGTATCTGACAAGTTGTGTGGATTTTGGACTTCGGCGGATTTCTGGCTCTCTACTGTATTTACGCCAGTAGATAACAGCATACAATGTCACGCCAGTGATTGTTAATTTTAATACAACGTGGATGTATTAATTGCATTTATTTACGCCAATGAATAAAGGTTTAATATTTCATGCCAGTGGATATTAATTTTGATACAATGGGAATGTATTAATATTACTTTATTTACGTCAGTAAATAACGGTTTACCTATTTCACGCCAGTGAATTTCAATTTTAATACAATGTGAATTTTTTTTATTTACTTAAAAAATATATAGAGTTGTTTATCTGTTAAATATCTATAACTGTATATCTTGATATTTTTCCCCTCCGTTTGATATATATACATATATATTATATATATTTGTTTGTTTGTTATCCAAAATATAGTCAAAAGTATTTTGTGTGATGAAATAAATAAGAGTAAATGTCGTATTTTGTTTCGGAAATTAGAAAATCTATTTTTTTTTTTTTTTTTTAGAATATTTATATTTTAATGAATGTAATATGAAATATATATGAGAGTTGATTGATTTTAGTTATTAAGTGCTGAAATCATACAAATAGTGTTTTGTTTTTTTTTCATTTCATTGTTTTATTGAAAGAGGTTTTTTTTTTTTTTCTTTCTTTCTGTGTGTATGCTTATGACAGATAATTTAGAAAATCAGTGAATTTCAGAAAGAATTTAATTTAGAAATTTAAGTTTCTGATAAACAAAAGATTTAGATAGTTTAATTTGTTTTTGTTATTACTTTAGTTCGGTGAATTAATATGTTCCTCGTTTTGTTAAATGGTAATTATAACGCATATAAAAAGTGTTAAAAATTACATTTTTTTTTTTTTTTTTTTTTTTTTACAAACGTTTAAGTAAGCTAGTGATAGAAATTGTTGTTTATCCATTTCATATGAAATAAAAGTGTTGGTTTCAATAAAAAATAAATTGGATAAATAAGAAAATAATTTTATTTTATATTTCATTGTGTAAAGAAATGTAAATATGCATGACAGTGTGTTTAAATTATTTTTAATTTGTGAAAATATCATTCACATATTTTTAAAATCCATTTGATTCATAAGCTAAGTAAAGAAATATATAGATATCAATTAATTCAGGTATAAATTATGGGTTTTGCGTATGGTATATAATTTTATTTCCATTAATATTTAACAAAGTGTTTTAATCAGCACCACCTTGAGGAATTTTCCTAAGTTTCTCATTCAGAAAATTTTGGGTGTGTAAAATGGCATATTTGGGTCACGAAAAGAAAGAGGATTTGAAATTCTTGGCTGTGGAGTTGAATCTTCAGGTCACGAATGAAATGACTGAAAGCGATTTACGTAAACTAATTACAAAAGATATAGAATATGACAAAGAGTTTACTAAAAATCAGCTCAACATTATTATCAAAGATAGGAAGCTCCATGAGAAACAAGATGCTGAAAAGCAATTCCAAGAGCAAGAGGTTGAAAAACAAAAACGCGAATATGAATTTGAATTAGAAAAAATCTGTTTGGAAGCTGAAAAATTTAAAGTAGCACTGATTTCTGAAGCTAAGAGTAGTACACAAGATTTAACTAAAATCGTTCTAATATTCGAAATGAGAGATGGAGATATAGCACTGTTCTTGACTTTGAGCGTCAAGCCAAGAGAATTAATCTAGATAAATGTAACTGGGTGTCAGCTCTTTTAGCTCTTATGCCAAAAGAAATCACTCAATTAATAGCTCATGAACAGAAGAAAATTTCACGATTATGACTATACCAAAGGTTTATTATTAAAACGATTTAAATTAGACCCTGAACATTTCAGATTAAAATTTGTGAAGCATCAGCAAAACCCTACTCGATCTTGGCAAGACTTTGTTCTCGAAATAACAAGCTACTTTGAGGAATGGCTTGAAGGAGTTGCAGTAAATGATTTTGAAGGACTGAAGAATCTTATGATTACGGATCAATTAAAAAGACGCATTCCAGGTAATATCCGAGAACATTTCGACGATGACTGGGCTAAGTTACTTGTTCCGGGTATTTTAACAGATAAGTTGGATGAGTACGAAAGTGTACGCTTGAATGCAAAGGGATCCGTTACGGGTGATATGAAACATAGAACAACTAGCAATTACAAATCTGATTTTAAAGAGTTTAACAACAAACAAAAAGACGAACAGTCATCTCGGAAATTTAGGACATCATTTCCTCCAAGAACAGATCAAAGTACAAGTTTTAAACCTACTTGTTTTACAGATGGATCTGTGGGGCATTTATCTCGAGTTTGTCCCAGGAATTCCAACAAAACATCAACTAGTAACGCCGTAAGTAATGTGGTTGAAGCCAAAGACATTAAGACAAAGACAACGAACGAAGTTGTAATGCTAAGGTGTCAATTCCTGTGTCAACCTCTATGCCGATTAAAGATGGAATTGATGATTTGAAATACGTTAATATCAAATGTGGAGATAAAGTTTTGAAGGCAATAGTGGATACTGGAGCACAAATTTCAGCCTTGCATGCAGATTTGGTTGATACCGACTTTGGAGAAGGGGATGGGAACTATGCAAATTATTTCAGCTTTCGGTAAAAAGGAAGTAGCTGCTCTAAAGATTTTTGACCTAATGTACCTGTAACTTGTGTAGTGTCGAAGAAACTTGTGAATGACATGCTAATTTGTTCAACTGCTTATGAAGTTTTAATGGAGAATGTAGAATTAAATGGATCTATGAATCATGTTCTTGCAAAATTAAATAAAAGCATTGAAAAAGAAGATCAAGAAGTACAAGATGAAAAGAAAAACATCTCAACGTCCCTTCAACTTAATGCCGAAATTACCAATGATGAAAGCAATGGAAATAAAGATTTTATAAAATTACAATTAGATGATGAAGATTTAAAGAAATCCTGGTCTTATGCCGAAAATGGGAAGACTTCATTTAAAATTAGTAATGGAATTCTTGTCCATTCAGAATGCTTGCGTGGAGAAAATGTTGATCAAGTTGTTCTGCCCACATGGAAAAGAAGTTCTTAGGATGGCACACGAAATACCATTGATTGGCTGGCCATCTAGGAGAACAGAAAACAAAGTAGAGAATAAAATATTCATTTTATTGGCCAAGTCTCAAAGAAGACGTTAAAAAGTTTTGTGAAAGTTGCAAAACCTGCCAATTACGCAGAACAGTTTCCTATAGGGATCGTATACCAGTACAACCCATTGTTAGGCCAGGAATTCCATTTGAAGTCTGGAGTTTGGACTGTATTGGACCTTTAGAACCCCCGTCTCGAAGAGGACATAAATATGTGATTTGTGCTGTTGACTTATGTACTAGATGGGCTGAAGTTATTCCTGTGACTAACATCAGTGCTAAAACAACTTGCAATAACCTTATGAGAATATTTACACAGACTGGGTTCCCCAAAGTAATATGTACAGACCAAGGTACCAATTTTACTGCTAAATTAAGTGAAGCATTTTTGGAACTTCTTGGAGTTTCTCCGAGGTTTGCAATGCCAGGTCATCCAGAAAGTATGGGTGCAGTGGAACGCTGGAATTGAACATTGAAGGATATGTTAAATAAAAATATACAGGAACATGGATCTAATTGGGATTTGAATCTTCCATATCTACTCTTTGAGAAGTTCCCCATAGTACGACAGGTGTTTCTCCTTTTCATTTAGTTTATGGGTGTTTGCCACCTGGACCATTGTCACTATTGAAAGACGTATGGACTGGAGAGAGGAAAATTCCCACTTCAGTTTCCACATCAGCTGAAAACTATATATCAGAACTAGTTGAGAAACTAAGAAAAGCACATGAAATTGCATCAGAATATGCTCAGGATTCTCAAGAAAGATATACTTCACGGTATAATTTGAGAGCAAGAGATAAACAGTTTAATGTTGGTGATAAAGTACTAATACTAGTTCCTTCAACTTCGCATAAATTACTTAAAACTTGGATTAGCCCAGCTACTGTTGTTGAAATAACTAGACCACATTCAGCCTTAGTTGAATTAGAGAATGGGTCCAGAAGAGAACTGCATTTTAATAAGCTCAGACCATACGTTGCTCGAATTGACCATGTTGGCCTAATATTTGATGAAAATAAAGATTTTGGTGATATTCATTATGCACCATTCGGAAATGGATACTTAACCCCTAGAGAAATAGCGGATCATATTGATAGTTTAGATTTAAATTTTGAAAAGAAAAATGGTTTAAAAAATGTGATATGCAAATATCATATTTTCAGCACTAAACCCGGAATTGCTGAAGTAGGACACAGTGTCTGCATTACTAGAGGTTGCTGTCCTAAAAGACTACGTCCATATAGAATACCGATAGTTATGCAAAAGGAAGTGGATTGACAGATTCAAGAATTACTTACACTTGGACTAATAGAACATAGTAACAGCGAATGGGCTCATCCTGTAGTTTGCATTGCCAAAAAGAATGGAACTGTTAGGTTATGTGTTGATTTTCGTTTATTGAACAGCTATACACCATCCCAGATGCATACCCCATGAAGATTGCCAGTGATACTTTTATTTGATTGGTAATTCACAGTTTATTTCTGTTCTAGATCTCACAAAAGGGTACTGGCAAATACCTATGAAAGAAAACAGCAAACACTATACTGCTTTTACTACACACTCAGGGCATTACCAATGGAATGTCATGCTGTTTGGTATAAAGAACGCTGGTAGTACATTTAAAAAATCTATAGACAAAGTTTTAGAGTGTCATAAAGATTATTGTCGTTCCTATATTGATGATGTCGCAGTATTTTCTACTACTTGGAGTGTACATATAACACACTTGAAAGCAGTTCTCAAAACATTCCAAGAAGTTGGTCTTACATTTAATTTAAAGAAATGAGATTTCGGAAAGAATGAAGTGAAATTTTTAGGCCATATTATTGGATCAGGAAGACATGCACCCGATCCTGAAAAAACCAAAGCTATAAGGAAAATGTGCAGGCCTATCACCAAAAAAGAACTTTGTAGTGTAATTGGTTTGGCTAATTATTACCAGGAATACATTCCAAATTTTGCTTCAGTAATTTTTCCTTTGACTGAATTAACAAAGAAAAGCGTACCTAATGAAATCCCCTGGTCTGATGCCCAAGAAACAGCTTTTCAAAATTTGAAACTCCATTTAATGAATATGCCATCTCTATATATGCCTAATATAGCAAAGCCGTTCAAATTGTACACTGATGCTTCGAGCGAAGCTATCGGAGCATGTTTATATCAATCGGACGATTTAGGCAAAGAACATCCGATTGCTTTCTTTAGTAAAAAATTGTCTCTGCGCAGAGTCAAATGGTCAACGATTGAACGAGAGGTTTACAGTGTGCTAACTGCTCAACGAAAGTTTGATACTTCGCTCTTCGGTGCAGAAATCGAGGTAATTTCCGATCACAATTGTCTGACTTTTCTGACCAAAACAATGCCACAAGGTGCAAAGTTAGCACGTTGGGCATTAGCTTTGCAAAGATTTAATCTAAAAATTACGTATAGGAAGGGGAAGAATCATGGCAATGCTGATTCGTTATCTAGACTTCCTTGAAATATTTCTAATATTTCAGTTGTATCTAATTATTCAAATTTAATTTACCTCGTGATGTACTATATAATTCATGTGCATATTATAAGAGTTGTTTGTAAGATATTTAATGTTAGATCTATTATTTGTGTATATTGCTGTTGTTTATTGCTAAATATACTATGTATTTCATTTTTTTTTTTTCTTTGGGCATATGTAGAAGCTCTTCCTAAAGATTTTATGATCTTTTTTTTATAAACTCTTGAAGTTTTAGGATTTACTTATATGAACATTTATTTTATAAACTTTTTCTAAAAAGAATTTTTGTGGTATACCTACATAAACATTTTCTTAGAAACTCTTAGTATTATCTGATAGTGTTCTTTCTATATGAAAAACTCATATCAGAAACTATTCGACATTATCAATGTGAACATTTTATGTAGAAACTCTCTATATCATGAGACAGTTTTCTAAGCTTGGTAGCATTATCAGAGGCGTAGCGTGAAAAATTGATTGGGGGGGGAGACCCGACGTTTGGCGCCCTTTCATATTCCTCATCTGAAAATGCCACCCACATACTTTCAAGAGTGTTGCCATCTTTGGGATCGAGGGCACAGGCCCTCTCGTCGGTTAATACGTGCCCCCCCCCCTCTCCTTCGGGGCATATTCCTAAAATATGCCAAGGAAAAAAAAGCTTTTTTTCCCCCTCCATTTAGCAGCTTTTTTTTTTTTTTTTTTTTAGACATCTTTGGAGCATTCTAAATTTTTTCAGCGAATCTATATATTAATACGCAGACATGAAATTTCTCTTACATTTTTAGCCTACTTTCAATAAAAGGAAGTGCTTACAAATAGTATCGTTCGAAAGATATGGTTAATGTGCTTTGCAGAAATATATACATATATATATTCTCGTATGAGACTAAGCAAAAGTATCTTTCTTAGGACAACCAGAGTATTGGTTTGAGACAAAGTAGAACAATTGAAAAAGATTTTTTTCCCCCTTTTTCAACAAATTAAAAAGATATTACATTATAATTCAGGTAAAACATAAAACTTTCAAAATAAATTTTAAGAAATGAAAATAGTAACTGTTGCTAAGGAAAGCAACTTTATATTTTTAGAGTGGACAATACCTAATCTCGCCGACAGTTACTCTGTGGGAAAGTTTGATTTCATGATAACTCATTACATAATGTATATTTAAATTCTGTTTTCACATTAAGAAAATTTACAATCGTTTATTTATTTATTTATTTTTATTTTTAATGTAATTCTAAGTTCAAAAACCTGAATCAATATGTGCATTTTTCTCTTTCTTTCTTTTTTTTTTTTTTTTTACCGCAAAATAAAATATTAAAAATTTATCAATTTTTGGAAAATGAGTAAGAAAAACATAAGCCTTACACATTTGTTCTGATCCGTCTAGTCTTTCGAAAGAAATTAATTACTTCTTGAAATCTCTTGTTCTTTCTCGAGGCTATAATCCCTCTATTAATAATAAAGCTTTATATAAATTCAAGAATCCTAAACGTTCTGATACCAAATTGAACGATCACAGTCTCATTCCAGTTGTTTTACCTTTTTATTTATTACTTTCTTTTAAAATTTCTAAAATTCTCTCACCGTTTGGTTTTAAAGTCATTTAGAAACCCGTCAACAAAATTCAATTATCTTCTCTTAAAGATCCCATTCCTACTGAAAACCGTTCTGGCATTTATTTAGTCCTATGTTCGTCATACAATTTAGTTTATATTGATCAAACTAAAAGGCGTTTGCAATATAGAATAAATGAGCACTGTCAAAATGTTCGTAATGAAGAGATCTCTAAATCTTCCATTGCTTCCCACTGCTGGGTTCATGGCCATCGTTTTGATTTTTCTAAAACTAACATAATTTCATCTCCTGTCTTCTCTTCCCATTTGAATATCCATGAAGTTTTTTACATATTTAAAAATTCGAAAAATCTTGTTAATGATATTTGTTCCACTCCGTTCTTGTCTGATGCTATGAAATTTCTCACATAAGTTCGATTTTCGGTTAATTTTGATATTTTTTAAATTTTTAGATTTTGTTACATTTTTTTAATTTAATTTATTTATTTATTTCTTTTATTTGATAATTCTGTAATGCTGACTCTAGGCTAATTTGGCAGGGTGCCCTTTTAAACAGTTTTTAGCACCCTGTAGCCCTTTTTCAACATATTTTTGCAACTGGCGGCCCTTTTAAAAACATTTTGGTACCAAGTAGCCTTTTCTAACATTTTAAATGTTTAGAGGCCTTTAGATTTTTTTCCCCTGACTTTTAAACTTTCTTAGCAATAATTCTGCAACATTCCTGGAATAACAAATGCATACAGCCTATATATATATATATATATATATATACAAGGAAAATTAGTAACTTACTTTTGTTACGTACAAAAATCATAACATAGAACACTGCAAATTATGCCCCTTTTCTTTTTATTTCCCCCCCGGCCGCCCTTTTATTTTAGAGTCAGCACTATTCTCCTCACACCAGTATTTATGTTTACATTCATCTGTATGTATTTTTGCTGTTCACTTAAAACGGTTTTGTGCGTTGCCACTTTGACTGCAGACCTTGTGTCAACTTTTTTCGCCTGACGAAGGATCATGTGTTTTCTCGACCCGAAACAATTATTGCAAGTTTATTGCATTTTATAGTGTTTATTCAAAGTTTTGTAATTATTGCTTTCAAACACCAGTTCTGTGGTGTTTTCTTATTATGAAATTAGGTATTGTTCACTCTTAAGGGGGGGGGGGGAAAAAGCAGTAGTTTATTTATTATTGTTATTTTATATATTTAAATGAATTAAAAAACGTTTTTCTTTTTTCCCATATCGTGGGAAAAATGTTTTAAGAAATATAGTAGCAATTGCTAAGGAATGCGACACAATTACCGCATGTCTTTATGTGGAAGAACAAACTAAAAAAAAAGTGTTGTCCAAAATTAAATCTTTTTTGTACAGAAATTTATATCTTAGGTGTTGGTGTCGGTGTTTGGGAAAAAGGCCAATTGACTGTTCTAGGGTCCTAGGCCTGAGGGGGAGTGCCTTCTGTGAAGGTCTTTCTAAGCGTTCCTAGCCCGTATTTATGCAAGTTTCGGAGAAAACCATGGAAAATTCTGAACGGCTTGGCCAACAAGCGAGACCTGGGATCATACCCGGCACCTCACATCTACCAGCTTGACAGAAAGATTGCGGATTCAATAATCGAGCCAATATAAGACCATCATGAAAGTCAGTCTCCTCTGGTGCACATAAACTCTGTCGTGGCTGCAATATCCTCCATGCTCTGTGCAAATAATACGTCTGGAGATACTGAAGCGGGGGAGCCATCCCTTCCGCAGAAGATAAAAATTGTGATGGCTTGTCTTCAGACCGCCACTGGAGCATTAATCCCAAACCGTCGCTAATTACCCAATATATGCCTATTAATGCGATGTTAAATCAGCTTCCTCGCGCTATTTCATGTGAAGAAACACTAATTGAATTCTATAGACTTATAAATATTTCAAAACCCGTAAGCGATGAAACTAAAATAAAAAATTTGCTTAAAGGATCACTCAGAATCAAAAATTGTTAGTGAGAAATCGTTATAACCAAATCAAACCTCATCTAATTTTGTTTTTATGCAATAGCCATAACGTACAATAAACTGCTTTTTTTTTTCGAGCTAAGGTCCTGAAAAGTCGTAATTTTAAGTTTTTGGAGGAGAGAAAGCGATTGCGCATACTTACGAGTCAGTTGTAAGTATGTGAAATGGGAGAAGAACGCCGCAGTTGCTACAGAGCGCGAATTTGCTAAGGTCAGAACTTTCAAGGGTCGTTGCATGGTAAACAAACATGCTGTTGTAGGTGCCTGAACAGGGAAGGGCGCCGTTCAGCTGGAGTTTGCTGCTAACTTATTCTTAAAGGGTCTTGAATACAATCAAAATTTTCAACAGTCTTTTGCACGGTAAGTGAACAGACTATTGTAAGTGTTTCAAATGGGAAATTATGCCAAAGGCGCCCTCAAACAGGACTTTGTTATGATCAGATTTTTTTAAGAGTTATGAAAGCGAAGAGAATTTTCAAAGATTGTTTGCACAGTAGGAAAATAGGTTATTATACACATTTAAAAAGGCTGTTTTAGGCATCTAATTAGTTACGAGGGCGTCACCTAATGGGAGTTTGCTACAGTCAGACATTTTAATGCAAACTTTTTTGCTGGTCGATGAACCAGTTGGTCGCCGAAGGCAGCTTCTGATGCATAAAAATCTTAAGTGTTTTTGGTAACTAATGATAATCAACAAAATTATGAACCACTTTCAAATGAACTTCAAGGCGCAAAACAGCACCCCCCCCGCCCCCAGAAACCTCATTATGCCTTTGTAGGTGCCTGAACAGGGAAAGGCGCAGCTCAGCTGGAGCTTACCACTAACGTATTCTTAAAGGGTCCTGAATACGATTAGAATTTTCAACAGTCTTTTGTACGGTAAGCAAACAGGCTATTGTAAGTGAACAAAACGGGAAATCATGCCGTATGCGCCCCCAAACAGGAATTTGTTATGATCAGATTTTTTAAGCGACATGAATACGATGAGAATTTTCAAGGGTAGTTTGCACGGTAGGAAAACAGGCTGTTTTAGGCGTCTAATTAGTTTAGAGGGCGCCGCAGGCGCCACCAAACAATAGTTTGGTACAGTCAGACATTTTAACGCAAACTTTTTTTGCTGGTCGGTGAATCAGTTGGTCAGCTTGTGATACATAAAATTCTTAAGTGATTTCGGTAACTAATGATAAATTAACAAAATTATGATCCACTTTCAAATGAACTTTAAGTCGCAAAACAGCGCCCCCCAGAAACTTCAATATGCCGCCCTATTTTTTAAAACATTGGGGGGGGGAGACTCCCCCCTCCCCCCCTTATGCTACGCCCCTGAGCATTATAGTCACTCCTGTGATATATGAGCTCAAAAAGGAGGGATGAGTAAAGTTCCATGACGTCATGAAATGGTATTAGACAGGAGATGAGTGGCAACAGCCAAAAAGGAGAGAACGGAGTGGGGTGGATGATATAAAGGCCATGTTTTAGTTTCGTTCTAGAAGAATACTTTTATTTTGTGTTTAAATGTATTATATATATGTTATTTGAAGTTCAGTAATGTGTTATTAAAATGTTTCATCTTCAAGTACGATATTTTTATTTCAAGGCCATGACTGAATTTAATTAAATTTAAGTTATTGTGTCTCAAATCATGCGATATCAAGCAGTGACTAGGATCTATTTAACTCCCGGAAACATGACATCTCAATTTTGATCCTTAATGGAAATGAGGAAAAGGAAATTATTCCTGTTTGTATGCCATATGGAACCACTTGACCTTCAAGAGGAAATTTTTTAAAGGTCAGTAAAACAATTTTACAATGATGAATGCAGGAAAACGACTTTTTGAAACACGATACATGTGGGTTTCATCAACATTATTTAAATACAATTTGTGCAGGGACCATAGAAATAAAATGAAAAGATTAATGGATATATTAACCTTTTTTCTAGATATTTTAACAATAAGAAAAGGTTTTTTCTTTTAATTTCAGAATAAAATATCTCAAATGATATATTAGGAATGAAATATAAGCATACTTATTTATTTTAAAATTACAAAAGAAAATATATTTTAAGTGCAGAAATGATCATTATTTTTAGTTATGTTTAATATTGATGTAATAGTGGTTGGTTTATTTTATTTTCAATATTGTTTTGTTTGACCTGGTGCTGGTTTGTACATATTACAGGTGGTTAAACAACAAAGTCTCACTTACTTTTTTGTACTGGGTGTGTATTTGCGTGGTGTTAGTTTTTTTTTTATTTAAATGTTGCATTAGAATTGTTGAAGACATCAAAATTCGATTTCATTTAACAAAAAAAAATTAGCTTTTATATCTATTGCATCATTTTATAAATTAAAACTCTTAAATGGTTGAATGTAAGTAAGGATTACGCTAAAATTTGCTTAAAAGAAAAAAATAGAAAAAAAAGGTAAAAATGTCAGAAAACTTGCCAATTTTTTTAAAATCTAAGCTGTTAATTTCTTTGTTTACAGTAAAATATCACCTATGGTTTAACAAGTATCGACTGTACCTTTTTCTATTAAATGGAGGAGTAAGTGGAAAATATCTGTAAAATAGGTTGAATTAATTAGAATGAAAAGTTGCGAGTATAAAAGAATAAAGTTTTACAGATAAGTGTTTATCTCAAAAAAATATCTTTACCTCAAAAAAAGAATTTTTGTCTTAAACTATTGTATACGACTTAATTTTAGACTACATTCTATAAAATTTATGGTAAAGACTAAAGACATTTAAATAAATATGAGCATGCCTTTTAGTTTCCAAATGAATTTAGACTTTAAGAGCAATTTTAACTTTCCAAGTATGCAAGTCGGATATGCACGTTGTGTGCGTAATGAATAAAGGCTTGTATTTTAAAATAATATTTCGCTATTTTTGAGATATATTTATGAATAAATATCAAATTTATTGTTTCATTTGAAGAGAAACATGTGACTAAAAAAGGGTAAAACAGCAATATAATTGAAATATCAAACAAAGTTAAGAAAGAAATGGCGAAATTCTTACCTTCTGTACTCCAGTGGAGAACTTCAGTTGGTGTTACCAGTGCTATTGTGTTGGTATTTATCCATTTCTGGAACGTAAAAAATCCATTTTTTCTATACTGTTTCATCACGGTTTCTGTTTCCAAGTGAAATAATTGTATGTCCTCTGACTCTGATAAATGAAATTTAGACTTTAAAGAAAAACGTGAAGAAATACTTAGCGTTTAGCTATATATAGCTAAAGGTGTCCAAGAATTCTTGACACTTTACAATGAAATTTTAAAACATTTTAGAAAAAGTAACAATAAACTTATCTCTAGTACTTAAAGCAATGCTATGAAAGTTAAAATATATTAATAAGAGATCCTTTGTTACATAGCTTTCGGACTCTTCTGATTTCTTTAAAAATAATAATAATAATAATAATGTATATGTTACTCGTTAAAATCATGGATGAAATGTTCAACAAAATCATCGATCCTGTGGCTGTCAGCAATGTTCTATGTAGCCCCACCTCAACTGATGGAGTAATGGCTTATAGGTGATCGGTGATATCTGAGACGAACGTTGTTGTGTGACTGTTGTTGGACTGTAGTTTGTTAATCTTGAGCTAACATCTTTTTTTTCAGAGCGATACGAAATTCAGGGAAGTGCCGACCCGATGTGCATATTGGGAAAAACAAACTTTATAATCGTTTTTCATATTGATTTAAGTTTAAATTGATTTGAATTTGGAGTTAAAACTCTTTTAAAGATTGCTATTCATTTCCGTTATGAAAGTACAATGCTTGTTTATATTTTACAAGTTTAAAATAATTCAAGTTTTAAGTATAGTAAGGTTTAGTAAATGTAGAAAATATATATTTAAATCAAATTGGAGTGTAAAGGTTGATATTTTTATTTATTACCAACTATGTGAAAAATACCAGAGCCGGGAATCGAACCCGGGCACCTCCGCTTAACGTACGGATGCTCTACCACTGAGCTACCCTGGTTGACAACCAGCTAGGTACTTCTCACATAATTATCGTTGGCAAAGTCACCGAGTCTGCAAACGCAGATATATCAGGTGAGACAATAATAATCGTAGCACAACTCCATAGACCACGAAATTTCAATTTAGAAATTTTTTATTCATGAATTCATCAACCGTGAATATTTATTTAAATCAAATTGCAGAGTAAAGGTTGATATTTTTATTTATTACCAACTATGTGAAAAACGAATTGCCAACGATATGAATTGCCAAGAATGAATTGCCAACGATAATTATGTGAGAAGTACCTAGCTGGTTGTCAACCAGAGTAGCTCAGTGGTAGAGCATCCGTGCGTTAAGCGGAGGTGCCCGGGTTCGATTCCCGGCTCTGGTATTTTTCACATAGTTGGTAATAAATAAAAATATCAACCTTTACACTCCAATTTGATTTAAATAAATATTCACGTTTGATGAATTCATGAATAAAAAATTTCTAAATTGAAATTTCGTGGTCTATGGAGTTGTGCTACGATTATTATTGTCTCACCTGATATATCTGCGTTTGCAGACTCGGTGACTTTGCCAACGATAATTATGTGAGAAGTACCTAGCTGGTTGTCAACCAGGGTAGCTCAGTGGTAGAGCATCCGTGCGTTAAGCGGAGGTGCCCGGGTTCGATTCCCGGCTCTGGTATTTTTCACATAGTTGGTAATAAATAAAAATATCAACCTTTACACTCCAATTTGATTTAAATAAATATTCACGGTTGATGAATTCATGAATAAAAAATTTCTAAATTGAAATTTCGTGGTCTATGGAGTTGTGCTACGATTATTATTGTCTCACCTGATATATCTGCGTTTGCAGACTCGGTGACTTTGCCAACGATAATTATGTGAGAAGTACCTAGCTGGTTGTCAACCAGGGTAGTTCAGTGGTAGAGCATCCGTGCGTTAAGCGGAGGTGCCCGGGTTCGATTCCCGGCTCTGGTATTTTTCACATAGTTGGTAATAAATAAAAATATCAACCTTTACACTCCAATTTGATTTAAATAAATATTCACGGTTGATGAATTCATGAATAAAAAATTTCTAAAGTAGAAAATATAGTTTTAAAAGCTTTTAATTAAAAGTCTTTGAAGGTGTACTTATATTTAAATTTCCATTAATACTGTTATAAAATGTGTCAACTTGCATTTAATATCTTTGTTTACATCTTCCATTTAACCGATAGCTTTGCATCTGGTAAATTGCCGTGTTTGGCAAATCAACACACAGATTGAGGTAGTCGCATGTGTTAAATATTGGAAACCCTTTCTATGTCTCATCACATTGATAAAGTTTATTATAAAAACATAATTTAATTTAATTTTAAATTTGAAGTTATTATTTTGATTAAAACTATAAAGCATATTAAAATATTTTTAAATTAAATTTTAACTTTTTACTTTTGATTAAAATATCATTAAAGTAATTTATTTAAAGTCTTACCTTTTTCTTTTGACCCACTTAAACTTTCCAAAGCTGTTTTCTTTATTTTTAATTAGTCACATTTATTTATAAAGTTATAAGTTAATGTTTTGTTTATTTTTACATGTTGTTGATATGACATAATGAAACTTCTGCTTCCTCCTTTCACGTAAGTGATGATGTAATAGCTGCAATAGCCATTAAGAAACAGACACATGTCTGATTTGCATCTGTAATTTGATATCCTTCCCATCATCAGTTCCATAAATAGGTTAACTGAGTGTGGGTCATTGCTTTTCTTTTCCTCTGCATAGGATGAGTGATTAAAGATTTTTAGTAGTCGTTATCTGTTTTCATGCAGGGATGAAATTATACCGGATATTTTGTATTTGATATTTATTCTGTCCCTCGGGATTTTCACCACTAGCAGAAGAATATTTTTGGCTGTTGTACCTAAACCCACATGTGATACTAAGGACCTGTTCATTCACCGAATTTAACCATGTGAATTTTCAGAAGATGTTTTCTATCCCACATGCTCGTGAGTAGAACAAACAAACCGGTATTATCAGAATGCTTTGTATGGGATAGCTTGCCGTTCATATGATGATATAATATTTATTAATTTTTCATATTACATGTGGGTCTCGAATAAAACATAGGTAAAATCATTACACATTATATTAATGTAATTAAAGGGAAAAACCTGAATATTTGTTCTGAACTTGTGGTGCCATCTGCAGTCGTTTTCAGTCATAGCAGAACACTGTTTTTTCAAAGGAAAACTGCTGAAGGAACAGGTCTTTAGTATCACATGTGGGTCTAGGTTGTACTTTTGTGGTTAATGGATGAATAAGGTAAAATATGTATTTTTTTGTTGGTTGATTTAAAATGGTTTAATAGTTTTTGTTTACTTTAAGGTGCCTTCCTACCTTTAGTCAAAACTCCAATTTTCTATTTTTGGGTTAGTATTAAAGCCTGACATTTTAGCTTTCTAAATCAGTTTGAATTTCGTTTCTATCTTGCTTAGAACTTGAGTTACAGGAATTTTAATATTAGTCGCTCGCCAGTTTTTGAAACCGGAAGTGACCAGAAATGACCCGTAAATGTTTGTTTACAGTGCGTGTCGAAATGATAGGTCCACCAGTAAAAACGAAAGTTATGTTGGTAAAAAAAGGTTTTATTGTGTACAAAGTACTATTTTATAAACTACATTACTTCATTCAATGTAAAATAATACATGAATAATATACAAATAATAAGAATAATAAGGAAAACAAAAATTACATGAAAAAGCTGTTTCAAAAAGATAGGTCCACTGAACCAAGCATCAAATTAATGTTGAATTAATAAGAAATTTTTCCACCTTGTTTCAGAATAAGCTCATAAATCCTATTCGGCATGGTTTCTACAAGTTTTTGCAAACGCTTTTTCTCGATTTTTGACTATTCGGAGGAAATAGCCTTTTTCAAATCTGCAGTACTGTTGTACTGCCTTCCGCCTGCATACACCGCTCTTGCGAGTATACCCCACATGTTTTCTACCGGATTCAGGTCGGGGCTGCAAGGTGGCCAATCGATAACATGTACACCATTATCCAGAAACCATTCGAAAGTGGACTTTGCAGTGTGCACAAGAGCATTGTCCTGTTGGAACATGAAGAATTGGCCCTCAATGTGCTCTGCTTGTGGAAGAAAATATTGTTCAAGCAGCTGTTGATAGCCTGCACCATTCAAACGATTGTCTACAAATGCTATATCAGTTTTTCCTGCACCTCCGAATCCGGCCCATACCATAACGGAACCACCACCAGCTTGCCTCTTCGAGAATATCTGTCTATCGTTACGCAGATCGTGCCAGTAGTACTGCCAGCCATCAGGACCATCCAGGTTGAATTTCTTTTCATCACTGAATATCACACGATGCCAATCTTGTTTCCAGGACATTACTTCATGGGCGAATTTCAATTTCTTTTCTTTGTGCTTTTTAGTCAATTTCGGAGCCGCTTTCCTCTTCACGTAAACTATATTGCCGAACTTCTTTACCACTCTATGGACTGTAGATTTTGATATTGGAGGGTTTTGTTGTCTGGCCACAGTGGATAAGCTCATATTTCCAGATTTTAACTCCTTTACGATAGTCCTTCTTTGTCGGGGTGTCACTTTTGATGTGCGGCCAGATGATTTTTTACTGCCATAAGCATTTCTAAGTCGCAAATGATTGTTTACAACATTATGTGATCTGTTTAAAAGTTTACCTATTTCTGTATTCGATTTTCCACACGTTTTAAATGCATCAATTTTCCCCTGCTCAACCAGCGAAAGACTGCAACGACGACCCATTTCGTTTGATTACAACGTGATGTTCAAATCTGTTTAAATACCTCCACAGCAGCCAGCATAATCCCGCAGTAAGACTAAGTAACGATATTTATGCAAATTTTTCGGAAATAAACGTGATTGGTGCAAAATTTCTGAAGGCGGACCTATCTTTTCGAAACGGTCTGAAAATGAAAATTTGCATAAAATAAAAAGGAATTATTTATTTTTTAGAAATTTCTTCATAAATAGTTGTAACAATTACTGATTTATTATCTCTATCGAAAAAGTGATTCTTATTCTCAATTAAGAGTCGAAATTTTGAAAAATGCGGGTGGACCTATCATTTCGATACGCGCTGTATATAAATGTTTTACTCAATATAAGCATCAAAATTTGTTACTGAATATAAAATGAATTTAAAAAAGAAAATAAGAAGCTTTGAAATAAATCAGGAACTTATTAAAGTTAGTTTTTGTTTAATAGGTAAAATTTTGTTTAATCTGTTTTCTGCTTTTTCTCAAAATGAGATTTTTAGCGTTTTGCTTTACCCCAAAACATCATAACTCCAAAAGTTATAATTGAAACATTATAAAACTTTGACATACTCTAGAAAAGTTGTCTTAGGGAATGAACTATGATGATGAATCTAGCTAAATTATTTTTTGTTTTTCTTATCGATAGAAGTTATAAGCTGTCATGTATATTTATGATTTTTCAGCATGTAAAAATGTTATCTTCTCAAAATATTAAATAACATGGTCATAGATTTTAAAATAGTTCACTCCCTTATGGACCTTTTAATAATCTAAATAAAATTTACAGAATAAAAATTTATTTAGTCTGACTTATGATGTTTTGTAAAGTGCTTTTTAATTTGCAAATTTTATGCATATTTTTAGCCTAAATGTCAAAATATTTTAAAATTTGCATATTTTTATCAGGTTATTCACTGTTTTTTACTATATTCTATCATATAATGCACATAAATAGGCAATTTTTCAATTATTAAAAAAAATCACCTCCGAAGGCAGGCAGGCATCTTAACTCCCAGATCTTATAATAATAGATGAAAAGTTTGGATATGATAATAGATAAGATGTATTTAAAAATGTATGGATATAATGGATTATTTTGTTACAGTTTTTATTTCTTCTATTGACCTGTTTATTTTTCAATGAATAAAAGCTAGTTATTTTATTTCATGTCTATTTCTTTTCAATAGGGCTGTGCCGATTAATTGGCTCGGTTAATCGATCAATGCTTAGTCCCGATCAATTTTTCTAATCGAGTTAAAATCGGATCGATTAATTCGATTAAAAATTTTCAAAATCCGATTAAAATTTTCAAACTACGAATTAAAATAAAAATGCTGTTCTGCCTACAAAATATACACTAAGCGACAAAAAAAAGCCGCACTTGGGATATTTTCCTTTTCGTCTTCTACAACCGCCAATTTTATCGTTTAAAAAGCAAATTTTTGAACAGATTTTATTATGTTATCATACACATACACTTTAGTTTTGAGTCCAGTGTTAAAAACAAAATGCAATTGTTAGGAAAATTGTAATTTTAGAAAATATTTCAAAAATGGTAAGAATAAGACAGTTAACGATGCGACAAAAAGTATTATTTTTTGAATGAAAATCAAAAAATATTTTAATACGTGAGATGGCAAAATAATTAAATGTTAACGAAATATTGATAAAAGGGTTTTTAGCAAGATATAAATTTTTTTGACTGTTTAAACTGGAAATTTGGTTTTAGGCGGCTATCTGGCTCATCCAAGCGAGATGACCGTATGTTAAAAAGTCATTGCTTATAAAATCGGTTTGTATTACATTTAGAAAATAAAAGAGATTCAGAAAAGTGTTTAGCAGCATAATTTCTTTAACTACCGTACAACAACTATTAAAGAAAGCAGGTTTAAATGAGAGAAAATTTGAAAAAATTCCATTCTTAGTGAATAGAATTAGGAAAGCAAGACCTCAGATGGCTAACAAAATAAAAAAATGATTAGTTAATTATTGGGCTGAACTGGTTCTCTTTGATGAGTCAAGTTTGATTTATTTCGAGCTAAAGAAAACAAGCAGATCTGACAACGAAAATATGACTGACTTAATGAAAATCGCACTTTTAAGACAGTGACGCATTCTCCGTACATTATGGTACGGAGGTGCATAACTTTTCAAACTGTTGGACAATTTTTTATGCTCAAGAGGTCAATTAACTCGAAATAAAACACAATCTTCATAAAAGTGGTGCCTGACCGACTATTTTGGAGGTATCATGGACATTTCCGTAAACAGCATTTCACGATGAAAATGTACCTTACTACACGGCATCTGCGGTAAGTTTATTCACTTCAAATTGTCAAAATTTCCTATCCATTCCCATGAGAACCTATTATTCTGTAAGTAATCATATCTTTTTTTACTTTAAGTTAAACCCCATAAAAGATATAGTAGAATTTCTTCTTTACCAGACATGGAAATAGTCCTAATCGCGATCCGCTCGAAAATGTTTCGTCTATAAAAAGGCGGAGGAGAGGGGAGAGGATTCGAAATTTGCAGCCTATAACTCTGTAGGAATTAGAAAAAAATATTTGTGATATTTGGCACATTGAAATTTCTGATATTTATATTAAAACACTGTATAAAACTATGCCATTGCGCATTAACCCATAATGGACCACTCATTAAACGAATCGTTAGAAAAATGTAATTTTTTGAAAACATGGTCAGTATAAGATACTTACACATATAAAAAAGAAAAAATTAAAAAATTATAATAATTTTACAAATTTTTTTATTTTGTTTGTTAGTCCAAAAAACAGTCTCTACACAGTCCAAAAGTGAGCATTTTGCAAATTGTAAATATTTTTACGAATGGAAGTCCAAAAAACAATCTCTACATCCAACATTGCACATGTTGCAAATTGTAACAGGTTTTTTATTGCATGATTTCAGTTGACATCGTCTTTGACGACCATTTGGATTTTTCACTAGCACATGCTCACTATTTAGCAGAAGAAGTTCTTTATTATTCTGCAGCATTAATATTTTTTTCAAATTCCATTTTTCACAGTAATTTAATTAATTTAGTCTATTTCTAAAAATTTATGTCAAGTTTTTTGCAGATTTTAAATGTTTCTTTTACATTATTGACATTAATTCAACTGTCCTATAAATAGGACGGCGGTCCAATATGGGTTAAAGCAGTAATTCCATATAAAGGTGGAATTAACCCAATGCAGAATACATATTTTTAACAAAAAATTGCTTAGATCTAACAAATAAATAGTTTTATTTCATATATTAAAATATAACTTCTTTATTTCATAAAATAAATCATAATAGAACACAAAGTGTATGGATATTGCATTATGTTCAAAAAGAAAGTTTTATACAGATTTTTAAAAAGTACTTTCTAAAGTGCAATAAAGCGAATTATTAAATCGAAAATGTACATAGGTATCATTTCATCACATTGGTATTATGCAAACAAGACAGTTTTATTTGTTTCAAACATTAATTTTAAAGTTATTACAAATAAAAAATGTATAAGACATTTTTTCTGCAGTGCGGCTTTTTTTTTTTTGTCGCTTAGTGTATTTCACATTTTGCTAACAAACATTCTAAGAAACATCCATCAAATAATGAAAGAAAAAGTAAATAAATAAAAATAAATAAAAATAAAACCTCTCAAAAGAAGTTGTTGCACTTTTGTTGATAGAGAAAAGGGGAAGGACAGTTATTAAACAAAATGCCGCTTCATGTGCACGCTGAAGCAACACCACCTGTCTTTAGTCTTCTGCAGAAAGTGTTGGCTAGGGTAATAGTATTCTCAGAAACAAGAAGCTTTCAAAAAATCAAAATGCTAAAGGTAAAAGAAAAGAAAAGAAGGGGTTGAGATTTCCACTATCCCTCTGATGGGGGAAATGTCAACAGAGTTTCACAATATCTTCAAGCGTTTATTGTCTGTTCACAATTGCTGATAGTAACTATTGAAGTAGAAACAGAAAATAACATTCTGTATCTTAGTCCGAAGTGACAAAGAAGCGCTAAAATATAAGAATTTGAGATTTTTATGATAATGATATGGAATTTTAAGAATTCATTTAAAAATAGTGACAACCGAGATGGACAAGGCCTGCAAATATAAAAGTAAAATATGTGCAAATTCATTTAATGTTTCTTTCAAAATCAATTGAAAAAATAATTTACTTTAAAAAAAAAGTGAAAAAAATTATATAAAATTAACACTTAAAGTCACCAATTATTACTCTGAAAATTGATTTAAATTTCAGCTATGAAACAGACATAATTGATTAGACAAAATTTTTTCTAAAAAAAAAAAAAAAAAAAATCAGTCAAACTTATGAATAATATGTATATATATACACAGTATGAGAGTTTTATTTATCATTGAAATAAAATTATATGAAGAAAAATAAAAACTGATTAAAAATTCGATTAATCGACCGATTAATCGATTAATGAACTATGATTAACCCAGTTAAAACTCTTAATCGATTCCCACCCCTACTTTTCAAT
Source organism: Salticus scenicus (assembly GCA_963930645.1). Taxonomy (NCBI): domain Eukaryota; kingdom Metazoa; phylum Arthropoda; class Arachnida; order Araneae; family Salticidae; genus Salticus; species Salticus scenicus. Next base: position 677,911 of record CAWVNO010003053.1, read on the forward strand.
CATTCACACCATGGTCAATTCATTATCTATCAGGAGCATTTTAATTTGCTTTTCCAGCTAAATATAATAAAGCTTCACTGCTAATTACTCTGCCTTGACATCTTAATTGTCAATTTAACAGCTTGCATATAAAACAGAGTTTTTGCGATCATATGACGTTAAGTGTTAGATACACTGCGAACCGTAAGCAACGACAGTATAAACAGATTGCCATGTGTTATGGAAGGCGGTGTCATATCTGGTCTCGTAATGGATTTAAATGGTGCAAGCTTTTCTGGCAAGGGAGGTAAAATTGATGTGGTTGACAAGGATAATAAAAGGATTTTTTCTGCTAAACTAAATAATGGGGTTTATAATGTATACCCTAAGGTTTTGAATAAAAATGGGGGAGGGGGGGGGGCAGGTTTTTAATGTTTCTAATTGTAATGCATTTAATATGAATGTAAATATTATTGAATCCTGGCATGTACATTTTGGTCATATAAGTCCAGAGCTAGCAATTCATACTGACAAATGTAATGGTGTAAAGACCTGCCTAAATTAAAGTTCTCTAAGTGTTTTTATGAACCTTGTCGTTAGGGAAGCAGAAAAAAATCCTATATAAAGCACTGAACAATACTCAATGTGACAGCCCTTTGTAATGTATTTTTATGGATATTTCGGGACTTGTTAAAGTTAACAGATATAGGAGAGGAAATTATTTTTTGTCAATTATTGATATGTTTTCGAAAAGAGACTGCTATCTACCCTATAAATGACAAGTCTGAAGTGTATTCTGTGTTTGTTTGTCCCACTGCTTGAGCTTAGAGGTTGTTAGGGAGAAAACTTAAGTTCATTCGAACTGATAACGAGACAGTTTGAGAACAATGAGCATTGCAAAAGTTATAAAAATGATAAATTTTCAAGTGGAAATAAAATGGTGGGGCAACTTGCCCAGTGAAATCATCCAATATTTTATCATCCAATCAGACCTCGATCATGACTGTCTGGGTCCCTAGGCTAATCATATTATTTTACTAAATTTTACTTGATTACCCTGGGCAAAGCAAAATCAGGGGCCCCCTTGAAACAGTCGCAACATCATTTATGTACAATAGATGATCAGCCATATGTACAATGTATAAACAATATTTTTGAGGCTAGATATTTAAATATGCTAATAATTTTTACATTTTCAATTACTATTTATGTTATACAACTACATACAATTGAATATGGAATAGATTTGTTCTGCTGATGCCTTCATGATATCCTATCAGATTGCGACAATAAAAAAGCACTGTATAATATGTTTAATTTACACTAAACAGGAATTGATATATAAATTTAGTAGTCATAGAGTTGCCAGCTTTCAATTGTCGCTCTACTGCCATTGTTTACACACTAGAATTAGTTACAGCAGAATTTTAAAGATTAAAATGAATTTTTAATCACCTCGAACTCCCTGCCTGAACGAATTCGGCATACGCTTATCAAAGGCCCACTATTTAGGCACTAGATGAGCCAGCAGAAATAGAAAAAACAAAATATATCCAAAATGAAAACTCTGTTTCCAAGAACGTTCAGTATTTTAAAGATAAATTTCATATACGTAAATATATATGTAGATTTAAATTTTTACTGAAATAAAGGGGAATATTGGTATAATACTAAAGGATTAATGTTTTATAATTTAAAAACTTAAATACCGTAAATTTATCCTTTTAATAGCAACGGATATATTTCAGCATGCTATTGCAGCCCTCTTCAGTGTTGCAAATGATGACTTCGTATTGCCAGCATCTCCAAGTGAATTTTCTACTGCGCTTTCTACCACCCATAACAATAATCCCATTAACCTTAACACCATTAATACTCAAAAAATAGCCCACAATCATAAGTTTGCTTTAAAGCGCGAAGCCATAGAAATCCTAACCACTCCTTCTTCTGTTAACAACCGTGAACACAGCATCCTGAAGATTGGCACCCAAATCCTGAAGATTGGCAACAGATACTAAAAATCAAGAAGTGAAATGGAGTTAGAGCGCCGGCAGGGGAGGATTGTTTATCTTGGAGGTGCCGGCAATACGAAGTCATCATTTGCAACGCTGAAGAGGGCTGCGATAGCATGCCGAAATATATCCGTTGCTATTAAAAGGATAAATTTAAGGTATTTAAGTTTTTAAATTATAAAGGGGAATATTTTGTAATCTAATATTAGGGCTTTTGGGGACCCCTGGGCAAAGTCCCGGCATGCCTATGTGATAATATATGCCTGCATCCAATTGTATAATAAGTCCAATTGTATGTAACTTTGGTTTGTATCAGTTTAATATTTCAAAAGTTATTGTGATGGCACATTTCCAAGTGGCTGCAACTTGGAAACAAAACATTGGAACAAGTTGCCCAGTGAACTCATCCAAGATATTTATATCATAAGTTTCCCTGTCCAACTGGTTCGAGTATAATCAGAATTAAAAAAGTTATATGATTATAAATTTTCAAGTGGAAACCTGATTTTAAGTTGTCAAACTTAGTTTATAACATCACAATATCGCTTCAAAAAACATGTAGTTTTAACTAAATATAGAATTTTAAAAAAAAGTGAAGTTAACAAAAGTTTTTTTTTTTTTTTTTTAATTCTATATTTAATTTATAACATCCGCACTTTATTAAAATTGGTGGAAAAAGTTTATTAATAAACTTGGATGAGACCCTTATATCAGACATGAAAGTGCAAATTGGCCAAAAAAGCTGAACTTGTGCACAATATAAAGTAATAACAATATCACTTGTACATGTGACATGTGTAAGTGCATATATAATTTATACTGGGCAATTCAAAATAGATGTTACAGCAATTATCTCAAAAACTAAGAAACATACTTCCAATTACAAAATTGGTGCAAATTAAGAGTAGATTTCAGATATGTTTTTTTTTTTTTTTTTCCTTTTTGTAAAAGGGGCTGTATACATATTAAATACGAAATTTAAATTGTAAACACCCTTTCCTATCATATTACTTATATTTAGAAATATATTCTTCTCAGTCTACGAAGAAAAATAAAGATATGTTTCTAAGTGAAAATTACGCTGAGTTATTGTAATTTCAAAATTCTAGCATTTTTCACCAAGTCTTAAGGGGTTGTATAAAAAGTGAGAAATTGTAATTATTATAGCTTTTGCAATAAAGCATTGATTGATTAGCATTTGGATGTGGAATTCTTTTTCATTCAGGGAAAGATTGCTATTTTAACCGGTGATGTATCTCTTTTCCCTAGTGAATACACATGAGAATACTCACTGATAATTTAACAAATAAAATTTATGAATAATTTATGTACTAAAAGAAATTTTCAAATTCATTTTTCTTTCTTTCCTTTATACATTCACTTATCCATATACAGAACAATTAGTTTGCAAACTCTGTATGGTCGCCATCAGAGCAGTCGGCTTTGGTTTTTTGAGTTAAATAAAGTTCTTTTAGAATTAGGGTTCAGTATATTTAATTGGTGCAATTGTTATTATTATTTTGAAAATTATATTGTTTTATTTGTGTATGTTGACGACATAGTAATTTTTGGTAGAAAGCAATCTCAAATTGATAAAGTTATAAGTTTGTTAAATGTTGAGTTTGATTTAAAAATTTTGGGCAAAATTATAAAGCTGTTAAGAGTAGAATTCAGGTATGAAAATAATTCCGTTCAAATGTTTCAAAATTTATACAGTAGTAGAGAGTCAAAAATCCGTACAGCTTGGGATCAGAGGTAGTGCGGATTTCAGGATTTGGCGGATTTTGGGGCCCATAAAGAATTATTTTCAAAGAATAACTTTCACTTTGATAAATAAAAGCAGAATATTATTCAAACTAAACACATACTAGTGAATAATAACACTGAATATTAAATTACTATGTTCATAAGAATAATAATGAACATTAAAATATATATATATAATGAAAACAATAAACAAAAATGAAAAAAATACTTGTCAAATTTAGATAAAATCTGTTCACATGTACAAACAATGAAATTCACAAAGTACAAAACTGCAAATCAAAATTTTTGAAAAAGATCTTGAATGCAGATTTTGTGTTTGTATTTTATGATTACAAAAAAGAAAACAAAATAATAATAATATGAAAGACTGCAAGAATCAAGTTGCTGAATATCAAAAGAAAATAATGATTATTATATTGATGATATCAATTAGGTAAACAATAACAATGATATCAATCAGGTAAACAATAACAAACTAATTTTTTTTCATGCTATCTGATGAAGGCATTTTGCTTTCAATTTGTAAGGAAGAAATTGGTAAAATTATTAGAAAAATAAATTTGTGTTACTACTATTTACAATAAATAAATAAATCATGCAGGTCCAAGTGTAGTTTAAAGTAAACTGACAAGCTGTGCGGATTTCGGCGGATTTCTGGCTCTCTACTGTATATTGATGAAGTTTACAATAGATTTAAACCTTTCAACACATTTTTTTCATCTTTACCAATTGTTAAGGGAGTAAAGTTTTCTAAAAAGGATTGTCCTTCAAATCAGAGTGAAATTGATGAGATGTCAAGATTACAGTATAGGAATATCTTAGGATGTCTCTCTTTCATCGCTAATCAGACAAGACCGGATATATCTTACGCCATTAACATTTTTAGTCAGTTTCAAAATTCTCCAGGTTTAGTTCATTGGAATGGGTTATTAAAACTTTTAGGGTACGTTTCGTGCAGTCGACATTTCAAATTAAGTTTAAATTGTTTTGATCCCAGTCTACTGGCTTTCTCTTATGCTGATTTTGCCATGAACAGGGATGATTTCATTTCGATAGGGGGGCAAATAATTTTCTTGGGAAATAGTCCAATTTCATGGACGACGTTTAAAGAAAAAAGTGTAAGTCTTTCAACATGGAGAGCGAATTCGTTTCCACGTGTGAATGTGTAAAAGAATTAAATTGGTTTAACAATATCTTAAAAGATTACAAATTTTAAATTAGTATCTATTGAATTTAAACCACCTTTTCTTCATGCTGATAACCAGTCCGCCATCGAATTTACAAAATCACCAATAGAAAACCACAGATCAAAACATATTACCAGACCTGCCAACTGCTACGAATAATTCGTAGTTGCTACGAATTTGGGTCATAAACTACGATGCTACGAAAATCGGCTCAAAATTACGAATTTTTATCTAACACCAAAACTGCAACATTTCTGACTACACTTTGCTTTGCGATTTTCAATCTTTTTCCATCCGCTCCATAAATGTCAATTTTCATCTTAAACTTGCGTTATTAGATTCTAGAATGTATAAAGAGATAGAATTGTTAAATATTTCTCATTCGTGTATTTTTTTGTGTCCCCCCTCACACCCTACCCCCTAACGATCGACAAATGCCTTGCGGCACCTTATCTTTTTCCATCCGCAAAATAAATGTCAATGTTCTTTTTAAATTTACTTTATTAGATGCTAGAGCCTATAAAGAAGTAGAATTGTTCAATATTTCTCACTCTTTTTTTTTAACCCCCCTCCCCTCCCCCAACAATCAATGATCAAACGCCTGCAGAAGCCTTTGAATGTTTCTAATATTTATATTTTAACATTTTAAAAATATAATTATACCAATGCTAAGATTATAGTTTTTTGCAATAATTATAATTTATATTTTTTATAATTATACACATAATTAAACACACAACAAAAATATTTATTGATTGGCTAGCATTTTTGTTGAATTTTAATAACTGGGTGAATATAGTGTAAAAAGAGTAATTCTGAATTTTGAATAAAATTATTTTACACCTGGTTTCATAAATAGTGTTTGTTTCTTAAACAGTATTGTCTTTCATTATATAGGAACACTAATGCAAATTATTTCAAAAAGAATAATAACTTTAAAAATATTTAATCTGAGGGGGAGGGGGGGGGGGTAAAAAACATTTAACATAATGTGGCCGGATTGCAGTGGCAAATAGAAGCCGGATGTCTGGCATCTGGCAGTGCATATTATCTATGGAAAATTTTGCATCAGGGCTGAAAATAGTACCCCGTGGATTATACGCAAGAAAACATTTTATTATACATACATATTTATTTCTTTAGGATTCGTGTGTTGCATGATAAAAATGAACCAACCAATCATCCAATCCATTTTTAAATTGGTGCGCTACTAATTGTCATTTTCAAATGCTGGCAGGTATGTATTACGTTAAATTCTTCTTCTTCAGAGAATGGCTTTTTAATGAACGTTTTGAGCTTACCGTATATTTCCGAATATAAGCCGATCTGTATATAAGCCGAGAGTACATTTTTTCCTGCAGAAATTTGCCCAAAATTGCAAACCCGTGTATAAGCCGAATTGAAAAAATACTCTTTTTAAAGTTCGAGTATATCACCAAAATGGAGAAAATATTGCCAATCTATACAACCTTCAGGATAATCTGTCAAATGAAATTGCGCGAAATGCGTGCTTATCCAATAGAATTCCTTACCTTGCTTAGCTACGACGTAAAACGTTGGCAGTGTGTTTGGCAACGGCAATAGTTTTAATTCTGGCAACCCTATCAGAAGGGAGGCAAACACAGGTCCCGGCAGCTGAAAACGATGGTTACCGTAATACCGGGCCGGCGCCGGAGACCTAACCCTAACGTGGATGATGCAATGCCGCCGCTGGATGTTTACATAAATAAGCCGTTTAAAGACCGATATTTTGTATATTTCTACTTTTCAGTATTTTTATCAGTGCCTCAAGGCAATCGTCAAAAAAAAAAAAATAAATAAATAAATAAAAAATACTTCTATAAAAAAACGAAGCTTTGCCACTTTTGCTAGTGTAAGCCTAGAAACATTTTAAACAAATATGATTTAAATTTAATTGTATAAATTAAAAATATGATCGGGAGTCCTGTTTTTTAAAGTTTCTCTTATACTATTTCTGAATCAGACAGAGAATTTACTCCATTCGTGCACTCTGCCGATGACTTCAGTTACCGGAGGTAAAAAAGAAATGTAAACACACGTGACTACATCGAGCGTTTTGTAAAATAAATTTAAAATTGCTAATTTAAGAGTTTTATATGTAATAATTATTTAAAAATAAGGTTTAATATCACTATTTTACTTTATATATACTTTTTAAGCTTAAAATATATGTATTCAATCATTGTTTCTAAAGTACGTTTTTTGCTAGAAATGTAGATCCGTATATAAGCAGACATATATAATTCAGCTTCCGAAAAATTTCCCAAAAATTCTCGGCTTATACACGGAAATATACGGTAAATATGTTAAAACTAAGTTTAATCTAGTGGACCCATTCACTAAACCCTTTACCAAAAATGATATGTCTAGGTTTATTGATAAAATTTTTGTAAAGTAACGTAGAGTTTAAAGTATATAAAATTAAAGTGTTAAAGTTTAAAATCTTTTTTGGGAAGTTTAGTTTCCCGTTTAACTGGAGAAATATGAATTTGTTTGAATACTTCTCTTTTTCTCATTTATATGTGATTGTATAATGTACATTTATAATTAATGGATGCATGAAATCGCAGTGCCGCATATGTGAAATTTATGTGTTTTTTGTATTGTATGTAAATTGTATTTTTCCTTTTATAAATGAGATTGGTGGAAATTTGTTCAATTGTGTTTACATGTTCTCTTATTACTTTTTTTTTGTTCCTAGTAGAAGTTTGAATTTTTGTAATTTGCTATATAAATGATCTTTTGAAATAGAGGATATGTTCTCAAGTGTTAAATCTTCAGTTTTACATGTTTATAGAGATATCTACACGATTGAGTCATCTGTAATGATGGTGGCCTGCATCATTGAAGACATGAAGATTGTTGTTAAAAATAAAGATTTATATTAGAATTTTTTTTTAATCATCCCTTTGTTGCATAAACCAAGTAATTTTTCCGTGATGATTCATTAATCTTTACTGCCTATTTTAAAGAGGATTCTTTTAATTAAATATAAACTATACTTAGTCTTGTCATAAGTTCTGTTACAACTTTTAGATTTGTAAATGAAAACAAACAAGAGCCCGCAGAAACCGGTCCTTTGCCCAATGTTTATGTTTGATATATAGCTTTAAAATGCCACTCATTTCTTGTCCATCTTTCATTGCAGGAAAATGGAGCGAGACATTGAACAGAACCGTCATGCAGTTGTTGCTCCTCACAAGGCAGATAAATCCAACTCTGAGATTTTCAAGTTGCTTAAATCTTTGGGTATAAACTGTATGTTTGTGTGGCGCACCACAACCCGTTTCAGAGCAACCCAATCTGTCAAGGATAGGCCCTGATCAGGTCGTCCCAGGTCTGTGAGGACGAAAAATACCATTAAAGCTGTGGAAAATCGAATTTGGAGAAATCCACTCCGAAAACAGAAAATCATGTCCCGGGAGATGAATATTTCGCCAAGGTCCATGTCCAGGATAATTAAAGAAGACCAAGGTTCTCCTGAAAGAGCCAAGGTTCTCCTGAGCCGGTATGCTAATGGTCTCCACAGCAGCATCTTGTTCTCAGATGAAAAAATTTTCAACATTGAAGAAAAATTTAACCGCCAGAAAGACAAAGTTTATGCTTACAACTCTTTGGAAGCTCAGGAAAAAATTGGGAGAGTTGAACGAGGCCATCATCCAACCTCAGTGATGGTGTGGTGGGGAGTCAGATTAATGGCACCACAAAACTCCATTTCTGTGAACAAGGGGTTAAAACCCGAGCCAAAAACTATCAAGATGGAAATATTTATTCATGAATTCATCAACCGTGAATATTCATTTTAAGTAAATTGGAGTGTAAAGGTTGATATTTTTATTTACCAACTACCAGGGTAGCTCAGTGGTAGAGCATCCGTGCATTAAGCGGAGGTGCCCGGGTTCGATTCCCGGCTCTGGTATTTTTCACATAGTTGGTAAATAAAAATATCAACCTTTACACTCCAATTTACTTAAAATTAAAATAACTATCAAGATGTTTTAGACCAAGTAGTGAAACCCCTGAGCGGAACCCTCTTTGCCGGAAAACATTCGGTCTTCCAGCAGGACTCGGCTCCTGCACACAAAGCTCGGATGACTCAACAGTGGTTGGCAATGAATGTTCCAGAGTTCATTAAGGCTTCAGATTGGCCTTCAGGAAGCCCAGATTTAAACCCCCTGGATTATCGACTGTGGTCTCACCTTGAGGGGATGGCTTGCCGCAGAGGACACACCAATTTGGGGAGCCTAAAATAGGCTTTGGTAAAAGCAGTGGACAATTTCCCACAAGAAGTGGTGCATACTGCAATAGATAATTGGCCCCGGAGACTCAGAGCTTGTGTCGAAGAAAAAGGGGCACATTTTGAATAATTCCATTTTTGTTTTTATTTTTAAGTAAATTGGAGTGTAAAGGTTGATATTTTTTATTTTACCAACTATGTGAAAAATACCAGAGCCGGGAATCGAACCCGGGTACCTCCGCTTAACGCACGGATGCTCTACCACTGAGCTACCCTGGCTGACAACCAGCTAGGCATTTCTCCCGGGAGAAATGCCTAGCTGGTTGTCAGCCAGGGTAGCTCAGTGGTAGAGCATCCGTGCGTTAAGCGGAGGTGCCCGGGTTCGATTCCCGGCTCTGGTATTTTTCACATAGTTGGTAAAATAAAAAATATCAACCTTTACACTCCAATTTACTTAAAAATGAAAATTCACGGTTGATGAATTCCTGTTTAAAATATATCTAAATTCCATTTTTGTTTTAACTTAGAAACGATTGTAATTTAAAAATTTAAAAAAAAAAAAATTACAATCTTGTGTTGGTAATTTTTTTGAGACATATTTTGGTGTAACAGAATTTATGACATGACTAAGTAGTTTGGAATAGTAAAGTTAAATAGTTTTAAATAATAATTTTAAAGACGTAAATTCAAATGTAAACATTGTTTGAGTTTACTTTCAAAGTGTTTAATTTGGAGTTTATTCACATTTGAATTAGAACTGAAAGCAATTTTGGTTGTTAAATAACTTACTTTTTTCTTACTAGAACTTTTATTTCGTACACGAGGTCTTTAAATTAAATGTTGAGTTTTTGTTTATCCTTCCCAAACTCAATGTATCAACGGTGTAATTACAAGTGAAAGCTTTATTTCTGGCCTATAGATGGCAAAAGTACGTGGAGTTGCCTCATTACTACGGTAACTTGTTACGTAGGTATGGCTTTGCCGAATGTGCAGCACTTACTCTTTTCTCCAATTGGAGTGGCTAGCTTGTAATCTGCCATCGTGTATAAATACGATAGATTTTTTTTGTACATGGCTGCTCTTTCACTTCTGAAGTAATGTTTTAAAGACTTCTTGTTTACTTATGGTTTATTTTTAAGTTAAGCTCTAAAGTTATGAGCTTTTATATTTATTTCAACGCTATGTTTTTCATACTTATTTAGTTTAAAGCTAATTATCTTCTGTTATCAAGATGTGTTTAAATTTGCCAGTAATATTTTCTTACCAGGCTATGAAGATGAATTTTCACCGTCATGCTGATTATAGTAAATTAGGATAATATTCTCTTGGCAGTTTAGGAAATTCCGTCGCTGGCAATGTTTATTAAAGTTGGTGTTAATTTCTAATTAATCTTTTGACAATGTTAAGTTTATGACCTCTTTACAGTCAAAATTTATTGTTACATTTTGAATTTAATAAACTTTGTTTTCGTTAATTAAAAATCTGTTTTATTAAAATGCAACACACTATTTAATTAAAGTGTAATGTTAATATAGCAATTTAAAAGTTTTCCCTCTGTGCACTTAGCAATATAAATTTGACAACCTTTTTTTGTCAACAAGTATCCCCCAGGTTTAAAAAAGGGCAAGGTGTTGTTAATAAAAAGGAATTTGACTCATGAGGGCAGTTTTGGATTCTTAAGGACACATTTAACATTTAAAATCCAGACACTTATTTTAAAATTTCGATTTTAAGTTCAAATAAAAGAAAAAGTTTTAAACTTTAACTCTCTTAACACCTTAATTTTGCTTATTACTGATATATGAGCAACTGTTGACTGTTATGCACAGTACATTTCACTTATTTATAACATATCTTCAGTTTGAAGGTTATTTTCAATAAAAGACAGTAAGGGCACAACTTTTTAGGTTAAGGGCAAGAAGGGTGCTATTTTTTCACTTAGAGGGCAGGCAGGGCACAGCACCCTCTTGAAACTGTCTAGATAAAACTTATATGTGTGAGTGCGTGTGCAGATAAAATATGTGAAATGAATTTTCACAAAAATAAAAATAATACCCCTAGGTTAGAAAAAAATTTCACAAAAATAAGAAAATTTTTCATAAAAATGGAACCCTGGGAAACAAACCTGATCAGACCCTTACAATCTGTATTTGATTTTCCAATATAAAAATCTAACATTTATACCAATAACTTACAATATTAATAAAAAGGTAAATAACACATTAAGTACAAAATAAAATAAATAAAAACATTACATAGGTCAAAATATAATCATAACTATTGGGTTGTTCGATAAATAATGTCGTTTTTTAAAACCTTCGCTTTTAAAAACCAAGGCTTCTTTGAACGTGGAATTTTTCAACTTACCGAAAGATGGCAAAAGGTCATCCAACAAATTGGTCAATATATCATTGATTAATGTTTGTTGTTAATATAAATAAAATCACTTTGAAAAACATGAAAAAAAAAAAAAACGACATTATTTATCGAACAACCCAATAATTTGAAGTGTAGCTGTATTAACAACAATCACGAGTAAAAGATTCAGCCATAACATTTGTCCAATGAAAGTTATTACCAACACAAGTACAGGCAGTCAGAAATATTAAAAAAATTACTTACTTAAATCAGAATCATAATCTGCAAAGAAGAAAAAAAGTTTCAATTAATGCTTGTTTTAAAAATTATCTTAAAGTATAAAAGACATTAAAATAATTCAATTTTATACAGCAACTAGTATACAACCCCGTCAAAAATGACGGAATGTGAAATCAATTAAGGTAGTGAATCAACAAAGGCTTTGCCTGCTTTGTTGGTCACTATATTTAAAGGAAACTCTTTTCTATATTGCTTTATAAACATAAATTTAAAAAAAAAATAAAAAATCATGAAATACCTTAAAAGCCCGCTTCCTGTCCCCCCTGCCTTCGTCAGAGACCCACTCATTCCCAGATTCTCGGGTGCCTGTCCTTATTGCCTGTGACAATAGCTTGCCAGTGGGCTTCCATTTGGGTGCTTATCAGATGACAGTTTCAAAATGGACAGTATCGAAAAAATATAAGTAGCAATTTTATACTTGAATCCCAGTTACATATGAACAATACTATACTTGGTGTAGGGGAGAGTGGGGATGAATGGGACATTTTTTATGTTTTTATTAATAATGTTCACCATATGTAATTCAGAATTTTGTAACATTTCTCATCAGCATACTTCAGTAATCAGTCACATATAAACATACTAACTTTAATAAAAAGTTATAATTTTTAATTAATAATATATATATTTTTTTTTACATGCATGTTCATTGTCCTATTCATCCACACCATCTCCACCTATGGGGATGAATGGGACAGGACTGAAGTTAACAAAGAAAACAAAACAAAACAACCCCCCCCCTGACTGTACATACATATAAGTAGCACACATTTAAAAAATATATTAATTAATTAATTAAAACAGCCCAAAATCATATATTAAAAGTCAAAACATCTGATACGGACACCACATGGCTTCCTTACACACCCATTGGAATATATATAATATTATATATTGTTACATAAACACTGACATATTTATGTGAGGTTACTGGTTTGAATATAAAGAGGCATGTTTCAGTCCACCAGGGTTTGCTTTGTACACTTGGTGGTTCTAGACAATAGATTTTTGGTGGGCCCATCTATCAGATATTACGACAGGACAGCTCATCAATTTGATGTAACCCTGGGTAGACTTTCTGTGACTCTGATCCCTCCTCCTTCCCCACAAGCAAAAAAAAAAAAAAAAAAAAAAAAAGCTGGACCAGGCACATTTATGAATGACAAATAAATAAACAAGCTGAGTCAAACTTTTAGTTTTTGTACTTGACTGTGTTGATATAAGTGAATATACACTGCATAAAAAAAGTAGACGGACACTTACTTGTAATACTTTAAAGCCGTTTATTTCTTTAATTAGAGATATGAAGTTCATTTCTCTAATATAATTATATTCTTGAGACATCATACCAGCAGCGCCGACTTTGAAAAATTTCTGGGGGGCTCGAACCGAGGCCGTAGCCAGGATTATTTTTTGAGGGGGGGAGGCATCACATTTCTAATACAAGGTCATCAAATATGGTATAATAATGTACACACACTTACCCATGGAAAAGAACATATACCACACAAACAGCAGCCTGATTAACACAGGGGCACGTGCCAGGGGCCCTGAGTAGCAAAGGGCCCCAAAACTGGTCCTAAAAATGCCATCATAATCTTTGCCATTTAGTCTATGTAAATCGAATTTATAAAACAAAATTAAGAGTAGCAGGGAGGTCAATGGGATAATACGGCCATCGGCCACTTCAATTTGAAACCAATATTGTGATTATGGTTAAGTTAAAATTGAAGGGGAAAGGCAGAATCTCGAAATAATTTGTGCTATATCTTCTCTTTAAGTTTTAAAAACAATATTTGTTCTTACTTTTCATTTTTACTTAAAATGTTAAAATTTCTTAAACTATCTTTGATTAAATTTTGATAGAATGGAGTAGAAGGCTGATTTTTTACTAACTGTGTGAAAAATACCAGAGCCGGGAATTGAACTCGGGCCATTCCGCCTAACGCGCGGACGCTCTAACCACTGAGCTACCCTGGCTGATAAACAGCTCGGCACTTCTCACATAATTTATGTTGGCAAAGTCATCGAGTCTGCATTAGAGCAGCTATATCAAGTGACAAATTTGAACATGGCACAGCTCCAATAGGCCATAAAATTTAATTTAATTATTATTATTTTTTTTAACAGCTGTTAAAAAAAAAAAAAAAAATCTATATATAAAGCAGAAAGCCCGGGTTCGATAACCGGCTCTGGTATTTTTCACATAGTTGGTATAAAAAATCAACCTTCCACTTCAAATTTTTCTGAAATAAACTTTCAGGGTTGAAAAATAAATTTCTAAATTAAAATTTTGTGGTCTATTGGAGTTGTGCCATGACTATTAATGTCACTTGATATAGCTGTGTGTACAGACTCGGTGACTTTGCCAACAAATGTTATGTGAGAAATGCTTAGCTGGTAATCAGCCAGGGTAGCTCAATGATTTGAGCATCCGCACATAAAGCGGAAGGCCCAGATTCGATACCCGACTCTGGTATTTTTCACATAGTTGGTATAAAAAAATCAGCCTTACACTCCAAAATTTTCTGCAATGATCTTTAATTAATTAATTAATTATTTAAGGTAATAGGACAAATGAAGGTAATATCGCTACGTTCATATTTTTAGTACTAAATCGGTTTATTACCTTTGTCTTACCCATAAGATAGAGAAAGTATTGTTTTTAGGTCAAATTTTCTAAATTGAGTTTTTGTTATATTTACACGTTTTGAGGTCCCTTGAATCCAAAAATCATGTTTTTAGGAATGTTGGTGTGAAAGTTGCCTGAATAATTTTAAATGAACTTTTGAATTTAATAACAGATTTGAATTCTATAAAAATGTAGGTAAAGTAATGAAACAAGGGGTTGAGGGGGCGGTAGTGTCCCCCCCCCACACACAGACACAGAATTACTTGTCGAATAAAGCTGTTCCGAAGCCTAATTTGAATTGCTTTAACATAGGTTTGCATAACAGTCCTCGCTATCTTACCCCTTAATCTCCAGTCTGTATTTATAGTATTAAATTTCAGGGTAGTCGTGTGAATGACACACCAGATTATCAAGTTTTATTTTCCTAAAATAAAATGTTTCATAAAAAAGGGGGGGTTATTGTTTATTAATTCATGACTTACATCCAAAAAAGTTCATTTTTATTTTAAAATGCCAAGGGAAAAAAGAAGCAACCAAATAAATAAAATGCAAATATAAATAAAATAATTTTTTTAAGAGGCGAAGTAAACATCTCAGAAACCCTTATAAAAATTATTTTTACTTAAACTTAGGGAAGAGAGTAGCATCAAGCATATAAAATATTAATAAAATAAAATAAAAATAAAAAATGTAATAACAATATGGCAGTAACTTTTGTGAAAATACTTATGTATTACTTTGCATCGATGTTTCTGAAAACTTTTGCTCCTCATGCACAAACCATAAGTGATTGGGATTCCCATAGCACAGCAAAGGGAATCATCTTCCTCTGAACTTTCCCCCCCCCCCCCCCCCCGCGCCCCATACAGAGACTTTCAGCCTTTCTTGTTTTTCTTTTTATCTTTCTTTCTTTTTTCTTACTCGATTTATGTCCATTTTCAATTGCAACAACCTTACTTTACAGCTATGATTTTGGTAAAAAACTAAATAAGAAATAGAGGAAAGAATTTCTTGTTTAATAGGGAATCAGTATTCAAAATTTCTGGGGGGGCTAAGCCCCTACAAAAAATTTTCTGGAGGGGCTCGAGCCCTCGAGCCCCCACATAGTCGGCGCCACTGCATCATACATTGTTATTTTTTGGATATAGATTCAATCCTTTTGAATTATGTAGTGGAAAAATTCGGGAAACAAAAATGGTGCATATTTGCACTGTAATTTTTCTTTAAAAAAGTAGACGGACACATCTTGTATCTCTAAAATAAAACGTTTTTATAGTAAGGGGTTCGTCTCCCATTTGCTTTAATAAGTTCGTATACTCTGTTAGACATCGAATCAATGAGATTCTGAATCTTTTTTTGACAGAAAATTTCCCAAATAGTATTGACCAGAGATGGCTACCTACTAGGATCGAGAAATTGAACAAGAGAAGAATCAGCCACCGCAATAATTGACCATCACATAAGGAGCAAAGACGGAGATGTGAATTGTTCATACATGTAATAATTACCAAATGTAATCTAGGATTTATGAAAAGAGGGGTGATACAACAGAATATAGAATCACAGCACTGAGCTATAAAAGTGTCCTGAATCGATGAAGTCTCAATATCAAGTAAAATTGCACCCCATACCACAACTCCCAGTTGTCAGACCATGCGGAAGACGACAGTCAAGCACATTTATAATTTATACAATAACAATGTTAGTACTCACTTTTTTATTCTCCCCCCCCTACTCAATTTTTTTTTAAAGCTGATTTTCTTCTTATTTAATTGTAACTGCATATTGGAGAAAATTATTTTACACTAAAAGGTGATGTAAAAAAGTTGGCAGGTACTAATAATGTTACAGAATAAATTAAAATTGTGGCAATTCCGAGTAAAGTGAATATCCAACTATTATCCTGGACGTCTACAGATGTCTTTAGTGGTCATCAGGGTTGAACTTGTTACTGGACACATAACTGAAAATAATTTCTTTTCCAGATCAAATGTATCTAGTACAACTGTAATGATTCTAGTACTATGCAACAGCGAGGGACAGTCAGCAAAACGGTCTTTTCAATTTTAGCCCCCAAGCCAATTCACTGAGTTATCTATGAATAGTAGTGTTCTTGTTACACATCAGATCATTGGCCGCCAAAAGGTAATCATTTTAATATCCTATTATAAATTATGTGCATACACGAATTTATCACATTCGAATAATTTTTTGGGCATAACTAAAACTCTTATGACTTTTAATAGTGGGAGAAAAAAAAAGGGACTTTTAGGGACCTGAAAAGAGTTAAAGGACTTTAGGGACCATACTAAATGCCCTGCAAATGTTTGTAAGAGCTTCTTTGAGCTAGTGAATTAATTCATACTGGCATCCACCCTCATAAATTTTATGAACAAGTATAGCCCAAATGTTTTCTACAGGATGCATATCCGGACTCTTGGCTGGCCAGGGTAAAACATTGAAGTTGTTCTCATGAAACCATTTTTTAACATTGTTAGCAGTGTGTATTGGCGCTCCATCTTGTTGGAAAATCCAGTTTTCTCCTCCAAGGTCACACGCAAATGGCAAAAGCTCACTGCTTAGTGTTTCAATATAATCTTTGTAAGTCTGCTTCTTACTTAAAGAACACTAAATGTCATTACTTTGTGTGTGATGCATCCGGGAAGAAATACTATATGTTGGCATTTCTTTATCTTTACTAACTACGGTACACATCTATTACAATAACACACATTATTTACATAATTACACACAAATTAAGAGATTAAACAAGTAGTTAAAAAGCCATCATCGCTTTGCTGCATAGTAGCTGCATTTCGAAACCTAAACCGAAACTAAACAGTCTTTTAGTTCAGTTGGCGGTTGCCGTTAACATATTGCAACCGCGTTATTCCAGAAATGTTCATGGTTACAGTTTATACACAACACCTCCTCTCCCCTTAGAGATCAAGTCTTTGGGGGGGGGGGGGTCTACGAATCCTTCCAGAACGTCGTAGCGTGGCTCCTGGATTTTGTGGCACTTTCGGTGAACTCACACTCGTCGTAGTAAGCTCACTGTCTTTTACTACTGGTGTTTCAACTGATGAGTCTCCAGCCGGAACATTTTCAGTGGGTGCAGATGATCTGGTTGAAGTTTCCATAGGTGTTTCTTGAATATTGGATTCCTCATTTAGTATCCTCGTAGTAGAATCCTCAGCAACCGGGAAACTCTGAGATGGAGTCCAATGATGACCACGCACTAAGTAATCAACGTTTTGTACCTGATCACCAACTGGACGGATTTGATCTACATGTCTTCGTACTAATGTCCCTTGAACATCAATAGTATAATGTAGCGCACCATCTTGGCTGATTACTTCACCAAATTTCCATTTGGAATTTGCTGCTCTATAATCTCGAACAGCCACTTTGTCACCCACATTAAATTTTCTGTCCCTGAACTCATAAACACCTTTTCTAATATTTTCTTGCACTCTGGATTTCAAATCAGGCAACAACAAATTAATTCGGGTTCTTATGTCCCGTTTCAGGAATAGCATGGCTGGACTATGCATTGTTGTGACGTTAGGTGCCTTTCGATAATGAAGCAAGAATGTGCTTAATTTTTGATTTATGCTTCCAGCATAGTGTTGCATTGCACGTAATGATTGTTTCAAAGTGTATACGTAACGCTCAGCTTGACCATTGCTCGATGGCTTAAATGGTGCAGATGTTTTGTGCTTAATGCCATTGTTTAACATGAACATTTCAAATTCGTGTGAAGTGAACTGAGGTCCGTTATCGCTTACAAGTACTACAGGTAAGCCAAATCGGCTGAAACAATCTCGAAGGCAATCTATGGTCTTATGGGCGGTAGTTGTTTTCATTGGATAAACTTCCAACCACTTAGAATGTGCATCGACAATAAGAAGGAACATGTGTTCAAAGATAGGCCCAGCGAAATCTATATGAACCCTTTCCGATGGCGAACTAGGGTACTCCCACCCAGTGATGGACTTTTACCCTAGATGGGTCAGCTTTATATTTGGCACACTCTGTACAATTATTCGCAGCATACTCAATATCTCTATCAATATTCTTCCAGTATATGAAAGATCTGGCGATAGCCTTCATCTTTACAATACCAAGGTGCCCCTCATGTAGTTCTGCTAACACTTGTTTTTGATATACCTTCGGGATGCATACCCTTTGACCATACATAATACACCCATCTTCAATTGTGTATTTTGCTTCCCTACCCTGCAAATCCTTGCCCTCTCTAAGAGCATTTAGAAGCGGCCCCAGCTCTTGGTCTTTCGACGTAGCTTGTCGTAATTCTCTGGATGTTATAGGTAAGGTTTCTATTTGCCCCATCTGATTAATGTAAATATCATCTTTGACATCCAATTCTTCAGACTTCTTCGGTAAGCGCGAAAGACAGTCTGCATTTCCATGATTTTTAGTATCCCTATACTTGATGTCAAATTCAAAAGATTGCAAAATTAGGGCATAATGTAAAAGCCTAGTAGCTGCTAAAACAGGTAATCCCCGTTTAGAACCAAAGATAGCTACTAGAGGTTTGTGGTCTGTAATCAAGGTGAATCTGCGACATTTTAAATATAGATAAAATTTCTGTACGGCCCATACGATAGCTAGGGCCTCTTTATCTATTTGGGAGTACTGTTGCTCAGTTCGTGACAAAGTTCTTGAAGCGAATGCTATGGGTCGCTCAGTTCCATCAGGGTACAGATGAGACAATACACTACCTACACCAACTGGTGAAGCATCAGTAGCTAAAGTTATTGGTAGTTGTGGATCATAATGCACTAAAACTCTGGGAGAGCAAATCTCCTTTTTAATTTTCTCGAAAGCTTCCTGACATTTCCTCGACCATTTAAATTTTACATATTTTTTTGTAAGGTCATTAAGGGGATTTGACATGGTGTTCTAAGTTTTTACAAAATTTCCCGTAGAAATTTACCAGCCCCAAAAAACTCTTTACCTCCTGTACATCTTTCGGAACAGGGGCATTTAAAATTGCTGAAATCTTATCATCAGTTTTGTGCAACCCATTTGCATCTATTGTGTGTCCCAAAAAATTTATCTCTTTTTGAAAAAATTGACTCTTATTTAAATTCAATTTCAAACCATGTTCTTTACATTTTTTGAAAAATTCCTCCAAGGCCCTTAAGTGTGACATTTCGTCAGACCCCGTAATCCGTACATCATCCATAAACACCTTAACACCTTCCATTCCCTGGAAGAGCCCGTCTACGTAGCTTTGCCAAATTGCAGGTGCTCCGTTTAAGCCGTACATTAGTCTTTTGCAAATATACAGCCCCTTATGCGTGTTAATGGTTAAAAGATTTTGGCTTTCGGGGTGTACCTTCATTTGTAAGTATGCATGTTTGAAGTCAAGTTTTGAAAACTGGTTACCCCCGTTTAAGCTTGAAAAAATTTCTTCCAGTTTCGGTAAGGGGTGCTGCGGAACGACCAAATTAGGGTTAAGTGTTACAGAAAAATCCGCACATAATCTAATATTGCCGTCTGATTTAACTACCGGAACCACGGGCGTAGCCCACTCTGAACTCTCCACCCTCTCAATGATTCCTTCCTTCTCCAACCTATCAATTTCTTTTTCAACTCTTTTTTTTAGAGCAAACGGTACCGTTCTGAATCTGCGAAATATTGGTTTAACCCCCTGCTTCAGTTCCAGCTTGACCTCATAATTGTTGATCTCTCCCAATTTGTCATCAAATAATTCCTTATATTGTGTTAAAAGTTTGTTTAAATTTATGTTATTTACTGCTCTGACAGTTTTTATAGCGTTCCAATCTAGGTTTATTTTATGGAGCCATTCACGGCCAAGGATCGTATCCAAATTCTCTTTCACTATGTATAAATTTAACAGCAAACATTGATATTTATACTCAACCTTCACGGTGACATACCCCATTGGCATTAAAGAGTCCCCCTTATACGTCTTGAAGACAATATTAGTAGGCCGAATTTTCTTATTAGAGATTTTCCTAAAATTCCTAATGCTCATAACACTCACGGCCCCACCAGTATCCAATTCCATTTGGCAGTTTTTATTCTCAATTTTTAGATTTACCATTATCGGCGGTTGCCTTGGCTCTTCCTCCCGTAATGTATATCCCTCAGAATGTAGTTCAAATAAAGGTACTTGATTTTTGTTCTCAATAACATTATTCAAATTTATCTGTTTTTGTTTGACCGGTTTAGCAGCCGCTTTCTTTGCAGCAAAACACGCCCTTTGGATATGGCCGATTTTAGAACAATAATTGCATTTGCTTGCAATAAATTTACAATTATTGTTATTATGGTCCGTACCAGAGCATCTCGTACATTCCGATTTTTTCTGCCTTTCCGCAAAAGTTTGTTTCTGATACTTCTGTTTATCCTTCTTCCCAGCATGCAAAGCATTTATTCCCCTGCCCATAATATCATTTGTCCCTTTACAAGCCTTCTCCATCGCTAACGCTATCTGTAATGTTTTGTCGAGATCTATATTATCCTCTTCGAACAATCTATCGAGAATAGTTTTATCCCGCAATCCACTCACAAAAACGTCTCTCAGCATAATATTCAACATATTAGTATCATAATCACAATGCAAGGCAAGGGCTCTTAATTCAGCCATATAATTATTTATAGTTTCGCCCTCATGTTGTTTACGGTTAAGAAACTTATGGCGTGAAGGGATTATCAAGGGTTTCGGATTCAGATGCGTTTTTAAAACATCTTTCAACTTATTCAAGGTCTGGTCGGAAGGAATGTCAGGAGCTAAGAGATTTTTCAATAACTGGTATAATTTTGGGCTTAAAGATGAAATAAAAACTTTAGCTCTTAATTCCTCTGGAACCTGTTGGACATCAAGATATGTCTCGAAGCGTTCCAGGAAGCAATCGAAATTTTCCGTTTCATCATTAAATTTCTCAAACTGTACCGCTACTTTCTGTTGCACCGAAGAATCTTTCTTCTGCAGTGCCTTTAATAGTTCTTGATTTTGTTCAAGCAACGCTTTAATTTGCTCCTCCATTTCCTCCGATCAAAGAAAAATAATAATCTTTTTTACCTTGAGATGACTTCGGCTTAGCCCACGCCCTAATCCATTATTAGCATCGTCGCCAGCTGTCATTACTTTGTGTGTGATGCATCCGGGAAGAAATACTATATGTTGGCATTTCTTTATCTTTACTAACTACGGTACACATCTATTACAATAACACACATTATTTACATAATTATACACAAATTAAGAGATTAAACAAGTAGTTAAAAAGCCATCATCGCTTTGCTGCGTAGTAGCTGCATTTCGAAACCTAAACCGAAACTAAACAGTCTTTTAGTTCAGTTGGCGGTTGCCGTTAACATATTGCAACCGCGTTATTCCAGAAATGTTCATGGTTACAGTTTATACACAACACTAAATTTGTCCTTCCACCATAGCCAACAGCTAGCCACACCATCACGCCGCAACCACCAACTTGCCGAATAGAGTACACTTCGTCTTCTTTCTCCAAACTGTGCCAATAATATTGATATCCATCTGGGCTGTCTAAATTAAATTTTTTCTTATCTGAAAAAACTACAGATATCCATTGTGTAGTCCAAGACATAAGGTTTTGAGCCTACTGTAGGCGTTTTATCACGTGGTGATCCTTCCAGCATGGATGATGTTTTCTCTTCTTAAAGTGAAAGAGCTCTGAGTGCTTAATGTAGTTATAAATTGTCTGAGAAGTTACATTGGTAATTCCTATGCTTATTCGAACTTTCGGAATTGATGCTCCAGTTTTTTTCAGCTTAGTAAAAAATTTTCTTTGGTCTCTAAGCGAAAGTTTCTTTGGCCGACCATTCTTTTTCTTTACACCATGGGCTTCAGGAGCACGTAGAAAATTGCTAGTGCTACTTTTGCTTATTAGAAGTAGCCTACTAATTTCTCCGACTCCTTTATTAACATTTTTCAGCGCTATAATCTGTCATTTCTGGTAATAAGTTGGAGGAATTCCTCGTGGCATGGCGCATTCATCTCCAAGAAATTTAACTATGTAAAACCATCTTGTCAAGCAAGTTAGCAATTGGCAAAATGCCAAATGTACATGTACATGCAAAACTGGTATTCTGCAAGAAACACCCACTTAGATAATTGCAGTTTTTGACCAGTGTCCGTCTACTTAAAAAAATATATATATTGTACAAATGTATATATTTTCTCTTTTCTGCATTTCCCTACATTAAAATTATAAGTAATTGTATATTTTTATTTGTCTGTCAAAAATATGCAGATTGATAAGTATAAACATGTTAAAGATTTAATTGACATTTCCTAATTAACAAAGACGGGGTTTTTAAAAATATTAAAGAAGTGTCCGTCTACTTTTTTTATGCAGTGTATATAAATAAACAACAACAACAACAAAAAAAAAAACACTTTTTTGTAAAAATTGAGATTGACTTGGCATATTTATGAATAACAAAAAATAAACAGACTGAACCAAACTTTTAGCTTTTGTACTTAACTGTGCTAAGTGTTTATTTGGGAAAACAGCTGAAATTTATGCTGCGCAATTTCCATTCTGTACAAGACAATGCAGGCTTTGATGTATCACAGGCTGTTTTAAATAAAAAGAAATTTAAGTAAAAAATTACAAGGGAACGAAAAGGAAAATTTTTTCATTGCCAAAAGTAAAGGAAATGGGAAGTATGTCATCTCTATGATCTTCTTAATCACCACGTTGCCATTACCTATACTATCAAAATGTGACTTCTCATCACAAAATGGAGACCAAATAATCTTTCAATCTATTTTTTACCATCAAAAAATAAACATATACAGCTAGAGTTGGAGGTGCAGCCGAGAGACCCTATATTGAGAATATAGGGCTCTTACAATATCATAGATGTAAAATTTACAGAACTAGGGTTAGGGACACCAGCATTAACCTTTTGAAAGGGGCTGTGACAGCATCTGTCACGCTTCACCATAGGATTTCGTAAGACCCCCCCCCCCCTTTCAAAAGGTTAATACGTCTGTGGAGATGAAGTAAAAGAAGCATATTCAGGGTAGCTGCAAAAATTAAGAAAACAAGTTCCATAATTATCCAAGTTCCATCCATATACAAGTTCCATTTTTTCCCCTTTATTTCTCTGACTAATTTTAACAGATTTCTATGATTTGCATTACATACATTCCATAATTTTGTGTATATTACAGTTTTGTGTAACATGCTCACTAAACTAATTAAAAAAATTATACTGACGGGCAAAAATATATGAATCTTTTTATTTTTTCTTTCTTCATTTATACAAAGGAAAATAAAATGAAAAATTCTAAAATTGTAATACATTCAATAGAAACCGATCATATTCCTGACTTTGATAATATAAAAGTTCTAAATTATGGTTTTGATAATTATAAATCATGTATTTTCCTTGAGAGCTGGCACACTGCCAGGCATCTCCACACTCCACACACATGCGCACAGGCTCCTCAATATTCTGTACTTCTATAAATTCCTTGGATATTCATGTAATGCTTGCATATTATGTTGTAATTGATACTGATGAGGAAACCTGGACGGGTTTCGAAACGTCTAGATTTTAATTATTTTTATATGTATATTTTGTTTTTAAATGTATTTTAACTTAAGTTTTGTCTCGTAAATAAAATAGTCTTTGTTTTTTGTCTTAAATAGTCTTCAATAAAAATAATAAAGCAAATTGTGTTTTTTTAAAAATAAATCCAATGCATTTACAGTAAAAGTACGAATTTTGAAAAATCTCACGTGAGATTAGTGGAGGAGGGAGGGGGGGTCGAGCCAAATCTCACGAAATCTCACCAGGGGGGAGGAAGGGGGGTGTCAAAAAATTGCCAAAATCGCCACACGTAATTAATGGACGCCTCCTAACTAATTTTTGATATGCATATATTTTTACTTCATTCTAAAAGAAGTAATAGGAAATATAATCATAAAAAAAAAAAAAAAAAAAAAAAAAAAAGTTACTTTTTTTTTTTCTTTCAATGTATAAAAAAATATAATAACCATAAATATCTTTTATTGAAAACATTAATTACTCAAAAACATGTCTAAAACTTTGAGATTTAAATTAGTAAGAAAAATGTCACATAATTTTGTAGAAAGTATTTTATTAAATTTATTTTAAAAAATACTTTTAGGCTTTTTTGGACATGAATGATTACATCAAACATTGTTTTCTTTTATTAAAAATTTATTTTTTTATTTATTAGCTTTTCAAAAAAAAAAAAAAAAATCTCTGCTGAAGGCTTTTTAAACATGCTCTGACATAATCTAATACTCTGTATATATTTAGCTTTAAAAGCGAACAATGCCTAATCTCGCCGACAGCGAGGTTCATGTTATTTTACAGAAAAATCTGTTTCCCCAATTACTCTCCACCTAATTTATATATATGTTTTTTTAAAATAAATTTTCACATTCAGAAAATTCACAATCGTGAAATTAGTATTTATTTGTTAAATTTTACTTATGAGTTAAAAAAGTGAAAAAATAACTAAATGCACTTTCTTTTTAGAAAGAAAATAAATTATTAAAAGTGAAAAATCAATTTTTCGAAAACGAGTGTTAATTTAACGATTGTGATTTTTCTGCCAGTTTAATGTCCAACGCAATTTCTACATTCTCATAGGATATTTCACTTACTTCAATGTCAACATCAGGGATATGCTATACTTTATTTATTTATTTATTTATTTATTTTTTTTTTTACTACCTTAAAGTGTGAAAAGGTTAAGAAATGGGATTGTTTATAAAATGAACAGAAAATACTTCTTTCTAAAAGATTTTTCTGATATTTCTAGAACAAGAATTTTGCAAAAGGTGAAAAATAGTCTCCCAATAGTTGCTTTTTCAAGCATTTTTGGCAAAAAAAGTAGCCATAGTCTCCTCAGGCTGAAAATAGTTTTAAATAGTTGCCTTTTAGTAGCCTGTGGCAACCCTGAACATAGCAAAATGAGGCAATATTCCATATAAATATACATGGAAATAGTAGCATAAAAACTAAACTACGAAATTGACCCCGATAAAATAAATTAATAGATTAGAATAAGATAAATACAGTGCCGGCAAAAGAAATCTTTACACTTGAGCGGCAAAAAAAAACTTAGTGTCAGCTGCCGTTCCCTCCATAAAAATGTGTTGAACCCCAGGGTTGTCATGTGGTGTTAGTCAATCACAAACAACCTTTCCCTATAATATTATCACTCAGTTCACCTTACAGTCTTTTAGAGTAAGGCTGTATTCTCCTTTCTCCTGACAGCCAGTATTTCGTTCATTTGTTAAAAGTTTGAGAACCTACATCGGTATTCTTACTCCACACAGTGGGTCAGATTAAGTTTAAAATGGAAGATAAATACCCTGCTTTGACTTTGCTAGAGAATGGGACTCTGTCGACTGATGCAGCCAGAGATCTGGCAGATGATTCTAGATGTAGCCAGAGATCCATAACAAAATGGCTGCAGATGGCAATAAAATGTAAAAAGGAAAAGTTCATATGTGATTGACTAACACCACGTGTCATCACTGGGTTTCAATACATTTTTATGGTGGAAATTGCAATTGACATGTAAAGTATTTTTTTTACCACTCAAGTGTAAAGATTTTTTTTGCCGGCACTGTATATCGAACTGAACAGTGAGTAGCCTATTAGGTGGGGATTTCATTCTGTCACTATGTCAAGCGTTTCGTCAAATTCATTTCTCTTAACATGAATATAATATATTCTGTGCTAGAAATGTATGAGAACATACATATGATGGGGTATGGGGAACTGAGCCCACCTATGCCAACTAGTTTCATTTTAAAATGATATTTTAACGTAATGTAATCTTTCTTTTAATCTCTATTCCAAAGTGTAGTTATTCAAAAACATAAATCGTATGCACTATGTATGACACGTCTATATAATGTGAAGTCACATTTCAATTAAGTAGTAATTAGAAACAGATTACAAAAATAATAGGATATTAGAATATATTACCATAAACAGTATGAAATGAAGTAACCTATTACTGAAATATAACTGTTTATCCCATCCCTAGAACATTGGCCTGTAAAAGGTTAAAGCAAAAATGTAACTTAGTTTTTCCCCATTTCCAAATTCTCAGAATAGCAATTCTTAAATATATATATATGTTACCGCTAAAGTGCAGAAATCAGTTAATCTGCAGATTAGCTAGGCAATCTGCACATTAACTAGGGTGATCCGTTAAAGTGAGGAAAATTGTTTCATTTCTCAAATTACCTAGGTAATCTGCGAATTACCTAGATAATCTGCACATTACCTACTAGGCACTCGTTAAAGTGAAAATAAGATCTCTGGTGGTATAATTTTACTGCACGCTGTGTTGTATTTGTTTTTATCATTCGGGAAAAGAAAAAAAAAAGATTAGTTTGTTTTTCTTTTCTTTTTTCCTTTACTTATTTTAATCTGTATGTGTTTTAAAGTTATATTTGTTTTATTTATTTCATCTTTTTTATTCTGTCAATATAAGTTTGAAGATGTTATGCATTTTTAATATGAAATATAATATCTTTAATAGCTTACAATAAAGTCTATTTTATAAATGAATGTTAGAATTGTAATACAGTAAAGATTTCTTTTCAAATAAAAATATTAAAA
Organism: Salticus scenicus; assembly: GCA_963930645.1. Lineage (NCBI taxonomy): Eukaryota > Metazoa > Arthropoda > Arachnida > Araneae > Salticidae > Salticus > Salticus scenicus. Next base: position 705,067 of record CAWVNO010003053.1, read on the forward strand.
AAAAAAAAAAAAAAAAAAAAAAACGTTTTATTAACAACTTATATTGCTATTACTATATTTAAAAAAAAAAAAAAAAAAAAAAAAAAAAAAATGCACCAATTTTTAATTAGCTAAAGAAATATTAAATTAGACAAATCAGAAGCATTTTAAGACTGCTTTAATAATTTTTAGAACGCATGGAAATTAAAATGACAGTTTTCCAATGCTTTATTAAACTATATTTTGCAGCACACATATATCTGTACAAGTTTAGGAAATATATTAATTTTACAATAAAAAAAAATAATATTAAAAAAAAAACTTTATTAACACATTTTATGTGATAAACTACAACGAAATTATTTGAAAAAGCGAACAAAATTAAAAATAAAAATATAATCATGATATATAAAATATATAAAGGAAACTTGAAATTGAAAGAAACAAAAGAGAAAAATTGTAATGAAATGCTAAAAAATGCATAAAAATTTCATTTTAAGTATTTATTGAATAATGCCATAATATTGAATGCCATATTTTCCAGAGTTAAAAAATAATACATGTGTTCTTTTTTTCAGTAAGTAATAGTAATTTAAATCAATTTTAAAATAAAGTAGTTTTAAAAGGTTGTGGTTTAATAGTTTTATTTCGGGAGAAAATAATTACTGTGCTGTAAATTTAAGATTCATAATTTAAAATGAAGTTTCACGAGAGAGAGCTTTAAATTAAGATTATATTTCATTAATAAAATGCAGACCCTTATCAAACTTATATTGACAGAATTAAAAAAGAGAAGAAATAAACTCAAAACAATTATAACTTACTTAAAAATTTGTGTTGGTCATAATAAGAAATCTAATGTCATATCTTCGATGATCCACGTTTTGCGCTTACTGTTTATCACAGCGGAGAGGAAGGGATAAAACGATAAAAGTTTCGGTTTGTGTTTGAAGGTCAATCGCGTCACAGACTAATCTGGGATTCGCGTATCTGTATCACATGACTGTTTGACGTCATAGTGAATGTAAAAAAAACTAAGGCTCGAAACAAACATTTGAACTTTAACGACACAGAAGCCGTTAATTTGCAGATTACCTAGTTAAAATGCGGAAAACTCTTTATTCCGCACTTTAACGGGTCATTTCAGTTAATCTGCAGATTAGCTAGGTAATCTTTAGATTAACGGGTTTTGCGCTTTAACGGTAACATATATATATATTTCAAAGAAAATTTCTAATCTAAATTTCAATTAAATTTTATTTCAAAAAATATCTAAATAAAAAATATGTAAATAGAGTTGCACAGTGTAACATAGAGGTCTGCACGGGCCTTTTCAGGCCCGCCCCATTGGTAAGGTTTGCTTACCCAGCCCCGCCCGGTATGAAATCGAAAAATTCAGCCCAGACCCGGCCCGGCCCGTTTCTTTTTGATAAAAACCATTAGAAGTGGTCTATCTATTAAGTTTAATATTAAGCAAAGTTTTGCACAATAGAAACGTTTAAACTTTAAGTTTTTGAAAATGTAAAATGACTAGTGATGAGAAAACTTGATCTCAGTAAAAACAAGGAAAAATTAAAAACATAACAAAATTTATTAATATCAAAAAAACATATGTAGATATATATAACAAACTTTTAATCAAATACATTAACATATAGTAGCAATATAAGCTGGATAGTTACCTTTGAAAAAACATTAGCTTGACATGGTATAAAAGCATTCAGCTCTTGATGAAAATACAATATTTCTGAAGAAAAACATCTTGTCCTAAAGTCCCCTTTTAAACAAAAAATTTTATAGCACAATTAACATAAATCTCAAGGTCGCCAGGTTGACCATTGAGAAACATAAAATGATACCAACTGAAGAGGATGTAATTAAGGCAAATGAAAATCGTAGATAGATGGTCGCCAAGTTGACCATCGGGGAAATAACCAGGAAGCTAAGTTAACTTCCCAACGGTCGCCCAGTTGACCACTAAGAAAATAACCCGATGATATCAATTGAAGAAAACGTAACTATTGTAGATAGAACTCATAACTAATTTATCTTATACCAACGGTCGCCAAGTTGACCGCTGAGATGAAATGATAATCAAAAGTCTTTAAACTTCATAGCAGAAGAAATTTATCATCTTTAACCCTTTAAGCGTGCTTGACGAACTCACCTCGTCATCGGAATGTTACGCTATACCCGGGTTTGACGAGTCCTACTCGTCATCCAATTTTAAATGCAGCATTTCAACGTGTTTGACGGAAATATTTCGTCATAAAACACTTTGTTTCCAGAATTTGCCACTAGATGGCAATAGTAGTTCCGTATAGTGAAATATAATTTCTTGGGAAAACTTTGGTGTGTTTGATTTTCGCATTCTGGTGAAAATGGCGAGCTGTAGCGGTGTTTCTAGGCGCTTTTGTGAGAAAAGACCGTTACTATCGAATGATTCCAGTGATTCAGAAGATGACATTTTGGATCATTTTGACTTTGAAAGTGAATCTGATTCCGATACAAGTATTTATAGTTATGAGTCAGATGAGGAAATAAATAATTTGGATTCGGTGCGAGAATGGTGTAAAGTTTCAAGTGCAACTCCAGCTCCACCACGTTTTCAATTTCATGGAAAGCCAGGAATAAATTTTCAGGTAAAAGATACTGACAATTCCTTAGATTTTTTCCAGCTGTTCATAACTAAGGAATTGGTGGAAACTATAGTAGAGGAAACAAATACATATGCAGAACAATTTTTGCGAAAGAACATAAGTGTACGGAAAGTTAGATCCCGAGTGCATAAGTGGAAACCAGTAACTGCGTCTGAAATATGGATTTATTTAGCTCTTCTTTTACTCCAGGGTATTGTTTTGAAGCCCGTGACAGCCTGGTATTGGTCAAAGAAGAAAATTTTGAGCACTCCTTTTTTTGCTGAAGTTATGTCAGAGCAAAGATTTTCTTTGATAAGCAAGTTTCTGCATTTTTCAAATAATGAAACTATGGATGAAGAAACTCATCCTTGTTGGAAACTTCGAAAAATATGGCCCATTTACAGTTTTCTTTTGGAAAAATTTCGAACTCTGTATACTCCTGAGCGTGACATTAGCATCGATGAAAGCTTGATGTTACATAAAGGGAGGCTTTCTTGGAAACAATACATACCCTTGAAGAGAGCTAGATTTGGATTGAAATTCTATATGCTCTGTGAATCAGACACAGGTTACATATGGAATTACATTTTATATACTGGAAAGGGGATGATTCTAAGCCCAGACTTCAACAAGGAAAGCCTTACATCGCAAATTGTGCTAAGTTTGATCCAACCTTTGCTCAACAAAGGATACTGCCTTACAGCCGATAATTTTTATATGTCACCAGATCTTTGTGATAAACTTATATCATTCAAAACTGACTCGTACGGGACAGTTCGAGTGAACCGCAAAGATGTTCCAAAAGAAATGCAATCATCAAAACTTAGAAAGGGTGACATTATTGCTTTTCAACGAGGAAAACTAATTGCAATCAAATGGAAAGATAAAAAAGATGTTAATTTATTGAGTACAATCCACAATATTGAAATGAGTAAAGTTTCTTGTAATGGAAAATTGGTTGAAAAGCCAAAGGTTGTAATAGATTACAATTTATCAATGGGAGGTGTGGACAGAGCAGACCAAAATTTATCTTATTATGAGACAGTACGGAAAAGAATGAAAGTATACTACAAAAAAATTTTCAGGCATATGCTTGATCAATGTCTTTTCAATGCATCGATTCTACAGAGTAAGGTAACTAATAAAAATATAAAACTGTTGGATTTTCGAATTGCAGTCATTGAAGAAATAATACGTAAATATCAAGTGCCTACAGCCATAATGGGAAATACGGGAAGAAAAAGTGATGCAAATGATCCATTGCGTCTTACAGGAAGACACTTCGCAGACTACATACCTGCCACACCCTGCAAACGAGAACAAACAAGACGATGTGTTGTTTGTTATGCGTCAAATAAAAATGGCAAGAAGATTAGAAAGGAGACAAGGATATGGTGTCCAGACTGTGAGGTTGCTCTTTGTAACATTCCATGCTTTAAAATTTATCACACCAAAAGAAACTACTAGAAAATGTATGTATGTTTAATTATATGTTTATGTCTTTACTTAGTTATTACATTCTTTTTTTTAGATTTTATTTATTGCACCATGAGAGAGAATATATCTCCAATGCAGCGCACCCGCTTAGTCCTTCCTACTATTGCGAGAAACACTCCCCACTGCAGTGCACGCGCAGAAGCAAACACTACACGCTTAAAGGGTTAAAACAATAGGAGACAAGGACAAAAGTTCAGAAAAACTTTAACTTCATAATTAACTATTTTTAACTTCATGGAAAAACCAGCATCAACTTTTAATATATCAAAACTTAACTTCGTAAATAAATTTTATTTGTTTAAACTTTTAATTAAATAAAACAAACTTTTAACTCCAAATCAGCATACTTCTTATCTAAACAGGAGACCAGCTCACTAAAAGCACACCAATGCATCTTTTTGCTGTTGCACTGCTGCTACCACCCCGTACTACGATGGAATCAATCTTTTATATCATTAATTAGTGCAATATTTGCATAAACCATCAGAAAAACATCGATACTAACGCCACCCTGTGGTCAAAACCAAAACAGTAAAAATAACGATGACGCCACCTTATGGCCAAAGTTGAAACATTTCCTAATTAATTTAATGAATTAAGATACGATGGCAAGAAGGAGAAAAAGTTACATTAGCAATCCAGAGAATGGCAACAGCTATAAAGTAAACAAAACCACGATGTTTGCCGCGAAGCAGCGTGGAATAAATAGAAGATTCAAAAGAAAGAATTAAACTTGAAATAATAGTAAGTAAAAGATATTTTAAGTTGTATATACATAAAAAAAATAAATTAAGAAATGTTTTTACATTAAATGTGAGGACTAAAAGATAACTGAAGTTATCACTTTTTTACTAGTGTACGGCCCGGCTCGGACAAAAAGCGATAAAATCAGGCCCGACCCAGCCCGGCCCGATTCAAAAATATGTAAAATTACAAAAAAAAAAAAAAAAAAAACATGCCTTTCTACGAAAAAGATTTTTAGTATGTGTTTTGCAGAGGTTTTATACAGCTAAGCAATGGAATGTTCTTTAACAAAACTGCTGAATGTTTACAAGATATTTATGTATAAACGGTATTTCATTATTACAGACGTACAGAAGGAACAAAGACAGACAGAAAGTCAAATCGAAAATATTAGCATTCCTCAAACAATATAGGAAGATATTTAAAACAGTTAATAGTACTAAAAATACACTTTCAACCACTTCCTGTTATATACCGTAATGTATCCAAATCTTTCATGTGATCCGGTAAACAAAACTTTATTGCTAATCCAACCATATTCAATAGAAAAGATGCTTTTGCACATGCTAAAATTGATGTTACTTTCATCCAGTGCCTCGGAGAAAAGAAAAAGAAGCCTTAGAGGAAAAGTTACAGCAGAAGGATTTTTATAGCCTTCATACCACCTAAACACTACAGACCATAGAAAACAAAGCTTTATATACAGTAATGTATCTAGTTTCTTTTGTTTGTTATATGTACGTAAACTGGTAGCAACATGCATATTATTTTGAATTAGAAACCATCTAATATTACTTTAAATAAAATATATTAATTAGGGCTGTGCCGATTAATCGGTTCGGTTAATCGATCAATGCTTAGTTTCGATCAATTTTTTTGATCGAGTTAATCGGATCGATTAATTCGATTAATTTTTCTCAAAATCCGATTAAAATTTTCAAACTACGAATTAAAGTAAAAATGTTTTTCGGCCTACAAAATATTTTTTCACATATTTTGCTAACAAACATTCTAAGAAACATCCATAAAATAATGAAAAAGCAAAATAATAATAATAATAATAATAATAAATAAATAAATAAAAATAAAACCTCTCAAAAGAAGTTGTTGCACTTTTGTTGATAGAGAAAAGGGGGAGGACAGTTATTAAACAAAATGCCGCTTCATGTGCATGCTGGAGCAACAACACCTGTCTGTAGCCTTCGACAGAAAGTGTTGGCTAGGGTAATAGTATTCTTAGAAACAAGAAGCTTTCAAAAAATGGAAATGCTAAAGTTAAAAAAAAAAAAAAAAGGGTGGGGGATTGAGATTTCCACAATCCCTCTGATAGGAGAAATGTCAAAAGAGTTTCACAGTATCTTCAAACGTTCATTGTCTGTTCAGAATTGCTGAGAGTAACTATTGAAGTAGAAACAGAAAATAATATTCTGTGTTTTAGTCCGATGTGACAAAGAAGAATTAAAATATAAGAATCTGATATTTTTATGATAATGATATGAAATTTTGAGAATTCATTTAAAAATAGTGACAAGCGAAATGGGGAAGGCCTAAAAATATAAAACTAAAATATGTGTAAATTCATTTAATGTTTCTTTCAAAATTAATCGAAAAATTAATTTATTAAAAAAAAAAAATAATAATAAGTTAAAATATTTATATAAAATTAACACTTAAAGTCACCAATTATTACTCTGAAAATTGATTTAAATTTCAGTTATGAAACAGATATAATTGATTAGACAGAAAAAAAAAAATCAGTCAAACTTATGAGTAATATATATATACACACAATATGAGAGTTTCATTCACCACTGAAATAAAATTATAAAAAGAAAAAGGAAAACCGATTAAAAATCCGATTAATCGATTGATGAACTACGATTAACCCAGTTAAAACTCTTAATCGATTCCCACCCCTAATATTAATTTCAAGACATGTTTAAAATATTTGCGGAAAATCAGATCACAAACAGTCAAGCTGATAGACGATTAAATTGTAGTTACAGACACCTTTTAACAAAATAAAATTTTATGTGACATACCAGACTGTAAAATTATGTACAATAAATGACTGAAAATTTTTTTTATCATTTTCCTTTTTCGTTGATTAACGAGGAATTTAGAAAAAGATTCGGGCCGGGCCGGGCTCGGGCTTAAAATTTCTTCCAGGCCCGGCCCGAGAGCAAATTGTTAGTGATTTTAAGGTCAATCTTAAATAAATTAATATTAAGCAGATTAATGCTGCAGTAAAATTATTTAAGTTTAGAGGATGACTAGTATGTAAAAGTGTTAGACTCAGCAAATACAAAAATATTTAAAACGAAAAAGATTTATTCATAAAAAATATAACAAATTCAAAAGCAGTTATAACAATAAATTCAAGCTAGATAACAATTTATAAATCCAATCATTTAACAAATCTATCTTCAACAACAATTCAAAAAAAAAAAACTATATTACCTTTAAGTAACATATTTACGCTGACAGTTGATACATGACGAAAAGTTTTGGTATTATGATTTAGTTCTTTTACATGGTCGCCACATGACCAATGAGGAAAAATAGATGACGAAATATCACATCAAATTGGTGTAGGCGTTATTAACCATTAAATGAAGAACGATATATCAAACATAACATAACACATTGTAGAGTGCACATTGAAGAAAACCTTGTTGCCGCTCACCTTAGTTTGGCTATATGCGCAACCTTGGCGCGCATCTCTTGTTCACTTGCATTCCCGCTTTAGCGGAGCAGTTGTATTGTTTTTCGTTATAAGAGTAACATCTCTCTTGTTTATCTTGTTCGGTGATATGGTTCACCTTTTTTATAGTTTGCGTTGACTATGGTGTCAACATATTTGAATACGTTATCTATAAATTGTATATATGTAAATATGTACATACGATATGTTTAATAGTTTAATTAAATGTTTGTGAAGTAATAACTTCAGAATAGTAATTATTAAAATGATATACAGTCCACTCATAAAGTATCGTCAACATTTGGTCTAGTAGAACCGGAGGAAGATCAATCGTAATATAATGAAATAGTGGTGGTGCTCATTGATGAAAATTAATTATGGATAAAAATAAATTAGTTATCCTTAATCGCCAACGCGGAACCTTGAAAGGCCAATTGACTAAGATAGTGACATATTTAGAGACTGTTAGTGACGACAATAAAGACATTATAACTCTAGAAATAAAGAAGGATAATCTGCAAAAAATAGTAACAAAACTGGATAATTTGAAAATCCAGTATTACGAAATAGCTGATGAATCGGAACTGGAAGTTCAATTGAACGCCTTCGCAGAATTGGAAGAAGAGACAGAAAAATTAGAGGTAAGGCTTCGAAAATTCTTACTCTCTAATAACATTAGTAAAAATGAAAGTGTTTTAAATGGATCTAAAGATAATCCTATTATCAATTTTCGTTTACCTGAAATTCCTTTACCCAAATTTAATGGACAATATAATGAATGGTATAGTTTTAAAGATCAATTTATAACCTTAATTGATCAGAATGATAAACTTTCAGATAACCAAAAGTTATATTATCTAAAATCTACACTTTGTGGAAGAGCACTAGATGTAATTACCGAAGACGATTCATATATTTCGCTTTTTAAAGCATTGGAAGATAGATTCCAAAACAAAAGAATGATTGTAAATTCTCACTTGAATGAGATATTAAACGTAGAGAATCTATCTCAAGATTTAGTTAAAAATTTGAGAACAATTACAGATAGTTGTCAAAAAAATATTCGAGCACTCAAATGTATAGGATTGGAAATGAATCCCTTTACGGAGGCCTTACTCATAAATGTGATTCTTAAACAAATAGATAAAGAATCCAAAAAACAATTTGAATTATCTTTAAGTTCTACAGAATTGCCAACATGGTGCGATTTCATTAACTTTTTACAAAAAAGAAGTTTGGTGTTAGAAAATTTACAATGCGTTTCGAATACGAAACCGAAAGTAATGAATGCGGAAAAGAGTACTAGAATAAAAACCTTCTTTTCTAAAAATGATTCCTTTAATGATCAAAATTGTCCCCTTTGTAAAGGAAATCATTCTTTATCTAAATGTTGTGAATTCTTAAAATTAAATGAACACGAAAGATTCCTAACAGTAAAAAAATATTTGTTATGTATTAATTGCTTGAAATCCAATCATCAGGTATCAAATTGTAAAAATAATCAAATTTGTAATATCTGTTCTAAAAGACATAATTCACTTCTACATCGAACTTTGCCGGGAACAAAAAGTAATAATTTCCCATCAAAACAACACAAACAAAATCCTGACTCCCAGACGGCGTCAGAAAAAGGCTTGCACCTGCTGCAATCAAATGATTCATATCCTGAATTGCAGAAAGAAAAAAATAATGTTTCGATGACATTATATAACGAGATTAATAATCCCATCTTAAAAAGTAAAAAACATGTATTGCTGTCAACTGCTATAGTTTATTTGGAAAGTAGCAATAAAAAAAAGATTCCGGTTCGTGTTATTATTGATAATGGTAGTCAATGTAACCTGTTAGACAGAGAACTCGCTCATTTATTGAATTTGCAAAAAAGGAAATGCGATATTCATATTTCAGGAATTAATGGTAAGATGACAAATGTGAAATCTTCAGTACGTACCATTGTTTCCAATAAAGATGATTCATTTAGTGAACCAATTGAATTTTTAATCACACCTAAAATAACAGAATTCATTCCTTCACACAATATAAACATAAGAAGTTTAAATATACCACATGACCTTGAATTAGCTGATAGTGAATTTTGGAAAAAATCTAAAATAAATGCTTTAGTTGGTGCTGAATTTTTCTATGAAATATTAAAAGCAGATAAATTTAAAATAGGACAATTCACCTTTCAGAATAGCGTTTTTGGGTATATTGCTGCGGGAACCATAGACCGCAATGTATCTGAAAATACTTTTTGCGGTTTTACTGCATGCAATGATTATCTTAATGAAACCATTCAAAAATTCTGGAAAATAGAAGCTCCTGAAATTGACTTACGTCCAATTAGTCAGGAAGAAGAATTTTGTGAAAAGCATTTTTTAGAAACGTATCGGAGAGATAAATCGGGAAGATTTATGGTAGCCATGCCTTTGAAGGAAGATGCTAGTGTTCTTGGGGAGTCTAAATCTATTGCAGAAAAACGGCTCCAGCAGTTATGGAATCGTTTAGAAAAGAATCCAACAATGCGAAATCTTTATTGTGATTTTATTAAAGAATACACTGATTTGAATCATATGACAAAAATTGTTGATAATTTAAATGAATCTAGCTGTTATTATCTACCGCATCATGGCGTTTATAAGCCCGAGAAATCTACTACGAAGCTTCGCGTTGTATTTAATGCTTCGAGTCCGACAACTAGTGGAATATCATTAAACGATATTACTTATAAAGGTGTCGTTAATGAAAATTTGTATGAAATCATGTTACGCTTTCGACAACACCGATTTGTGTTTTTGGCCGATATTGAAAAAATGTATCGCCAAATAATGATTACCGAGGATCAGAGAAAACTATTAAGAATTTTATGGAAAGATAATGTGAACTCAGAAATTGAAACCTATGAACTTAATACCGTAACATACGGTACCGCTTGTGCCCCTTTTTTAGCCATTAGAACGTTGAAGCAATTAGCCCTTGAAGAAGCCGAGAAATATCCGAAGGCATCCGATATTTTGCTACATGATTCGTATATGGACGATATAATAAGTGGGGAAGAATCGCTAGAATCTACTAGGGAGCTTCAAAAACAGCTTATACACTTGTTAGAAAGCGCTGGAATGAATTTACATAAATGGAATGCAAATCATATTTCCTTACTTGACTTTTCTAAAGAGACATACCCTGAGTACACATTCTCTGATAAGGAAACCAAAGCCCTAGGGGTTGCCTGGAAACCCAATTTAGATGCTTTCACATTTAAAATAAATTTGTGTCAGTTAAAGTCTATGACAAAGAGAAGCATTTTATCAGACATTGCTCGCATTTTCGACCCATTGGGTCTCATCGGTCCTGTTATTGTCAAAGCCAAATTGTTTATGCAGGAACTATGGAAATTAAAATTGGACTGGAATGACCCTATTCCAAGCCCTATTGCTCAAAATTGGCTAGAATTCGCCACTTCGTTAAAAGCTCTTGAACAACTTAGAATAAATCGCTATGTTTTAATTCCTGAAGCACAACAAATAAACTTACACGGATTCGCCGACGCATCGTCATCAGCTTTTGGAGCAGCCGTGTATATTCAGTCTATTCATAATTCTGAAATTGTCTCCAATTTGGTTAGCAGCAAATCTCAAGTTGCACCTCTAAAAACTGTTTCTATCCCTCGACTCGAGTTATCTGGTTGTCTTTTGTTATGCAAATTAATTGTGAAAATTTTGAAATCTTTGAGGTTACAGATCAATAATATTTATCTCTATACAGACTCTCAAATAGCTCTTGCCTGGATCCAAACTGAGCCTTGGAAATTGAAAACATTTGTTGGCAACAGGGTTGCCAAAATTCAAGAACTGTCTAAAAACTTCACATGGAACCATGTGTCCTCTGCGGAAAATCCTGCAGATTTAATTTCACGAGGTCTAACTACCACCGATTTAATGGATAATCAGTTGTGGTGGCAGGGACCAGACTTTCTAAGTAAATCCAGTAGTATCATAAACAATGACTCTGACTATCTGTCCCCCAGAGATAATAGTATTGTGATTAGTGAGTTGAAAAATAATCACCAGGGTGACGCTAACCCTGCAGTGTTGTGTGGATTAATCCAATCCACGGATTCTTCCCAGAACTTTTATAATCATTTGTTTTCATTAACAAATAATTTTTGTAAATTAATTAGAATATGTAGTTTTATTTTTAGATTTATTAGAAATACAAGAGCAAAGGCAAAAAGAGTAACTGGACCACTCCGAAGCACCGAATTAAACGACTCTGAAGTACAGTTAATTAGACAGGTACAGTATACACAGTTTGCCGCAGAATTGATCTGCTTAGAGAAAAAGAAGCCCGTATCAGGTAAATTAAATTGTTTTAATCCAATTTTAGATTCTCAGGGACTCCTAAGAGTGGGTGGAAGGCTGGAAAATGCTAATTTAAATTTTGATAGTAAACATCCCCTTTTGTTGCCCCACGACCATAAATTATCTTCCATGATTATGGAACATTTCCATAAAAAATTCTTTCATGTAGGACCTCAAGCCTTGTTATACCACGTTAGGAAAAAATATTGGATAGTTAGTGGGAGATCTTTAGCTCGGAAAATATTTCGTAACTGCGTAACGTGTTACAAATTTAAACCTTTAACGGTCAATCAACTTATGGGAAATTTGCCAAAGGAACGAGTAAATGTGACTCATCCATTTTATTGTACCGGTATAGATTTCTGTGGCCCTTTTTTAATTAAATATCGGGGTCAAAGAAAAGGAATCTATAACAAAATTTTTGTTTGTATTTTTATTTGCATGCCTACTAAAGCCGTGCATCTAGAGGTAGTTAGCGATTTAACATCCGAAGCTTTTATCGCAACTTTAAAAAGATTTTTTGCTAGACGAGGCAAAGCCCAAACATTATTCAGTGACAATGCAACAAATTTTGTTAGTGCAAATAATGAATTAAAAAGGTTACATAGATTAGCTACTCAGCCTGATGAAAACCTTACTAATTTTTTAAATTCAGAGAATATTAATTGGAAATTTCTGCCACCCCGTGCCCCAAATTTTGGAGGGCTATGGGAGGCAGGCGTAAAATCGTTTAAGTATCATTTGAAACGCGCAGTAGGAAACGCTAAATTAACATATGAGGAATTCTTAACCGTTGTTTGTCAAATTGAGGGAATCCTCAATTCTCGACCCCTTACCCCCCTGTCAAACGATATCGAAGATTTGGACGTCTTGACTCCCGGCCATTTTTTAGTTGGTCGACCCATCACAGCGGTGATCGAACCCGAGTTCTCTGGCATTCCAGATAATCGACTAGATACCTGGCAAAAATTAACTAAAATAGTTCAAGGAATATGGAAAAAATGGCAATGTCATTATTTAAGTACATTACAACAGAGAAACAAATGGAAAATTGAGAAAGATAACCTTAAAAATGGGGATATGGTATTATTAAAGGAAGAAAACTTGCCCATATGTAGTTGGATTTTGGGTAGAATAGTAGAAATTATTCCAGGAAAGGATAACAAAATACGCGTAGTTTCTGTCAAAACAAGAAATGGGACATATAAACGACCTATTTCAAAAATTGCTCTTTTGCCGTTGGAAAAGTAAAAAAAAAAAAAAAAAAAAAAAAAAATTGTTTGAAAATGAATAATGTATATAGTTAAATTTAATTTGTTTATTGTATTTCATTTGTATTATTTTATTGTTTACAATGTTATTAATATTTCTCCTGTATAAGTTTTATTATTTAAATTGCATATATAATATTTTCGTATAATTAATTATAATTAGGCTATTACATATTAGAACTGTAATATTGAAACAATGTTTCAAGGTGGGCCGGTATGTTGCCGCTCACCTTAGTTTGGCTATATGCGCAACCTTGGCGCGCATCTCTTGTTCACTTGCATTCCCGCTTTAGCGGAGCAGTTGTATTGTTTTTCGTTATAAGAGTAACATCTCTCTTGTTTATCTTGTTCGGTGATATGGTTCACCTTTTTTATAGTTTGCGTTGACTATGGTGTCAACATATTTGAATACGTTATCTATAAATTGTATATATGTAAATATGTACATACGATATGTTTAATAGTTTAATTAAATGTTTGTGAAGTAATAACTTCAGAATAGTAATTATTAAAATGATATACAGTCCACTCATAAAGTATCGTCAACAAACCTTAAAATGAAACATTTGAAGACAGATGATATTGCGGTTGCCCAATGACCAGCGAAGCAAGCACCATTAAATTTTATTGAAAAAAAAACAAAGTCAAAAAAATCTATCCCAAACTTCATGGTCGCCGCATGACCAATGAATAGAACAAGTAGAAGGATCTAGATTAAGCTTGTAGTAGAAGATTAAATTATATTCATGGTCGCCGCATGACCAACGATTTCATAATGATCAGAAAAAAACAAAGTTCAGGAAAAATTTGGCATTATAACAATCCTTACGAAAAACTATGTATTTAAATTTCTAAAGAAACTATTGTAGATTAAAAAGAGTTCAAATTTAACAATTATAAACAATTGACAACATCATGAAACGCAAACTTAACAAAGCATTTTAACAATCGATTTGCTTAAAAAATTTTATTTTGAGTTCAGCATATAAGAAAACGTGAGCAGCTTACGATGTATCCATTATCTAGAACAGCTGCTGAGCTGCTACTCAACTGAGCTGAAACTCTAAGCTGAAACTGAAGTATCTCCAAACATCACAGCCTTATATACTACCTAAAACCAGTTACTCTACATAACGACATTGACTGCCGCGCCACGACATCCAGTGGTGAAAACCAAAATACAATTTAAAACAACAATTTCCAAGGAGTGGCAACAGCACAAATAGAAAAAATTATGCAGACCGGAAATGGCAACGCCGATATAGTAAACAGAATAACGATGTTTGCGAAATGAAACTAAATATGAAAAGGAAGTTAAATAAATAAAATAAGCTATAGAAAAGGTAAGTTTTAAATACTTTCTTAAAGAGAATAAGTAAATTCAGACAGGGCCGGCGCTAGATATTTTGCCGCCTGAGGCAAGCATGAATCTGCCGCCCATATGACGTCATCACTGCTCAAGTATTTATTAGCATAAGAAAATCAACATGCTAACTATAATTACTTTCTCTAGAGAAAGTTTTGTTTTGGAGTGGAATTTTCAAAATTGTGTTTTTGTTATATTTACACGTTTTGAGGTGTCCAGAATCTGAAAATTATGTTTTTAGTAGTTGATCTGTGTGTGTCTGCTTATCTGTGTGCCTTATCAGCATATCTCAAGAAAAAACAGTAGGAGGAAGTTCACATTCTATATCTATATCATATAGTGATGCTTCAAGGATGTACCCAGGGAGGGGGTCCATGTGGTTCGGACCCCTCCCGAAATAAAAGTTAATTTAATAAATATGCCCTTCTGAAGTTATAAATTGTTTTATATCATGTATAACTTTGAAAAGAAAATATGTTCTTAAATCAGTTCTTTACTCCTATCCATTTAATCAGATTAGTTTTCTTGAGGAGAAAAGAGCAATGGCCACCCACATTGGAGACATTTGTAAAATCTATCGGGAAAACTTAAGATTTCTTATAGATATTTCTGATACATAAGCGAAATTTTAGTTACTTCCTCAAAATTTTACTAGTGGACGAGCGTTTCTGCGCTCAAACTGGTAGACAGGAAAAACAGATTCGATCCCATGTCGCGCTCGTCGACCCAGCCATTCAGAGTTTTCCGTGGTTTTTTCTAAAACTCACATAAAAACAGGCTAGGACCTCTTAAAAAGACCCCCAGGACGGAAATTCCATCCATAGGCCGAGGATACTAGTATAGTCAATTGGCTGTAACCCAACAATTGCAACTAACCCTCTTCCCGGTAAAGAGAAATCTTCTGATACTTCCAGAGCCATTTGAAGACAAAAATACACAAAATTCGCTGAAGTTACTATTCAAGCGTTAAGGAATCGAATGATGTTTTAAATATCCGAAAAATACTTAAAACAATGTTTCACTTTTTTGTGCGGATTCAGTATGTGTGAATTGAGTATGAACTGGAATTTTAAATTTTGGTATTTAAAAAATTAAGCTTGAACTCAAATTCTAGGAGAAGCTTAAATTTTCCTTAAGTAATGGCAATTACTTAATTAAATACGGGGTTCTGTCAGAGGCAAACTGGGTCCGTTAATGGACCCTTCACAAAATTTTATATCTTAAAAAAGGAACCTTCACAATATTATTTATTCTAAAAAAGGGCTCTTCACAAAATTATTTATTCTAAAACAGGACCCTTCACAAACATTTCCCCTAAAAAACAGACCTTTGATAAATCTGTTTCATTTTCAAAACTAATCTTCCATGGAACAAACACACTGTTTGAATAATCTGATATGTTTTTCTGTACTTCCCCAAAAAGCTGATATTCAGTTTTTAATTTATAAAAAATTCTATGCATATTTGTAAATTTAGTTCTATAAAATGAACTGTCATTGTCTAAAATGAATCCTTAATTATAATTTTATTTTACTAAATTACATTTTTCACAATTTCACAAAAAGAGCGCCTTGGCTGAAAAGTTCGGAAGAATTTTATTTTCACACTAAATTTAAATTCACAAAAATACGTGTAGAATTTTTCACAATTTCACGAAAACAGGACCCTGTCTGAAAAATCTGAACAGACCCCTGAAATAATGGTTTCAACTGTAGTTAGCAGGAGGGTTCTACGAGAGGGGCAAAAGGATGCTCAGTACTTAATTCAGATTTATTACCAGTATTTTTAAAAAGGAATCTCTCCCATATCTTTTCGACGTATTAATAAAATTAAGTAAACTGAAAACATTTATAAAATCTTTCCGGTATGAATTCTCTGTTGAAATAACGGAGAATTGGCACCTATGTATTTATAATAGGAATTATGGGGCCCTGAAAACGCCACAGCCTTGCACCCCACGTGATTTAATGAAACCCTAAATCTGGACCCCACCCGAAATAAAATCCTGGGTACATCCTTAAACTTTTTCTTGGGATCAAGCAAATGGTTAGTGTACAAGGTCATCCAAGAGAATTTAAATACATTACGTATATGGGAGAAATTTCTGTTAAGTCCAGGGTAACATAGATAGCCTGCCTACACAAAATGAACTATAGGACTAATTTTAAGTAGACAATGTGATGTGCATATATATTTTATCGAAAATATGCAGGATTACTCAAAATACCTACACGTTCTTTTTTATTAAATGTAAATGATGGAACTGCTTTAGATATTAATCTTTATAGCAGTGTAATGAAGGATAAACGAAAGTTGTGTGAGCGACATACCAGATTATTTATTTTTAAAAAGAAAATTTCAATGACTTAACCTTTGTTAAAAGTTATTTATTGCATGGATAATATAAATGCAAAAATAAATAAATAAATAAATAAAAATAAAAGAATAAATAAAAAACTTAAATCTGATAAAAATCTAGTTTTTAAAAGACATTATAATGGAAAAAAGATTATGTTGGTGCATTAGAAAGCAGTCGTACTTCGTTGTAAAATTTTGAATAAAAAATCACTATTATAAAAAAAGCAAGTTATAGAGCTTTTTGAAATCATGTAGTAGGCATAAATAAAAACTTTTTTGATAACCTTTCAATAATAAAATCCAAAGTTTTTCGAAAGCAATGCTCGAAATTTATGCCATTGCTAAAACGATATATTGAAATAAAGAAAAAAAAAAAAGTTTTTATCCTTGTTTTTGAGGAATTGTTCAAAAAAATTATTTAATGAATAAAATAAATATTTATTCTTGGTTTGGATGAATGAATAAAATAATAAAACAAGGATGATTTAGCAAATGAAATTGTAAGTTTATTTATTTTATTATTATTATTATTATTATTTTGTCATTTATTGACGCTACGGTATATTTTATTGAAGAATATTTATAACCCAGACGTCCTCGTACTGAATGTCTGATGCTATAAAATCTAAATGATAATTTGAAGAACTGATGTAAGGACTGCCAATTGGCGATTTTCTTTCTTGGCCACCGCTTATAAACTACCAAATTATGGTCAAAATATTTAGTTAAATTGAAAGAAACCGTAAAAAATCTAGTTAAAATCACTATAATAAATAATAATTTGAAAAAAAAAAAAATTAATAATATTAAAAACAATGTAAATGATAATAAATTACAACCGAAAACAATTATGGTTGTTTTCTCTATTAGATAGGCATCGGATTCAAGTAAACTTAAAAAAAAAAAAAGGCATTATACTCTTGGTCAAATAAACTAACAATGATATTGATGAATTTTCGCTCAAATTAATTTTCACAAATAATTAAATTTAAATTGCATATGACTCGAATTCTATTATTTTGATAAAAATTTAAATTTTAAATAGTCATTCTGTTTTAGATTTAGTGACTATGACAAATTTGAAAATAGGTTAATTCGAAAATGTCAACTGCTGGGGTGCAAAGACCGATTAGTATAAAGAATGAAATAAAACTTTATTTATTTTGCCTTGACTTTCTTTGACAAAATCATTTATTACAATATCAAACTAAACATTATCAAGCATTCATATTTTAAAACCAGAAACAGATAATAAATGTGCAAAAACAAACTACGTATGAAATTTTTGCTATGATATGAAGAGAAATATTTGTAATTTTACACATGAAGATTTTTTTTTTCATATACTTAATATTTACAAGATCACAAACATGAACAGTAAAATAAATAATTCAGTATCTAACTTCTCTTTAATTTTCTTAATCAAAATAATTCTATTGCCGCAAACAATACTTAAAAATGTTGTATTTTCAATTGCTAGATAGAATCTAATAAGCATGCTTTGAAAAAAAAAAAAAAAAAAAAAAAAAAAAAAAACACATACAATATTGCTAATTCATAGAAAATAGTTATATTGTCAAACCGTATGCACTGTAGTATAATGGTTCACTAACGTATAATTATAGTTGCACTGTAAAAAATACTTACAAAAACAAAAAGTCAGCCATAAAACAATAAAACATTTTTTGAAAAATTTAGATTACATGCTTTTCTTTACAAAGTTCAATATTATAATGTCATTATCATCATATGGGAATTTTCAGATTGAAAATTTTGAAATATGAAAAATAAATGTTTTTCAGCAAAATACATGAAGGAAAGTGGTATCCATTTACGCTTTATAAAAGTTTCAAATTATGAAATCAATAAAGAAGTTTATTTTAATTAAATGATACATACAAATATAATTCGAGAAAAACAATGATAGTAAGAAGTAACTAACAAAGAGCCTATAGCCTTCAGAATTTCTTTGAAATTGTCACCACTTTATTGGTTGGATTCTTTCATTTCCATATTTAAATTACAGAAAATAAACTTACATTATATAATAAAGGAAAAAATATGATAAAACTCTCCAGCATTTACACATATCCGTTTGAAATTATGAAAAATGCTATCATTTACGTATTTTTATTATTTACAAGGACATATCCAAAACAAGTAAAAAATTTAAACAAGCCAACATGTTTTTAGAAGTTTTTCCCAATAAATTTATATAATAAATATAATAGTATTTTAAAATTACGCGTTCACTTACAGTTAAATATACATATGCATTAAATATACGTATTCATTATTACTAATATTTACAAAAATTTAATATGACAAGAATTAAACATTTTCTTTTAAAATTTGACACGCCTTGCCTTTAATTTTGCAAAATCATTAATTATATCATTATAATCAATTTCAGAAGCAATTTCATTTTCAATTGCCAGTACTGCTAAATTTGAAAGGCGCTCTTGAGCCATCGTAGATCTTAAGTAGTTTTTTATAATTTTTAATTTTGAAAATGAGTGTTCACTACTAGCAACTGTTATCGGCAAAGTTAAAAGAATTCTTAAACAGATATAGATATTTGGAAACACTTCAACTAAGTTATTCTTATGGATGTGATTTAAAATATCAACAGCTTTCATCCCCTTTTTTACGGTATTCCTAAAAATTAACAATTCGTTAAATAAATTATTTAACTCGATATCATCGGTTAAATGATTATGCAAGACGTTGCAGTAGTTAAAGATAGTGCTTGAGTTTACTTCAGATAAGGAAGGAATATCATACAAAAATTCAAAAACGTTGCTATGGTCGTTTAATTGTTTAAACCTCTCGGTAACTGAATTTTGGCATATATCGACAAGATAATTAAACACCTCAATTTCAAATTTTTTTGATGGGTCTTCGATAGGAGTGTCGATTCCTTCATAAGCGAATAATTTACTTTTGCGTCTAATTCTCACCGAACACGATGGCTCAAAATCATTACTTATTTCCATTTCATCTGCAATTTGTTTCGCTGAAGTCATAATCTGTTGGAAGCCATTGTCACGAAAGTCTTTTAAAAATGATTTTAACGATTCTAAAATCTTAACAGATTCCGGTATGACCATTTTTGGACTTTCTAAATGTTTTGAAGCAATATTTATTTTGGTCAAAATTTCATTCCAAAGTACAACACTACAAATGAATTTAAATTTTGCTATTTTATTAGCCAGTGATTTACTCTTACAGACTGTCTCACTATCTTTTGACATATCTAGAGAAATTTCAACTAATGCGTCATATATTTTGGGCAAATCATTCCTAAGAGGTTTTACAGCCTCAACCCGGCTTTCCCATCGAGTCGTACTAACACTTTTTAAAGTTAAAGAAGTTATGTGTTTTTTTAACACTGACCATCTGGACGTAGATGTCGAAAAAAAAACAAAGAGCTCTTGAATAAGTAAAAAAAAGTTGCATAATTCACCGGATTTTTTAGCAGCATCATTAATGATCAAATTCAGTGAATGACATGAACAAGGTACAAAAAAAGCTTTAGGGTTTTTCTCTAAAATTCTTTTTTGCACACCTGAATGAGACCCTTTCATATTAGCGCCGTTATCGTAACCTTGACCACGAATATTTGTCATTTCGAGACCCAGTTTTTCTAGTTCATTTAATATTAGCTCTGTCAACCCAGCCCCAGTTGAGTCTGTTACTGGTAAAAAAGTAACAAAAAATTCCTTAGGCACGCACATCTCATCATTCTCTTTTGTTACAATTCTAATAACAAGAGACATTTGCTCGGTTCTACTGGCATCTGGAGTACAATCTAATATTATGCTATAATACTTTGCTTCTTTAATTTTTGCAATTATGGTATCGCGAACTTTTTGACCCATTAAATTAATTACGCTGTTTTGGATATCTTTACTTAAATAATGGACACTGGTACGATTAGTTGAAATTTTTTTTAAATGGTTATTAAGCTGAGGTACAAATTTAGCTAGCAATTCTAAAATTTTCAAAAAATTACCGTTGTTTGACTGAAATGGTACATCTGAAGTTCCTCTCAGTGCAAGCATTTGGGTAGCACAGAGCTGAACCGTTGCAACAATGGCTTTTAAAATTTCCCGCCAACGCTGCCTTTCTAATTCTAATAAACGCTGATGTTCTTTATCAATTGTTTGACCTTTTTGCAATCTAATGTTTAATTCTTTCCATTTTCTGTAACATTCGATATGGTTAGTTGAACATTCGTGATATTTTAAAGAACGTGAAACATTTTTCCAGTCATTAAAACCGTTTGCAGATAATTTTTTAGCCGCAAGATCAGAACTATTGAATAACATACAGCAAAAACAAAATACACAATCTTTTTTTATACTATAGACTAACCAAGTTCTTTCGAATTTTTCACCGTTAGACATTACTCTTTGATAATAAAAATCAGAAAAATGTCTTCCATAATCATCGCAGGGAAACTTGTATCCCTTAATTTGTACTGGACCTTTTTCGATTATCAATTGACGTTGGGAATCGCTCAAATTTTCCCAGTCTGCAGGATCAGCAGATATTTTTTCAGAGGTAGTTTGCCCCAAAAGTATTTCGTCCTTGCTCTTTTCATGATCATTTTTAAACTTTAGGCCACTTTCATTAGCTACAGATTTTACAATCTCTCTTTCTGTTTCTGATAAATCTTCTTCATTTGTTAAATTTTCTGACAGAACCTGAAGTTCTGCTTCAGTATTTGAATAAGAAGGTTTCATGATATTAGTTTGATTCTCTTGATTTTTTCTTTCTGATATGTATATTTCTGTGATGTTTTCTGGCAGAAGTCGAAATTCTGACTCAATACTTGAACTTGTTAGCATTTCTGTATCTTGTTTTCCTTGATTTACTTCTGAGATAGCATCATTTTCTTCTGCAACATCTTCTGAAAGAATCTCAGGTTCTGTTTCAATATTTGAATCTGAAAATGTCTTAGTGTCTTGTTGTTTATCTTGATCTTGATTTATTTCTAATTTCTCATTTAAATCTTCTACTACATCTTCAGATAAAACCTGTTGTTCTTCTTCAATATTTGAACTTGAATGAGAAGAAAAATATGTTTGCATAAATTTCGAAGATTTCTTACACTCTACCTCTCTAGCTAATCTTTTTTTTCTATAAGTGTTGCCACATTCTTTCTTTCGTTTTAAACCACTCATTCTAAAAATAAATATGCAACAATTATGAACTTTTAAAATACGACCACTATTTTCAATTTAATAAAAGTAAATAGACAAATGTGTTTGTACTTAACAATGTTTCTATAATGTCGCAGAGCTACGGAATTTTACAGTCGAACAACTTGGGGGAATGGCTGAATGTATTTTTAAAATTTTTAAGATCTATTAAAATTTCTATCCCATCATTAATTTTCCAAATTTTCATTTTTTTTTTTTTTTTTTAGATACGATTCTTGTAGTTTAGTTCATACTTTATACATACTGTATTATGGTATACTATAATAGTATATACTATATAAGAAAAATGTGTTTTTCAAATTTTGAGATTTTATTTAACATCTAAGAAATACTTATGAATTTTCGTGGAAATTCAAGGTTGTAAAGGATCATGTTATACACTATATATTTCAGGAAGGTTTTGGGCCGAAGGCAGTGACGGGCTGAGTCCGAAAGTATTAGTTGTTAGGAGATAAAGGGGAGCTACCAAAATCGAGGGCCCATTTACACCAATAATGCTGTCGTGGCAACTAAATCTATTATTTTTTTTGAAATTTTATTTTTCCGACTGAGTGAAAATAATGCCTGGACCGGGACTCGAACCCCGGATCTTTGACTTACAAGGTCAAGGCTCTACCAATTGAGCTATCCAGGCCGACATCCCGGTCAGCATTACTCACTCAGACAACCTTTTAGGCAGAAACAATCTGGTCTATCATTTAGATAGCTCAACAGAAGTAAGCCGCAGGAAATGGAAAACACCATTAAACAATGGGAGAATGAAATACAATTTTTTTTAATAAATTTTATTTTTAAAAATAAAATTTCAATAAATATGATTTTCTTCCACAGTTGATTGTGTGATTTTATTAAAAAAAAAAAAAAAAAAAAAAAAAAAAAATTAAATCTATTATTATTTTATTAAATTTTTTCTACTAAATAAATAAATAAATAAAAATGTTTAACAAATTGTAATTGAAATAAACTGTATAAACCTGTGATTTGAAGATTTTTTTTTTCTCTCTCTCTTAAGAGCCTTCCTTTCAAAATTTGATATGAAATTCTCTATTATTTGGCATAAACCTTACCATATGCATACGAGAATATATTACCATACTCCATTCCAGGGAAAAAAAAAAAAATCTATAAAAGTAACAAACTTTGCTGAATCCCACATCCACCCACCTTTTTAAAGTGTAAAAAGAAAAATTGTTAAAAGAAAAAAATGAAAAGATTTTAAAGCTTAAAAATAAAAAATATGTTCGTAAAATCATACAAAATTCTAAACTGAAAGGAATTTCACAAATTCTGGCCAGAATGCATGTTGGGTTGGGTACACATAACCAATCCAAACACAGAAAAATCGTCATTCTGCGATGATTTGGAACAGAATTATAATTTAAAAATAGTGTTTTACTCTCAAATGAAGAAATAAAAACAGAAAGAAGGGCGATTTTCGAAATGTCTTCCTATGTATTAGGTACACATAACTAAACTGCACTCCAAAAAGCATCTGTCTGAGATAATTTGGAGTAAAGTTACGCTTTGAAATGTGTTTTTCTCACTGCCTGCAAGGAGGTAAGGAGAGAGTTTTGCAAAATCCATTTACAGTGTGTGTGTTGTGCACTTATACAAACATAAAAATTTCCTTCTTGAGATAATTTGGAGCAAATTTATACTTGGATATGTGTTTTTGTTCCATTCCCGCCCCAAAGGCATACTTGCCAACCATCTCATTAATAAACTGAAGATTTTTAGTACCTGCCTTTTATTTTTCACATCAGTCTTTTTAAGAATAATTATATACTTAGTTGATCGTAACTACATTTGGAAATAATTAGTCTAAAAATAAAGTTTTTTGTAAAAGGGGTCTGTACTAAAAACCTTCTGATTCATAATTAGGATGTTGGCAGGTATGCAAAGGGGTAAGGGAGAAATTTCGCAAAATTCTATTATGATGGGTGTTCGGTGCACACACGCAAATTTGTGACTGCAGCCCCTGAAAATTCCTAGGTCAAATTTAACGCGAAGAGAAAGCTCTCAACTTTGACCCCTCGTATGCCTCCTCCTAATTAAAAAAAAAAAAAAGTTGGAAAAATCCAAAGTAGGTTTTTAGAAACATTCTCTGGTAGACGCGCAGCCATTTTTAATCTCTTTGTGCAAAATTTTTCTTTAATTCAACTAGAAAAATATGGATTATTTTATTTTTCCCAGAAATCTGAAAAATTAATTTTGATACCAAAAATTCCAAAATTGCCCAAAGTTATTTATTTTTTAAATTGAATTAAATAATTAATTTTCACTCAAGTATTGTCTCCTCATGTGAAATTTTTTCACCTTGAAGTAATTGGAAGCTCCGGTTTTCTCGGATTTACGCGTATTGAAGTGTCTTGAACACTATTTAGCCATGAGCCATCTATATAAAATTTATTTCATGCCGTTTAATGAAGATATCTCAGCTACTATGAATTCATCAAACTGGGTGTGTATGGATATTATGAAAAAATATTTCAATTCCATTAGAGTACATGTTGGACAAGTAACGCTGCTGAGCTTAATTATTTCCCGTTTCCGAAGTTATGTCATATTTCCCTATCATATTAGAGATTTTTTTTTAACACGTTTTGAGGTATGAGGAATTCGAAAATTGCACTATCGGTGTATTTTCATCAAAGGATATTAAACCAGTTTTAGCCCTAGAACACTAGCGTGTTTATTTTTGCCACTATCGCTATCACTAGACACATGTAAAATTTACGTGCTCATGTAAATTCGTTTTATTTCCTTATATTACATTAACGTTGTTTTTAAATATGTTTAATTATTTGCTGTTTTACGAAAATTACCAACTTTTCTTTAACTGAATAATTATTTGCATTTAAAAACATATTTGAAAAGTAAAAAAATGTGTACCAATAAAGGATGACCGCACGTAAAATTTACGTACACTTAGTGTTCTAGGCTTAAAACATCATTTATAATGTTAGTACGGACATCATTGACTATGAACATTCTACTTTGAAAATTTCATAAATTATTCAAAATTTATTATTTAATTGACATGTGAGAATAGGGCAGAATTTTTCATAAACGTGTATTTTCATCGTAAAAATGTTGAAAAGAGTTTAAATTATCATTTATGATGCTAGCAAAAATTATACTATGAGTATTCTATTAGGAAAAGTTCGTAAGTTATTCAAAATTTACGATTTTCTGAGCATGGCAGAATAGGGCAATATCTTGGATAAACTTGCATTATGGACATTATTGGATTGTGAATATTATGAAGTTGTATGGAGACTGAAATATAAAAATGACCCTAATAAAATTAAACAACAAATTAGGATAAGGTAAATGCATCGGAGTAAGGGTATCCTAGTGAGCGGGCATATCCTTCAGCGAATACGACCTTGCCAAATGATTGGTAAACTTCTTTTTTCTTAATGGAACTTCTCTAAATGGATGTAGTACGTCCTATATTAGAAATTAAAGTACTTTTTTATGTACCTTATTATGATCTACAGCATGTTATTATTATCAACTGAAAATGGAGAGCTTGTCGTTTACAGAGGTGCACAAAAAAATTCTTATACATTATGGTCTGTAAAGGAAAAATAATTGAAGTAAAGTTTAATTATATTAAGCAATTTCATATTCTACGAAGTGAATGAATTTTAATGAAATGCACAACAATATGATCCATTTACAAACTGGTGCATGTACGTTCTTACAGGTGCACAGAAAATATGACGAAAATATAAGCATATTACTGGAGTTTTTAAAGTATAATATGTAAAGAATATTTTGTATGTTTGAAACATTAATAGCTTCTTCTCTGCAGGACATTACACAATTTATTGGACACATTACGTTAAAAAAAAAAAAAAAAAGTTCTTTTTTAATTGTGATATGCATATACATGTTTCGTAATTTATGCGATACCATTTTTTATGAAAATGACAATCTAACAAGGCTATGTATTGTATGTTTTAAAAAATTCTTTTACAAAAATTAGTGAACAGTATAATCATTCCAGAAAATGTAAATATAACATAATGTACTCACCTGAAGTACTATTTTTTCCTGGATTAATCAGTCCTAAGCTATCCGTACATCAGTGATAGATGATTCGTTCATCCTTCTTTGTTGTTATTAGATGAAAATAAAATTCACCATCGAAAGATTGATTAAACAAGTAAAACAAAAGAAAGAAAGAAAAAAAATATATAAATGACGCTGCAATGACTAACTGACTAACACTGAAACTTGGAAATACGTTAATAAGAATCTGTTTTGGTTTATGTTTTATGGCGCCGACCGTATGTCTGAGACTCTCTTCTCTTTGGGAATTACGTCTGTTTATATTAGAATGCAATGTACAATATTATTTTCGAAAATCGAAAGTGAACATTGGGTCATTTTTATTTTAGTAAAAAAAAAAAAAAAAAAATGTATTTATTATTATTATATAATAAGATTAGAAAACTCAACAGTCATAGAAACAGGAATTTTGTTTATTTATGCTATTATTCGATCTACAAAATAAATAAATTCTACTCCCCTCCCTTTCAGATTTTTCCAACATGTGTGACATCGATTCGCTTTGTCTGTCCGAGCTCAACTTTTTGTAAATAAACTCATTTTGTTATTATTTTATTTTTTACGTAAAGCTATATTTATTGTCCTTGTGAGAGTTTCTTCATCCATCATTGAAACAAATGAAATATTAAATAAAGCACCGAAAATCACAAAAGTATTCCTATACTAGTGTGTGAGATTTTTTTTTCTTTAAAGCTCATTTACATCTTTAAATTATGCAAACATAACAAATTTACCATTACCATACATTATTTAAATGCATGAAGTCCCCCCCCCTATAAAATATGCTGTAATTAGCATTATTGATTAGTTTAAAGGACCATATAAAAATATTTTGGTATATTTTAATATATAGGTGGAAATTGGTCGAAGTATGTTTTGTATTTTTAATACTAGAAATAAACGGTTAACCCTTTGCGGTTCACTGTTCAGTGGTACTGGCTATCGTGTTTCGGTTGAATAGACCCACAGTCTAGTTCCACTGTACAGTGAACAGCAAAGGGTTTAAATTTTTGCATTTTAATCACAAGTTTTAATATCGTTTTACGATGCATTTTCCAGTTCCACTGGACAGTGGACCTATTTAAATAGAATGTGATGGTCTTTTGACCATCATATTCTATTGCATAGCAGTGGACAATAGATTACAAAGGGTTAAATTTGAAGGTTAAAAGGTATAATAGTAAGTACATGCAGTTTGAAAATGTTTCATAATCTATATAAACCACGGAACAGTTTTTTTTTTCTAATAATGAATTCTATGTTCAATGTAAATGCGCCAAATGCCGCCCCTTGCATCATTGCGCCTGAGGCGGCTGCCTCAGTTGCCTCACCCCTGGCGCCGGCCCTGAATTCAGATGTTTTTATTTAATACTAGCTGACCCGACAAACGTTGTTTTGTCATATAAATTATTTCTAGAGAATATTTTGCTAGAAAAAAATAACTAACTTATTGTAAGTGTGTAAGGATGTGGTATATAAGTGAAACAGGTATGGAATTCTGTGAACGGTGCAGGGATGGAACACAGGCGCAGAATTCATACCACTATCGATGTAAGAAAATTTTCTACTTCTTAAATCAACGATATTATAAGTAGAGAAATTTCTTAAACGAATTCCGGTATGAATTCTGCGCCCGTGTTCCATCCCTGACGGTGACTGTGAATTCCGATTATAACGTAAAAGATATAATTAACAATTAAATAAACAATTTAAATTGGACTGAATTGTAAATCTAAACCATTCTCGAATCCACCTGAAGACACACAAAAAATTTCATTAAAATCGGTCCAGCCGTTTAGGAGGAGTTCAGGGACAAACACACGCACAAAAGTATGGGACCCCTTTGGTGACTTTAAATATTTTAAGCCATTTTTGCGATGAATTGAAATGGCTATCTCAATTGTGGAACTAAAGATCTTGGCGAGAAGCGTTCGAGCTACTTCGGTGTCAAATTTCAAATTTTGCCAAAGGGATCCGATACTAAAGGTGTTCCATACAAAAAATAAATAAATAAAATATCAGTTACATACACACGCACAAAAGTATGGGATCCCATTGGTGACTTTAAATATTTTAAGCCATTTTTGCGATGAATTGAAATGGCTATCTCAATTGTGGAACTAAAGATCTTGGCGAGAAGCGTTCGAGCTACTTCGGTGTCAAATTTCAAATTTTGCCAAAGGGATCCGATACTAAAGGTGTTCCATACAAAAAATAAATAAATAAAATATCAGTGACATACACACGCACAAAAGTATGGGACCCCATTGGTGACTTTAAATATTTCAAGCCATTTTTGCGATGAATTGAAATGGCTATCTCAATTGTGGAACTAAAGATCTTGGCGAGAAGCGTTCGAGCTACCTCGGTGCCAAATTTTCCATACAAAAAATAAATAAATAAAATATCAGTGACATACACACGCACAAAAATATGGAACCCCTTTGGTGACTTTAAATATTTTCCCTAACAGCACAGTTAGGCTTAACTTATCCACAGTACATCTAAAGGAGGTTTCTGGGATGTCTTTTCATCCAGAAGACATCTTGAAGATATCCTGGGGAGGCGATGTGCTGTTTGGGTTAAGCCATTTTTGCGATGAATTGAAATGGCTATCTCAGTTGTGGAACTAAAGATCTTGGCGAGAAGCGTCGGAGCTACTTCGGTGCCAAATTTCAAATTTTGCCAAAGGGATCCGATACTAAAGGTGTTCCATTCAAAAAATAAATAAATAAAATATAATAAAATAGCTACATAAATAAATTTATAGGTTAGGGTGGTTGTTAATCAACGCGCGTGTAAATTTGATAGAAAATTATATAAAATACTCACTCCAATTCCGCACTAAATTTGCAAAATGTATAGTTTTTTATGCACACTTCAAAACTCTTCAAACACTAATTACATCTTGATGTAATATTTCAATTAGGACACAATTTTTTGTATAACAATAATCACACGAAGTTACAAAATATTTTCCTGAATTTGATCGCAGCACCAGCTGTCGGGACAAACTGGAATTACAGTGGAATATACGCAAGCGAAGTGAGACGTCACTGACCGTCAGTGGATGCAAGAAAAAGATTTCCTATGTTAATCTCCCATTGGATTTTTTGTAAAAAGTTATTAAAAATCGAGGAAAATTATTTCTCGATTTTAATCCCCGTATTTGGGTATAGATATGTATTAGTTATCGTATGCATGTGTTAGATTGAGTTATTTTGCTCTCAAATTAACAAAATTTTAATTTTAAATTTCAAAACTCTGTCTTCCTTGGCGTTTTTTGTATTTGGCGATCAAAAACGTAATACGAAAATATACATGCCAGATGTATATTTTCGTAATATGTATTGTACGAAATTGTTTCATATTATTAATTACTCTCTTAATATAAGTTGTTGAAATAACCATTATTTTTGATAGAAATTAAATATGTTCGCCAGATGATATGGCGATTTTTTTTTACGCCAAGGATGACAGAGTTTTGAGATTAAAAATTCAAATTTTATAGCAAAAACAACTCAATCTAACGCATGCACATGATAACTAATACATATCTATACCCAAATATGGGTATTAAAATCAGGAAATTTTTTTGTAATTTTTTACAAAAAATCCAATGGGCGATTAACATAGGAAATATTTTTCTTGCATCCACGGACGGCCAGTGACGTCATCACTTCGCTTGCGTATTATTGAATATTCGATACTACGATCGTAGCGCAGTCTGCCGGATCCAATGTGAAACATTCCAAAATCAACAACAATTTATAAGTGATAAATTAAATAAACAATTTAAATTGGACTGAATTGTAAATCTAAACCATTCTCGAATCCACCTGAAGACACACAAAAAATTTGATTAAACTCGGTCCAGCCGTTTAGGAGGAGTTCAGACATACACACGCACAAAAGAAATATATAATTCAACTACGTCACGATAAGTTAATAATATAAATAATTATAAGAAAAAAACTTTTTATGAACCATGTTTTTAAATTTTCTGTTGAATCATAGAACTAACTACATTAGCAGTTTATCAATGCGTATGAAATCTTTAAACCGATAGTGACGTCAATTTTTGTGAGATACATAATTTAATTTTTTTACAATTTTTTAAAGCTCACGTTTAATTAAATTATTTATTTAATCACGTTTATTTATTTTTATATCGAAAGAAAATGAACTCGTAAATTTTTTTTGGCAACAGTTAAATTATAGCTAATATTTTAATGGCTATTTATAAGGTATTAGGAGGTTATTATTTTCATATTTTAATTAATAATAAGAAAACTATTCGAATTTTTTCAAATTTTTTTTTTCCTAAACCATCCCTGACCTATAAGGAAAAAAACAAAAAAAGAATGATCGAAATCGGTCAAGCCGTTTACGATTTTATAAATAACATACAGACAAACATTCATTTTTATATATATAGATGAGAACATTGATGCTACAAATTTATAAATTCGGCCCGAACCCGGTCCGGGCCGAAAGCCCGGCAAACAGTCGCCTATGATGATCATTAGCCTAATCAGATCACCTACTTTTTCATCTCTTCT
This sequence comes from Salticus scenicus, assembly GCA_963930645.1. Classification (NCBI taxonomy): domain Eukaryota; kingdom Metazoa; phylum Arthropoda; class Arachnida; order Araneae; family Salticidae; genus Salticus; species Salticus scenicus. Next base: position 735,856 of record CAWVNO010003053.1, read on the forward strand.
TTTCTATAAAATTCATGGAGGACGTGTGTGTGGGAGGGGGGGGGGACCATATGCAACAATTTTGGCATTGGAGAAAAACAAGTTCTTTAAACTAAACAGATAACACACAAAGTTGGATTTCTGAAAATTAAAGTGCTTCCTCTTTTTCTGATAATCAAGAGTAACATCCTAAAACTATTTATTAAGTACTTGTCTAATCTATATATTAATAGGCAAGCATAAAATTTTTAGTCCCTTTTTAACATATTAATTATGGGAGTAGAGGGTTGAAAATGGTATCATTCGAAAGGTATGGTTAGCCGGAAGGTGCGAATACAAATATTATTTTCTTACGATGTCAAGAAGGTATTTAAAAATACATTTATTTTTTATGCATTTCCCCCCATTTTTCCCTTTTATACACGTATTCCTTTACATTAAAAAATACCTAAAAGTAGAAAGTTGTTAAATCTGGCAATTTCATAAAGCACAAATAAAACCATAGACACAGTAATTTGTATAATGTAGCATCACTATACGCAAGCGAAGTGATGACGTCACTGTCTGTCCATGGAGCCATGAAAAAGATTGTCTATGTTAATCGTCCATTGGATTTTTTGTAAAAAATTATTAAAAAATAACGGAAATTATCTGCCGATTTTAATTCCGATATTTTGGTATAGTTATATATAAGTTACTGTCTACATGTGTTTCATTGAGTTATTTTTTTCTGTAAAATTGATAAAATTTTAATTTAAAATCACAAAACTCCAGAAAAAAAATGGCAAACTTCCAGTTTCGAATGTAAACATAAACATTTCATTATAAAGGGTGATATTTCAACTAATATACTAAATAAAAGGAAAATGGATTTGTTACTAACTGCTGCATGTATAAGTAGACGATACGAAAAAAATTCCGATTTCCGTTTTTTGCTGAATTTACATGTTTTGAGCTTTCTTTACGTTTCAATTAACTGAAATTGGCTACTTATTTTTTTAAAAAGTGTCTTTATTACTAGCTTTTGTGGGTAGAAGAAGCAAGTAGAAGATACATAAAAACTTCTGATTTCTAGTTTTTGATGAATTTACAAGTTTTGAGATTTCCTTGCATTTTAATTAAGTGAAATTGACTACTTATTTTTATTTTTTTAAAAGTGGATTTATTATTCTTTCCTCTGCATATATAAGTAGAAAATATAAGATTCAGAAAAGTTTTAGATTTTCGGTTTTCGATAAAGTTACACGTTTTGAAATTTCCCGAACTCAATTCGACCACTTTTGAAAAATATCTTTTTTTTTTGTTCAAACACTGTACTTTATGAACCATTCGAATTAATTTAACAGAATTTGATACTTGGTTGGGCCTTGGTTTGACATGGTACCTATTAGCTTCTGGGCTGTATCACATAACAAGGGGCGTTTTCACGTTGCGATTTTCTCTCATTTCAGGAAAGGCTAACATCTACAGAGAGAAATAGTTATATTAAGGCCCTACGTCAGTGAGCTTCAAGGTCATCCAAATCCCGTATTAACCTATTGTAAAATAATCCCCATTATTACTCATTACGTAATAAATGTTTTTAAATTCTGTTTTCACATTCGGAAAACTCACGACCATTAAAAGTTGTCTCATGTTTCAAAAATTGATTTTTAAAAATTTAAAAATTTGTTTTTAAGCTGCAAAAGACGAATTTTTACTTGATTTTCTTTACCGTTCTCAAATAATAAACAAATTGTAATATCAAAAACCTGAAAAAACCTGCAATTTTCTAAATGATACAACTTATTACAATTAAATTTTCTAATATTTAGGTTTAAAAAACGTATTAATAAATTTGGGGATTAAAGCAAGTTTTAGCTGAAATAACCGAATTTTCCCCCATTTCACTCTGCTTCTTTTATCAGAGCGATGGGCGGTGGAAAACGAATTAAGATGACAGGTCATTAGTTTTCAGTTGAAAGTGTGAAAATGCCCTGAAGTGAATGCTTACCCATGTCGTAAAAAAGGGACTGAAGGAGCAATACGGAATCAGAACTCGAGCTTGTTTTACTGCACATAAACTATTCATGTGTATTTATTAGATAATTTCTTTTTTCAAGATCACAAATATGCTCCTTTTTTAAAAAATAATTTTGAAATAGTTATTTAAAATAAATCTAAAGGTCCCCTCCTCCCCATTAATTAATAAATTTTTATCCTATGTATATTTACCTAATCTTTATAAATTTAAATTCTGGCAGAACTGAAGGGGGATAATAATTTTATCTTCAGCATTCTTTTCGCATTGCAAAAAGTTTCAACAGTCCAGGACACAGTTTTAACTGATAATTATAAAAATCCATATAATATTTTGAACATTTTAAAAGTGAGCTAATACTAAAAGCATAAAAATATTTAAAATATTGCTCATTAGGGATATTCGACCGTATTTCTTCTTACTAAACAATTGAATGGGGACATTAAAAAACAAGAAAAAAAGAAAAGAAATAGAAACTTAGCTAAAGCATTTAAATTTGTTCGATGCAGAGATCTTTGTCTAGAAACAACATAAAAATCCAAAGAGCACAAAATATTGCTTCGGACTTGTTGCTTTCACGCTACATTCGTACCTACTTTTGCTTTTCTTTCTTTCTTTTTTTTTCTTTTTTTAATTTTCTGATGATTGTAACACGAAATAATTATTCCATTCTTATGATTTTTATGATAATAAAAATACAAAGTTCTTAATATCTGAAGTTCAGCTGTCCCCCCACCCCCTGGGGGGGGGGCTGTTTGCTGCAAATGCTGTTTGCTGCAAATTCAGATTTGGCCATTTTTAAGGTTTCTTTTTTTTTCTCTTTTCTTTTTCTTTTCTTTCCTCCTTTTTTTTTAATAACGAAATTTTCAGTTGAAAATAACAGAAAATTTAATTTAAAAAAATCAATTCAATTAGTTTATGTCATATTGTTTAATATATTTTTTGTAACTTTACCAAAAAACATACTTCTTACTTTCCGAACACTACAGTGAGGAAAGTATTGCAATCATGTCAAAAATCCGAGTGAGATTTTGGTGTTTCCACATATTTTGAGGTCCTCTGAATACATATTTACTAATTTTACGAAGATGTATGTGTGTATGTATTTGAGTAAACACAATAGCGCCTAAGCAGGGGCGGACTGGGCCGCCGGCCCACCGGCCCTCAGGCCGATGCGCCCTCTTAGACATTAGGCTGGTACGCCCTCATGGGGGATAGTCGGGAAATTTTGTATTGATTTTTTTTTTATTAGGGACTATTCTTGCACTTTAGGTAAAGATGAATGAGTGTTCAATGCATCTTGGTCATACACCATGCGCTAACATGTTGCCAAGTAAATGCCCTCGTAGTCTTACAACGCAATGATGTTCTCATTTAATGATAAAAGAAAATGTTAGTACAAATAATAAAGACATTACTTTATTAGGCCAATAGAAGTATGTACGTTGGAACTTCTTTAGAAATGACTCGATTAGTCAGCACCCTCTTTGTATTACTGAAAGTTTCACTTTCAATTAATTATTATTATTATTTTTTTAAATGCAGAAAATAAACAACGCCGTGAAATCTGTTTTATTGTTGTTCTTAATGCTAGAATTTTTAACATAAAAAAAAAAGATAGTTTAGGGAGATCAGGGTTGCCAGTTATTGGAATAAAGAGTTTGTGATAAAAATAAGTGGGTTAGAGTGGCGAATTCAAAAGGCGTTATTTGCCTGTTTCCCGTGGCAGATGTATGGCTGGAATGACCCCTACCTCTGCCTTCCGCATGATCCGTGCACACGATTCCGTTATAGCTGCCAAATCTCATTGTTTCAGCGCGTGATTTAAAACAATTTTGCTTTATCAGCCCAATAATATTGTTAATTTTTCGTTTAAGAAAACTGCAGGAAAGTTTTCATGTTGTTGTTGTTATAGGGGGTATTCATTGAGATTTATAGCTGCTGAGAAAAGTTTTCATCTTGAGTTATTTCTCAAAGGTAAATACAAAATGGCTGATTGGTTGGATGATTGGGTTTTACGTCACACTAGTGCTGTGCAATGGGCAATTGGCAACAGTCAGGGACTCACCCCTAGAAGTGGTCTGGAGAAATGCTATCGCAGTTTTGATTCTACACGAGGAGAAGCCCCCCCGCTTCGGTAACCCCCAGAGGTATAATTTTGATGGGAACATGGAGTACATTGCGGTCACGACAGATTTTACGTGCCCCAGCCACCATTAGTGTACACGACGGTCTTTAACCGACTCGAGTACCGAACCCGCAATCTTCCAATTACAAGCCCGGCGCTCAACCGACTGGGCTACCGCGGCCGTAAATACAAAATGTATATTGTATAGTAGAAATCTTTACTTATGTATATAAAGAAACAGAGTTTGTTTATTTTACGCTTTGTAATAATTTTTAATTTTATGCTTTTTAATTACTTAATTCCCCTTGTTGACGGAAAAACCATGTCCGCATTTATGCACAGGCCAAGTGACACTTTTTGAGGAGCGGCAATATTTCAGAAATCAAATACTCGATCATATACCACAGTAGTTCAAAGAATCGTAGTGTGGGAAAATAAATAAATTTCCTTTTTTTAGGGGGGAGGGGAATTCATATGAGTGGCAAATCCGAGTCTTTGTGAAAACAACCGTAATACATACTTTATTCCATGAAAATTGCATTACTAGGAAAGGAAACATTGCTTATTTAGTGCGTGGGGCCCCCGAAAAGATAATTTTTTGCGGGGGAGGGAATACACAGTCCTTATAGACATGCATTTAAACTTTGCACGATTTGTATCCCATAAGGAAAGAAGTGTGGCGTGCACGAGAATTTACAGTTCTGAGTATCGAACCCGTGGCATCAATCAAATGAAATTTTTATATACAGCATTATTGTAAATATCGACATTTTTTAACGGGGGGTGAGTAATTGAACTAATTTAAAACCTAAATACAGATGAATTTCAGAGATGTCCTAGTATAATTAAATGAAATAACTGAATTGAAACTAACAACACATTCAACACTGGCACGCTTAGCACACCCTCCCAAATGAGAAATTGGCGCTCTCATATTAATATTTAATTTTTTGAAGCTGTGCCTTTGTTCTCTCCGCATTCCTTTATCCTTTGAGATATCGGTTCTAAAATTTGCACACACACACTACTTAACAGGTAAGACACATTATGATGTATTTTTAGTTATTAAATTTTAATTAGCCCTTTTCTTAAAATTAATTTTTAATGATTTAAAATTAGATCTGTGGGAAAATTTTCGTTGTTGTAATCAAAAATTAAGAGATGCGCTAAAAAATGAAACGTTTCCTTTTGACGCAATTCAGCCTTTTGGCCTAAGTTAGGTGTGAAATTGCTTTTTCTACCCTAAAGTTAATTAAAATCAGAATAAGTTCAACATTATGACAGTCAAATCCTGAGATGCAGATCTAAATGGCAAAACTTGAAGCAATCGATAATAAGCAAACTCTGTCATCAAATCTCTGAAATAAAGAAACTCTTAGTATTGTTACAACGGATTAAGTCTTTTTTTCTGTCTCAATTGTCCTGTTGCAGTGGTTTTACAGGTAAAGGGTTCATTCACCTTCAATGAGATCCCCCTTGGCAAAAAACTTGGCGACGAATTTAGCTATATAATTTGGAAAAAATAGTAGTTTAGGATTTCCAAAATTTCGAATCTGTACTATGCACGGGCGCCGGAGTTCTAGAACTTTTCATGGATTTCTGGATTAAAATACCTCGAAATCTTATCGTCAAAAGGTATAAATAAGAGTGAGTTGACGTCTGCGAATGAGTGTGCAGTCACTACGATTCAGAGTTCTTCTGAGCGATTGCACTTTGGAAATTGTGCTCTAAGTGACAGAACTTAGTTAGCTGTAATTTATACTCTGGAGTGTTTGATGTTATTTGCTTTACTCCTGTGGAACAAGAGCAAGTGACTATTTTTTGTACATTAAAAAAATATTCAAGTCAAATTACGGGCAATGCCTGGTAGCAGAGATTCCAGGCAAAGACCGTAAAAAAACATTTGGGCCACAAATAAATGTATTCCCCATAATTTTATGTTTCGGTAAACTTACAACTTTGAATATATCAATCGCTGTTTCCATGAGTGTTTGCATAAACTCTCTCAACCAATAAAACTACAATTATATTTTCAGTTTCAAATACGATGTGATTCTTATATGACGTCACTGAAAAGCTAACACTTTACGTTTGGAGGGACTTGACCGTAGAAATACAATATGGTGGAAGATTTGAGTACATTATGTAGATTAACAACTTTTGCCTTTGCAAAAATGCCAGTAATCTAAAATTATGCTTTCATGACATCAAATTACAGGCTTTAGCCGTTTAGATAGCAAAATGGTCATTTCCCATAAAATTAAACGCTTGAATCCCATGATTTTACATATTTTTTTTTTTACAGTGTGAACTATTCCAAAGCATTCGTCGAATAGTGACTTTTGCGGTAGGAGTTGTAGTTTCATTGGACTGTTTGCAAAACATTCAAAAAATTAATAGTACTATTGGAATTTTTTAAAGAATATTCGTTGTAATAGTAGTTTTGTTGTAAAGATTCAAGAAGTTACGCAAAATAAAGAGCATTCGTCGACCAGAACTTGCCTGTTTTTTATGAACTACTTTCTCACTTAAGAAATTCGACAAGTTTTTTGTAACAATATTTTGAGTTTTATGTATAAGTTTAATTGTAATAGATGGTAGAGTTTATGTAATTGTAATATTACGTAAGTAAACAAATGAAAGTTACGCACTGTTGACATCTATTTTATATTTTGCATTCATATGAAAATCAGAAACAATGCAACAAGGAAAAAAAACTAAAAATTTTCCATGAGCTAATGTTTGAACTCTTAAAAATTAATATAAAATTAGTATGCAGTGGCCATCACAAAACTTTCTTCTATGTTTTCCCATACAGATTCACGCAATACAAATTATTTGTTATTTTTTTATTCATTATGAATGCAGACAAATTTCATCTTAGAGAAGTATTACATAAAATGACCAACAAAAGTGAAATTGTACCGTGCAGATGACATCCTTCATGTTTTCGGGAATAACTGCAATTTAAACGTGCCACCTATGGCGGATATACTTAATTTAGTTAGCATAATGTCTCATAATGGCCTTTACATATATCAAGTTTTGTTCGAATATACTCAATAGAACCAAAGATACAGCCTTCCCTTATATTGTGAAAATCGCTGTATTGCAGAATCACCTGTCAAATGATTGGCATTAAAAGTTGGCATAACCTAATTTATGTCAAGATGCACTTACATATAAATTTATATGCATTTCTGTGCAGTAATTTCATTAAATATAGCCTTCCCTGAAATTGCGGAAATAGCTGTATAGCAGCGCTACCTGTTGAGCGATTGGCACTAAAAGTTGATAGACATTAATTTATGTCAAGATGTATCAACATCTTGACATAATATCATTTATATGCATTTCTGAGCAGTAGTTCATGAGATATAGCCTTCCCTGAAACTTTGAAATAGCTGTATAGCAGCTTTACCTATTGAGCGATTAGCACCAGAAATTGATACATTAATTTATGTTAAGGTGCATCTGCATATAAATTTATATGCAATTCTGAGCAATAGCTCTTAAGATACAGTCGCCACAAATTCTTGTCACACACACTCACATGCATTTTTTAAATAAGGTCAAATTGTGTTCTGGACCTCTCAAAACATGTAAATCCATCAAAAACTAGAAGTCGAAAATTTTTACGAATCCAATACTTTCTTCTATTGAAAAAAGAAATTAAAAAGGTAATTAAAATTTAATAACTAAAAATACATCATTATGTGCCCCTCCCCCTCCTGTTAAATAATGTGTGTGCAAAATTTAGAACCGATAGCTCAAAGGATAAAGGAATGCAGTGCAAAGAAACACACAAACACTCAACTTTAGTAGATTATTATGTAAAATATTGCTATTTATCTGTAAAATGCCTGAACAATCCCTTTTCCGTTACATATAATTAACTAATGGCGACTTGCGCCCTTCGAGAATTCAAGGTATGCGCCTTTCCAGAGGACCCAGTCCGCTCCTGCGCCTAAGCGCTTTGTTTGAATGAGCTGAAAGTTGTACATATGTTATAAGTTACCATAGAACGAATCCTATTGATTTTGGTGAATCTAGCACTTAGTTTTTTTTTTTTTTTTTACACAAAGAAAAATTCTTTATCATTATGGTCTATGGGCCTAATTTTTTTTAAGTGCAAAAGCGTCTAAATGCTTTATTGGAATGAGCTAAAAATTTATACACATGTTATGGATCCCCGTGGCACAAACTATATACATTTTGGTGAATGTATCGTTTATGGTTTTTTCACAGGAACACAAAGAAAAATTATTTAACATTATGCTCTATGGGCCTAAATTTTTAAAAGTGCAATAGCGTCTAAATTGCTTATTCGAATGAGCTGAAAATTTATACACATGTCCTCGTCGCACAAACTATATAAATTTTGGTGAATGTAACATTTATAGTTTTCTTTACAGGAACACAAATAAAAATTCTTTATCATTATGGTCTATATGTAACCAATTTTTTTTAACTGCAATACTGTCTAAACGCTTTATTTGTTTGAGCTGAAAATTTATATACGTGCTATAAGTCACCAATGTACAAAGTGCATAAATTTTGAAGAATCTGGCACTTATAGTTCTTTTACAAAGACACAACAGTAGATTCTTTATCCTTATGTCTTTTATCATTATGTAATAATATCCTCTAAACTAGATTTTTTTTCTTTTTGTGTGGATTTGTAAACATTTAAAGAAGGTTTTTTTTATACGATACTCCCCAGGAAACTTAGTTTTGTGCATATAAAATTACATGTGGATCTCATTATGTTTAATGAATCGCAAGTTGAATAATATGAAAATCTATTAAAGTTATTTTAAAACCAAACTCAATGATTGATAAATTATATTTTTTATGGTAATGTTATTGAGTAAGCTATGACAATAACCTGCTGAATTTATACATATATAAATTTTTCTATTTCGATAATATAATTTAATTAGTACATATGTACATATACGAGTTTAGCGCTAATAGGGGCGTCTCAAATTTACTCTTCAAAACACATCCCCCCTTTCCCCCCCGAAACAAATGACAGATCACAAAAAATCGAAACTGTGTTTTGGAAATATCCTAAAGAGGGACGCATGGCTATTTTTTAACATCTTTGTTCCATATTTCGTAGTGTTCTAATCACAAATCAGGAATTAACAAAATTTCGAAAAAGTTGATAAATATAATTTTAAATTGGGTAAAAATCTAAATTCCTGCTAAACGCCGTTAAAAGCCGTCCAGCCGTTCTCACGTGATACCCAGACAAAAATAGCGTTACAGAAATTATATATGTATTGTATATACACACACATACATACATGATTCTATACAATTTTCAAGTACCTTTGTAGCATTTTATGACTGAGTGGATGATATTTTAAAATATAATGTATATGTTATATTTAAAATATAATATATAGATTATATTTTTAATTTATTTTAGATATAATCTATATATTATATTTTATATATATATATATAGATTTAGTTTATGTAAAACCGATTTATAAGTATTAATAAATCTTGTAAATCACAATATATATGATAGATTTAGTTTATATGTATTATAAATATTAATAATTATAAAATAATTTGCTTTTCACCTAATAATATAAAAATCTCCATTTTAAATTTTTTCGTTCTTGTCATGTGGTTTTTGAGAGGAAATTCGGAAAATTGAACAACAGACAACCCACTCCACCCCACCCGTCTAGCCGTGATGGCCTTTGCTCCTCCTCGTTGTTATTTCAGTTACATTTCTTTGAATTTTACCTTTATTCCAGAAACTTTTCAGTTCTTAAATATATGTACCCATTTTTTTTTTTTTTTTTTTTATCACACTTGTACATAAACAGTGAAGCATTCATAATTCGGAATTCTATAATCCGGCACCAATGATTTTTTTTTTTTTTAACCGTTGCCCGGAAATTGCAGTAGTACTCAACTTGTTATTAGCAGCATACTTGCTATCCTTTGTGGATCGTTAAAAAAGTTTACGGATTTTCATCTAATTTTATTTATTTACGGACTAGCGTGAATTTTTATTTCCATTACCCGACTACTGTAGATAATTGAAGTATTGTATTCAATCCAAAAATTCGATATCGATTTTTCGCCAGATTTATATGTTTTAAGGTCTCCCGAGTCCAAAAAAGTAGATTTTGGTGCGTACGTGTGTGTATGTATGTCAGGAATCTTTTCAGCTTTCATATCTTCGGAACTATTAAAGACAAATCTACAAAACTTCAGAATTGAGACAGGTCTCTTGTACAGGTGAATTTTTCAAATTTTGGTGAAAATTGGAAAAACAGAACGGGTCTAACGATTTTCTTCAAAGTTACTATATAAACACTCTATTAGATGTCATTTCGAATGATATAGTTGTTTAGGTCAGGAAAATTGATAGGCGTCTCGTAAAAATAACTCAATTTCAGGTCTCGTAAGTGCGTTTCTTTAAAAGTGGCTGTACCTTTTTTTTCCCCACCTGTTGCATTAACTCCCTTTTTAATAACCTTTTGTATGTAATTATTATTTTTCGGTCAGTAATTCTGTATGCCAAGTTTTGGTAAAAGTCGGTATCTCAAAAACGGCTCTAACGATTTTTTTTAAAAGTGTTACATAAATCCATTTTAGATATTCTTTCTCATATATTACATGGTTATCGCAGGAAAATTAACGGTCATGCTGATTGGGTAGGTCAATGTTAGATCTAGGAAACTGGTGTTTAAAAAAAAAAACTCTACCTTTTTTTTTTTTTTTTAAATTCACTATGTAAACTCTGCTTTACATATCTTTACGCATGTATCAAGTTTCTCTTACCAGAAAATTTTTATGTGTCTACTTAGTTAGGTCATTTATATGCCTTCTGATCACATTATCTCCAAAAAATGCTTATAATACGTGTTAGTGGGTAATGAAAGTTGTATGGTTGTTTCACACCAGATTTTTTACACGTTAATCCGGATGAGAGTGAAAATTCCCCAAAAGAACAACGAAATTTTTGTCTCACTATGGCAAATCCAAAAATTAATTACAGAGATCGTTCCTATTCCTGATACCGAAAGTCAAAATAAACACGACTTGCTGAAATCTCATCCAACAGCTATTAGGACTTGAAAAATATGATTTTATCAGCGATAACCATATGATTTTATCAGCGATAGTTATTTGTTGTTAGTGCATGTGCTTTACTAAAAGTATTTTACCATTTCCAGGAAAGCTGTTCGGGAATTGAAATAAATTCTGATCACATTATCTCCCAAAAATGTATACAATACGTGAAATAGTGGATAATAGAAGTCCAGATTTTTTTTTTTTTTTTCCTTTAACATGTGCTTCATACGCTTTATATTAATTTTACTATTTGTATGGCTAATAATTGAATTCTAAAAATATTCTTGTATATTTTCACATTATAATATTTTTTTAAATTGTATGTGAAGGTGTATATCAAATTTTTTGTTCTTTAACATGCAGAATAATATATACATGATTCATTGACTTTGTTCTGTTTTCTAAATGTTAAGACAGTCGTTTTTTTTTTTTTTTTTTTTTTGAGAAATGGCTTGATTGTTGTTGCCGAAAAAAGAAAAAAAAAAAAGGGGGGGGGTGTAATAAATAATTTATTAAAAGAACAATCTCATTACGAAGTGAAGTTTTATTTCTTTATGTATTATTTTAGAATCAGTTAGTGAAATGGGTATGGTACTTAAATAGTATCAAATTTTAATTCAGGAAAACAATTATTGTATTTTTCTCTTTTGATGACACATCTACAGACCAAGACCTTTTTTTAGACACCTGAACCAAATTTTTACACCTTGCCTTTCTCTCAATTTAGTGGATACAGACAAAACACGTTTCAAATTAATATATAGATAAAATACAGTGTTTTTAAAATTTCTTTACACACACCAAAAAAGAGAGAGAGAGAAAGAAAAGTAAATTAATCTTTACAATTTTTAATAATGAATACCAGTTTTATGTAAATAAAAAAATAAATAAATAAAATCTATATATAGCGAATCTTCTATAGCGAATTAAAAATTGGTGCATAATTAAAAAAAATAATAATAATAGCAATGTAAGTTGTTAATAAAACATTTTTTTATTTTTTAATTTAAGTGGTTAAATATTTTTATTTGAAAAGAAATCATTACTGTATTACAATTCTAACATCCATTTATAAAATAGAATTTATTGAAAGCTGTTAAAGGTATGTTTAATATTAAAAATGCATTCCATCTTTAAACTTATATTGACAGAATAAAAAAGATTGAAAAAAAAAACAAACAAATGCAACACAGCGTGCTCTAAAATTACAACACCAGAGATCTTATTTTCACTTTAACGAGTGCCTAGTGGGTAATGTGCAGATTACCTAGGTAATTTGAGAAATGAAACAATTTTCCTCACTTTAACGGATCACCCTAGTTAATGTGCAGATTACCTAGCTAATCTGCAGATTAACTGATTTCTGCACTTTAGCGGTAACATATAAACAAATAAGTAACTTCTTAGCTAAAGGTAATTTGAAACGATCAGTTTCAGGCAGTAGATTCTTTGAGACTTTTTATTTAGCGGAAATAAAACATAAATATCAAATAATTTTAAAGAAATTAATTTTAAATAATTAGACTTAAAAGAAGTGTCTGATTTTCAGTGCAACATAAATTCGAACAGAATCTCTGATTGAAGTAACTTTTTTTTAAAATTTTTTTTAAATATATACAAATAGTTTACAAAATCACAGAAACTGGTCATATATATAGATCAGAAAATACATTGCTCAATGTAGTTTCTGAACCCGATGAAATAATATAATTCATAAGCGTAAATACTTTAACAATTGCTGTAATTAATAGTTTACATAGAATATTCAACAGAGTAAAAATTTTTACTAATTTCAGTAATTATTGCACTTTCTTTTTTTTATACTTTTTCTTTCCTCGTTGGATACAAGTGTTTTTTTTTTTTTTTTAATTCAACTGAAACTGAAATTGCTGAATATTATTTACATAAGTAAATCAGCTTATTTGCCTTATCCAATAATTCACACGCATATAATCTCTTTCCACATCCTATTTAGCTTTTTTAACTGATAATTATCGTTGTCTGCCTCCGACAAGGAAAATGTCAACTAAAACTGTGGGAGATTTGGATGCTATCAATCACTGAAGTGCAAAATTTCCTATTCTTGTGGTTGAAAGGAGTTTCTCAGTCATTCGTCTTCGCGGATTTTCCTCCCCCCTCATCTCCCAGTCCTGACTTCATTGTCCACCATCTTGAAGAAGAAAAATCGGCAGGTAGAGTAGAGCCTTAAATAAAACTCTGCTGATTCAGTTAGAGTGAATATCGGCAAACAATTGCCGCAGCTGTGTTGCAATTGCATTCCGTTTAGGACAAGGCAATAACTTTGCTTTGCCTCGCTTTGCAAAAAAAATGGTCGAGTTTCGACCACTGGGCAATACTAGTTAACATTAATGTGGAAAAAATTATCATAGCATGTCAAAAACAAACCAAACATATATCTGTTTAAGTCAATTTATTTCAATATTTCTGTCAAAGTTGCCGTGATTCAAATTCATTAATAACTTAGACATGTCCAAAGACATGTTACTTTAAAATATCCGGACAATTTAAAAACCCATTTGTAATCAATAGGCGATGATGACCTCCCAGATTTTCATTTTTCTATCAATAGTTTGTCATTCAGTACAAAGCAAGCTGCTTGTGTTGATTGCTTTTTAAGCTATTCAAGATAGTAACAAACATTCATTATAGGGAAAGAAAAGGATAAAGAAGACCTTCGGGCTAAATTCCCCTGACTTTTGAAGACTACACCTGTCTTCTTTTCTTCCCCCCTTGCAGATATCATCCAGGAAAAGCATAAAGAATTATAACCATTATCTCCAACCAAGAACGATGATAATTCATGATAACTGTGTAATAGATTTTCCTTGTACCAGGCAAAAGGTTTTCTTGTCTTTTCATTAAAAGAAAGGTACTTTAAATTTGCGATGCCTTTTAAACCTCTAAAAAACACATAGTGGAGGAAAGGGGTATTCCAGAAACATTTTAATTGCAATAAGATCGACTGACAATACGCATATATCTGGTTAAAAATCTTAGTGTTCATTTATTTTTCCTATGCGATAATGACAAAAATCTTTTTCCAATCACACCCACACACACACAATTTAGAGTTAATTTTGTGTTTCACAAACGCAAAATTTAGAGGGGTTTGAAGAACAGTCTCACACTTCAAAGAGATTTTAACCTTCTTTTAAGTTTAAAATTTGAGGGTTTAGAAATATTTTTGGAGGGGATCGCACATGCATATGAAATTTTTGGGGGGACGTGAGATTTTATGTTTTAATTTCTAAGAGTTTTTTTTTTTTTTTTTAAATCTTACTAACAAAATTTATTTATTTAATTAATCTCATTATTTTAATTATTTTAATGTTATTTCATTATTCAAAGCAAAATTCTATAATTTTCTAAACTTTCACATAAATTAATACTTATAAGTAGCACACATTTCTAAATTACCAATTATTATAGCTTCTGTAAGAAAATTCTCGATTACTCCCATCGAAGAGAATATTCTCAAGAATATTCTCAGAAAGATTATTCTCGAGCAGGGCCGGCGCTAGGTATTTTGCCGCCTGAGGCAAGCATATATCAGCCGCCCATGTAACGTCATCACTACGCAAATGTTTATAAGCATAAGAAAATCAACATGCTAACTTTAGATTCGATCGACTTGTTACCATAATCAGATACATTCCTGAGGGGGCTGCCGGGCCGCCCCCCTCAACCCCCCCCCCCACACTGTATTCCTCTTTCTATATCTGCATATCATATATATGTATTTTTAATAACCGACGGTCTTGTATTATTTCCCTGAAATTCATAAATATTTGTACCAAATTTCATGCAAAAAGATTACATAGCATATCGGAAATATTTTGCGTAACCCTGTAAACTAAATACCAATTCGTTGCCCACAGTTTTTAACAGAAAAACATGCTTTTAAAATTCTAATAAAATTTCATTATATTTAATGGGATGCAACCATGTTAAAATACACTTTTAAGAAATACCGACAATAGACCGTAATAGTACGAATTTCTTTTATGTAGTACGGAAAAGGAGCCACAGTTATTAAGAATACACCTAATTAATTATAACTCATTAATTTTTCAAATTAATTTGACATCATTTGGATGATTACAGTACGTCATCGGAATAATTTTGTGTGGTCCCTTAAATTATTAATCTATACAAACCCTTTTTAAGAGTAAACGTGATTTTAAACATCTTTATAATGTATGTATATTCTATTATATTCAATGCAGAATAAATGCATTAAAGTGCGCGCTTAAATAAAAATTTGTCCATAGGCTCTAATGTCCCGAAATTCTTTTGTGAGTCTCTGTAAACGAACCATAAACATTGTATACACCAGTAAAAACTATTCAGCTTATTCTACGTTTTTCATGAATAATTGTTCGAAATTTGACATAATTTAGAGGATTACGTGGCATTGTCAGAACAGTTTTGTAAGGTCCTGTACATAAATTAGGAAGCCTAACAGCAGATATTTTCTGCAAAAAAAAAAAAAAAAAATTTAAACATCACACTAATGCAAGTTAATTTCCCTTTGTTGATTGCAAAGTAATGATGTTAAAATGTGTTTAAACGAAACTCACCCCATATGCCGTAATGATAAAAATTTTGGCGTGTCCCTGTACACAATGCATAAACAATATACACATAAAAAATCATACAACTATTTCTATACAGAGCCTGCCTGAACGTGTGTGGTAATTTACAAGTCAATCGGAGGATTTTTGCGGTCGCTATTACGGTTCGTACAAATTATTCCCATAGGCCGTAATGATAAGAAAAACTTTGCAGTGTCCCTGTACACGAACTACAAATGGAATACACACCCAAAACTATACAGCTGATTCCGTTGGATTCATGAACATGTGTACCAAATTGTAAGTCAATAGCGTGATATTAGCAACCGCTGTCGCGGTACATACAAATTCTTCCCATAGGCCGTAATGATAAGAAAAACTTTGGCGTGCCCCTGTTCATGAACTACAAATGGAATGCACACCCAAAACTATAGAGCTAATTTCGTGGGAATCAGTAACATGTGTACCAAATTTCAAGTCAATAGCGTGATTTGTGCGGCCGCTATCGTGCGACAGACACACATACAGACAAACAGACGGAACCCAAAACCGTTTTGAGTCTCAACAGAGGGCCTCCACTGACGTTTTGGCAACTAGTGGATCTGCAGATCAGGAGCCCCAACGTCCTATTTGCATCAGACATTATTCAATAGGTCATTTTTTTTATTCCTTATTATATAATAGTATATATTGATTCGATCGACTTGTTACCATAATCAGATACATTCCCAAGGGCGGCCTCAGCCCCCATCAAACCCCCGCTGTATTTCTCTTTGTGTACCTATCTGTATGTCATATATATGTATTCCTAATAAACGATGGTCTTGTATTATTTCCCTGAAATTCATAAATACCAAATTTCATAAGTACCAAATTTCATGCAAAAAAAAAAAATAAATAAATAGCATATTGGAAATATTTTGCGTAACCCTGTAAACTAATTACCAATTCTATGCCCACAAGTTTCAAAAGAAAAACATTCTTTTAAAATTCTAATAAAATTTCATTATATTTAATGGGGTGTAACCATGTTAAAATACACTTTTAAGAAATACCGACTATAGACCGTAATAGTACGAAATTCTTTTATGTATCCCGGAAAAGTAGCCACAGTTATTATAAACGCCAATAATAAGAATACACCTAATTAATTATAACTCATTAATTTTTCAAACTAATTTGACATCATTTGGATGATTACAGTACATACTCGGAATTATTTTGTGTGGTTCCATAAATTATTTATTCTATGCATACCCCTTTTAAAGAGTAAACATGATTTTAAGCATCTTTATAATGTATGTTAATTCTATTAAGTTCAATGCAGCATAAACGCATTAAAGTGCGCGCTTAACTAAACATTTGTCCATATTGTAAGCCTAAAATATATTTTAGCTAAAAGTTGTTGCTGTTCAGTCCACAATATTAAATAAGGAATCTTACTACCTTACAGCAACTAAACTAATACATTTTATATTATGCAGCAAATGGCAATGGAAGCCAACTGGAAACTAAGGTAGTGAAAAACATGTTGACAGTGAGAGGCAATAAAGACAAGATATTTATATAAAACAACTAACGTTTATTAAATATTAATAACAAGTAAAAATAAAGTAACATCATTAATATATCACAGATTTTATGCTCAACTAGAAAAAACTTTAAACATATGAGAGAAAAATGAACTGCTATTTAAATTTAATGTATAAATGTATGTGGAGAGAAACTGACTATTTTTCTGAACTGATGTTACGTCCGTTTAATTTATCTTCCGGTGATCCAGTAGAGCCGAGAAAATAAACGTCCACATCTTCTGGACAAACACCAGGCTATCTTAAAAGAATAACCTTTCAAAAACTATTTACTATTTCAAAAGAACACTATCATTCCCTATTACTATTTCAAAAGTCAATTTAAGAAAACGAAAAAAACATCATGGCCAATAATTAGGCTTTACCACCGGCAGTAAAACATAACAAAAAGAGAAAGAGCAATATTCTATTAAATTACTTCATATTTATACTCATCGTCTGCCAAAACTATCCGTGCGGTTCACCGTAAACATGAAACGCCCACAGAACTAACCAATCAGAAAATAGGTGGTTGAACGATTGATTGTGAGCGTTCAAAACTTAGACAGGCGCCACCAAACGGTGAAAACTAAAAGTTCAGTAGCGAAGGGTTAATGCCGCAACGGACTAAACCAAGATGGCGACGTAAACAAACCCGAAGTAACTGCAACGCGGTACTTCGGAAAAATTACACATTAAAGTTAATAACGTAAGTAATGCAATTATTTTACAATTTAATAAAGATTTAATGAATTTTAAAGACAATAACTTATATTTATAATAGATTAAGTATATTAAAGACTTGAAATAAAAACGATGTCAAGTACAATTATATATTTAAAGTGGGCCAAAAGCCAACACATATGCTCTTCTTTTGTGTGTCTTTGCAAACGAACCATAAACATTGAAATACACCAGTAAAAACTATTCAGCTTATTTTGCGTTTAAAATTAATAATTGTTGTAAATTTAACATCTTTTGGATGACTACGTGACATTGTCAAAACAAAGGTCCAACATAAGGTCCTGTACATTAATTAGAAAGCTTAAGACACATATTTTCTTCAAACAGCATAAGTTTCAGCATCTAACTCACGTACGTTAGTTTAATTTTCTTGATTGCATAGTAGTGATGTTAAAATGCGTTTAAACGAACCCCATACGCCGTAATGTTAAGTATTTTGGCATGTCCCTGTATACAATCCATAAAAAGTATAGACATAAAAAATTATATAGCTATTTCTAAGCAGAGTCTGAATGTGTATGTCAATTTGCAAGTCAATCGGAGAATTTTTGCAGTCGCTATTGCGGCACATATAAATTCTGCCTATAGGCCAAATGATAAGAAAACATTTTGTGTGTCCCTGTACACGAACTACAAATGGAATACACACCCAAAACTCTACAGCAAAAGTTCTGTGTGGTTCATAAGCATGTGTACCAAATTGCAAGTCAATAGCGTGACTTTTGCGGCCGCTATCGCGGTACATACAAATTCTTCCCAAAGGCCGTAATGATAAGAAAAACTTTGGGGTGTCCCTCTACACGAACTACTAATGGAATGCACACCCAAAACTATACAGCTAATTTCGTGGGGATCATGAACATGTGTATCAAATTTCAAATAAATAGCGTGAATTTTGCGGCCGCTATCGCACGACAGACAGACAGACGGAACCCAAAATCTTTTTGAGTCTCAACAGAGGGAGTCCACTGACGTTTCGGCAAAAATTGGAAGTCCAATAGATTGATTTTTGCGGTGGCGATCGCGGTACATACAGATTCTTCCCATAGGCCGTAATGATAAGAAAAACTTTGGCATGTCCCTGTACACGAACTACAAATGTAATACACACCTAAAACTATACAGCTAATTCCGTTCGGCTCATGAATATGTGTACCAAATTGCAAGTCAATAGCGTGATTTTTGCGGCTGCTATCGCGCGACATACAAATTCTTCCCATAGGCCGTAATGATAAAAAAAAAACTTTGGCGTGTCTCTGTACACGAACTACAAATGGAATTCACACCGAAAACTATACAGCTAATTTCGTGGGGATCATGAACATGTGTACCAAATTTAAAGTCAATAGCTGGTTTTTTGCGGCCGCAATCGCGCGACAAACACACAGACAGACAGAAAGAAAAATAGACACAACTCAAAACCATTTTGAGTCTCAGAGAGGGCCTGCACTGACGTTTCGGCAATTACTTTCTCTTACCCATATATATGGTAGAGAAAGTTTTGTTTTGGGGTGGAATTTTCGAAATTGAGTTTTTGTTATATTTACACGTTTTGAGGGACCCAGAATCCGAAAATCATGTTTTTAATGGTTGATCTGTGTGTGTCTGCTTGTCTGTGTGTCTTATCAGCATATCTCAAGAAAAAATAGTAGCAGCAAGTCCACATTCGGTATTCTATATCTGTATCATATTTCGGGCACAATATTACTTTCGAAAATCGAAAGTGAATATTAGATAATTTTTATTTCAGTTAAATAATAATAATATATATTTATTTTTATTCTATATCTATAATAAGGATTACAAAAGTCAACAGTCATAGAAACAGGACTTTTGCTTATTTATGCTATTATTCGATCTGCAAAATAAATAAATTCTGCTCCCTTCTGTTTCAAAAATTTTCAACTAAACATAAAAAGATTTATGACATCGATTTGCCTGTCTGTCCGAGCTCAACTTTTGGTAAACAAACTCATTTTGTTATTATTATATTTTGTATATAAAACTATAATTATTGTTCTCGTGAGAGATTCTTCATCCATCATTGGAACAAATGAAATATTAAATAAAGCACAGAAAATCACAAAAGTATTCGTATACTAGTGTATGAAGAGTTTTTTCTTTAAAGCTCATTTACATCTTTATACTCGTATTATGCAAACATAACAAATTTACCATACAATATTTAAATGCATAAAGTTTTTTTTTTCTATAAAATATGCTATAATTAGCATTATTGGTTAGTTCAAGGGACAATGTAAAAATATTCAGGTATATTTTAATATATAGGTGGAAATTGGTCAAAGTATGTTTTGTATTTTTAATACTAAAAATAAAAGATTAACCCTCTCTGCGATTCACTGTTCAGCGATACTGGCCACTGCGTTTTGGTTGAATGTCTCCGCTGTCTAGTTCCACTGTACAGTGAACAGCAACGGGTTTAATTTTTTGTATTTTAGTCACAAGTTTGCATATCGCTTTACGATACATTGTCCAGTTCCACTGGGCGGCGAACCTATTCAAACAGAATTTGATGGTCTTTTGACCATCACATTCTGTTGCATACCCGTGTCAGCAATAACATAGCAGTGGACAATAGATTGCAAAGGGTTAAATTTGAAGATTGAAAGTTATAATAGTAAAGTACATGCAGTTAGAAAATGTTTCATAATCTATATAAACCCCGAAATAGTTTTTTTTCCCCCTTCTCATAATGAATTCTATGCTCAAAAATGTGCGAAATGCCGCCCCTAGCATCATTGCGCCTGAGGCGGCTGCCTCAGTTGCCTCACCCCTGGCGCCGGCCCTGTTCTCGAGAATTTTACAAGTCTAATTACACTGTCACTATTTATAGTTAAGATTTAAAATTACGAAAGTACATAATTCAGGGGTAAAACTACCTAGCTTACAAAAACCCTGAAAACTGTTCCTTACATGCAGATAGGGGACATTTATTAATGATATATCATATGGCTACCTATATTAAGTAACATTCATAGACTTTGTAATACATTATAAGCCAAATTAAACATACAAAAGGAGAAATTTCTGTAAAACAAAGTAATTTGACATGAAATTCAAAGGCAGCAAAATTTTCAAAAACCCTGAATTCAGGGGTAGCCCCTGAAAAGTTTCCCCCCTGATAATTTATTCATCAGAAAAATTATTTTTCTCAAGTAAAAGAAAATGGCGCCACCAAACGAAAGAAAGATATCTTTTTTATGATGTTTTAATATTTCAAATAAACAAAATTTTAAATATTATTTGACTAAAAAAGAATCGATAATTTACTAATGTTAAATCTATCTATTTTCAAGCTAGAGTATATGGTTATCCAAAATTTCTAGTAAATTCTATCATTAAATCATATTTCTGATTTAATCATCTTTCCCTGTCTATGGTGTTTACATTAATAATAATAATAAAAAAGGGTGCATTTGTGTATTTTTTACCAAAAAAATTTTATAAAAAATAGAAGACAATAAAAAAGGTGGAGGTTGGGTGGGCAGATGCTTGATTAAGGAGGATAGGCTGGATGGTTTGGCTGGATGGTTGGGTGCGATTGTGATTCTAGTACATATATATATATGTGTGTGTATATATATATGTATATATATATATATATATGCATATGTATTTATTTAAAAAAAAAAGTGTTTGCTTTATGGATTCAAATAATAATAAAAAAAAAAAACTGTTAATTCTAAAAACTAAAATTTTTAATAGTTTTTGTTATTTTATTACAGTGAAACCCCAATCTATCGTTCCCGCATCTATCATTTTCCCACATTGGTCATTTTATTTCTATGGTCCCTGCACAAATTGTATGTAAATAATGCTAACGAAACCCGCATGTATCGTTCTTCAAAAAGTTATTTTCCTGCATTCACCATTGTGAAATTTTTCTTCTGACCGAAAGGAAATTGAAAATCAAACGATTCCATATGTCATTCAAACTGGAATTACTTCGTTTTATTATTATAGGACAATTAACATAATTAATTAATTAATTTGTACCTTATACTTTGTCCGTTTTATATTCACATTATGCATTTCGGATGCAAACCACATCCTTCATCAGATGATTCATGACTGTCGTCGCTGTCTGTGTTTTTGTTGCTTTCTTCTTGGGTTCCTCTCTTCGTTTCACTTCGTTTTCCTTGGGTTTTTATATTCACATTATGCATTTCGGATGCAAACCACATCCTTCATCAGATGATTCATGACTGTCGTCGCTGTCTGTGTTTTTGTTGCTTTCTTCTTGGGTTCCTCTCTTCGTTTCACTTCGTTTTCCTTGGGTTGAACGAAGTGAAACGAAGAGAGGAACCCAAGA
Source organism: Salticus scenicus (assembly GCA_963930645.1). Taxonomy (NCBI): domain Eukaryota; kingdom Metazoa; phylum Arthropoda; class Arachnida; order Araneae; family Salticidae; genus Salticus; species Salticus scenicus. The sequence continues at coordinate 758,333 of CAWVNO010003053.1, forward strand.
AGAAAGCAACAAAAACACAGACAGCGACGACAGTCATGAATCATCTGATGAAGGATGTGGTTTGCATCCGAAATGCATAATGTGAATATAAAACCCAAGGAAAACGAAGTGAAACGAAGAGAGGAACCCAAGAAGAAAGCAACAAAAACACAGACAGCGACGACAGTCATGAATCATCTGATGAAGGATGTGGTTTGCATCCGAAATGCATAATGTGAATATAAAAACCCAAGGAAAACGAAGAGAGGAACCCAAGAAGAAAGCAACAAAAACACAGACAGCGACGACAGTCATGAATCATCTGATGAAGGATGTGGTTTGCATCCGAAATGCATAATGTGAATATAAAACGGACAAAGTATAAGGTACAAATTAATTAATTAATTATGGAATTACTTCTTTTATCCTAAAATAACTCTTTTCTTCCTCCATAGAAGATCAAAATTGTGATGGCATGTCTCCGGACCACCCTCAAAAGTGAGTTCCAGACCGTCGCCATTTGCCCATATTGTAGCATTAGTGCAATGTAAAACCCAACCAACCTCAACTATTTAACCTTATGCTGTTGTAGGTGGTGAAGAACAGGGATTATGCAGATATTTTAAGATATGTCTATGAATTACTGAATACGGATTGTGTATTGTTGCTTGGAGAATATGTTATTCTACTTTGTGTAAAGAGTAGAACGGATGTATCCAATATGGACAGCTACTACATTTTTTCACATTCCTGAGGCTGAGCCTATGCCAGTGCCAAGTATGTCTGACGTAATTACGGCATTTGAAAATGCACAAATTTTGTTATATGCACATGAAATTACAGAAAAGGACCAGAAAATGTTGCAAATCTGGAAAATCTCCGTTTAATTTATAAAATGAACAAATAATTCAAAATAAACTTACTGACTTTTAAAAATAAGTATTACTTAATGCTCTACAACTTTGATTTATTTCTTTGACAGTTCAGGGAGTAATAAATTAGTTTTTATTATTAGTATACTACATATATTGCGTGTATTATTTCAGAAACATTGCTTTCTTCGTGTTTTGACTTTAACCCGCACTCATCATTTTCCTGCTTTCATCGTATTTTTTCACGTACCCCATGAAAAATGATGGATCAGAGTTCTACTGTATTAACTTTCAAATTAGTTAATTTGACAATGGAAACATTTATCAAATCTACATTAATATAATAAAAATAATTTAAATAATAATTAATAAATTAATTAAAAAATTAACTATTGAATTTCAATTAATAACTTCAATTTAAATTACATATTGCATTGTGTTCTTTTATTAACTCTAAATTGGAATTTTAAAAGATAACATCTGATTAGATTCTATTTAGCTCAAAAAAAAAAATAATAATAATAATAATTATAATAATAAAATTAGGGTCATTACTTTTTTTACACTCCAAAAGATGGCACTCATTCCTCACTATACTCGGGGAAAGCAAAAGTTGACAGCGTTGGAAAGGCTATAGAAACCTTTTTACGCACTTGGCGCTAATTGGGTTGCCACACCGGGCGATTTAGCGAAGTAATGTTTTTTTGTTTTTTTTCCCAATAAAAGTTAAAAATATTTTTTCAGAGTAAATTTTTTAGTTTATTTAGAATTTTATTTACACTAAATAGGTTACTTACAATCTATTATAAATCCATATTACTGCAAATTGAGTTATATATTAAATTTCACTTGAGAGAGAGAAAAAGTTTAATGCTTAAATATTTTGAAAATGAAAAAAAAAAAAAAAAAAAAAAAAAATCTAAATTAAACATTATCTGTATGTATGTCTTTGTTTTCTTTAGTTTAATGCTTTTATGAAATATTTAAAAAATAAAAAAATATATTAATTTAAAATAAATAAATATAAATTTTCATATGCAGACGCAACTTCTGTTTACAATTTGCTTATACATTCATTTTGTTTATACCCCGATTTTTTATACTAAATGTGAATACAAGAATTTGTGTATTCAATTCTGAATAAAGTTAAGAAACTCACAATTTATGTGAAAGGGAAACGAATTTTAATTTATCAATAAATGTAATTTTTCTTGATGTCTTTATTTAATGCTAATAAACACATACCTATGTGATTGCTATTAAAATTAAAAATGAGTTGAAACATTTATTTTTATTGCATTTTTAAGAGGTTGGATTGAGATTTTTATAGATGAGGAAAAGGGAAACGTTACGTTATTCGATTCTTTGGAATATGAATGAAAGCATGACATTTCACACATTTTTTCAGTTTATTTTGATGAAATGCACTGGATAAGAATGCTTTCATATTAATGCGACATTAAATTTAAAAGCAATCTTAAAATTTTTAGAAACCAGGTTTTTAAACTATGTTTCCAAACTTTTTTTGAGGACTATTTTTTTCGGACAACATAGACTAAATAAAAACGATTTATTTATTTGTGTTTTTTTTTTTTTTTCTCCTTTAGCACAGTTAAAAAGATATTAAAGTTAAACTGAGAGAGAATTTTTAACAGAAATTTATATAGTAACCCTTTCAATTTACTGCAATTTATAAATAAAGTTACCCCCCCCCCTCCGGATTTTTGTACATTTAAATCTAAAAATAAGTATTATAGTAAATTATGTAGAATAATTGCAGCAAGAGTGAAAATTCCATCATACATGAGTCTGAATCAATACCAATTTTGTAGCCATTTGTAATTAATTTATGTATCTGAAAATATAAGTTTTTTAATTTTGTATGGCTTTTCAAAGAACTCCGAGGCATGTTTATGAATATAGGAGGCTTTTGGCTCTAAATTAAAATCTCTAAAAGACCGATTTATAAGGACGAGAGAACTATTTCTTTCAAAGAGCCAATGATAATAATTGTGTCGTTAAAATTTTGCAGTAGATTATTACCTTGATTAAAGCAGGCAGTGTCAGAAGTACCGTCTCATGCATACAGAATAAACAAATAGGCCTCTCTTACAAAATTATACTATGAGTAGGAAAGAATTTAAATTTCATTTCAGTTCACTTGGCCAATATCATACTTTATTTTTAATTTTATTTATTTTAAACATAATGGTAGTTAAATAATGTAGTTTTTATACACATTATGAAATTATTATATTAACTAAATCCAAAGAATTATAATTAATAATTCTATTCAAGGTAAGCTTTTTCTAATCAAAATTTTTTATAATGATATGTTTAAAAGTAAAATATTTTAAACTGCAATATAGAAAACCATACATAATTGCTCTACATATCTTAAAAATTTTGTAATTTCTCCCCAAGGTATTGATCAATTTGTTATAAAGTCTCAAACAGTATTTATTTCCCAATTAATTTTCTTTAAGTAAATATCCATTAAAATAAAATTTGTTTTTCATTGTAATGATTGCTAATTATGTAATTTTGGCTTTAAATAATTTATCTGTCTCCCATTTATATATAAATTTTACATATATAAATCTGATATATATATATATATATATATATATATATGATTATTATTATTAAAGAAAATAACATTTTTCTTTTATTGTTTTGTTCCAGAAAAAAAAAAAAGTAAAATCCCTAGTATATAGTGCATAGTATAAATTAATGTAAACATTATTAGTTTTTTGTATTGGAAATAAAAATATTTTATATAACAATGCGTAAACGAATTGAAATTATATTATAAATGTAATAATAACGAAAAAGTTTTTGTCGAAAAATATTTTTCCTTATACCTGTTAGTTTTAATATTTCATTGACATATTTGGTGTCAATGTAAATGGTTTCAATGACACCATATTTCATATTTGGTGTCAATGTCAATCAATACATTCATTGAAGACCATTAGAAGTGGTCTGTCTATTAAAATTTAATATTAAGCAAAGTTTTTGCACAATAGAAACGTTTGAACTTTAAGTTTTTGAAAGTGTAAAAATGACTAGTGACTAGAAAACTTGATCTCAGTAAAAACAAGGAAAATTTAAAAAAACTTAACAAATTTATTTATATCAAAAAACATATGTAAATATATATATAACAAACTTTTAATCAAATACATTAACATAAAGTAGCAATATAAGCTGGATAATTACCTTGGAAAACATTAGCTTGAAGAAAGTACAAAAGCATTCAGCTCTTTACACAACATTTCTGAAAAAACATCTTGTCCCACAGTCCCCTTTTAAACACAACGCTATTTAACACAAATCAAGGTCGCCAAGTTGACCATTGATAAACGTAAGATGATATCAATAAGAAGATAATGCAACTTAGAACAAACAAAGATTGCAGATAGATGGTCGCCAAGTTGACCATCGGGGAAATAATCATGAAGCCAAATTAACATCCCTTAGGGTCGCCCTGTTGACCACTAAGCAAATAAACGTTACTCCAAGGAAAACATTATCACTGTAGATAACGATCGAACAAAAGAAGATATAATTTAAAGCAAACAAAGATTGTAGATAGATGGTCGCCAAGTTGACCATCGGGGAAATAATTATGAAGACAAATTAACATCCCTAGGGTCGCCTTGTTGACCACTAGGATATAACAACGAAAAGTCTTTAAAGTTTATAACAGAAGAAATTTATCATCTTTAAAAAACGATAAGGAACAAGGACAAGAGTTCAAATAAACTTTAACTTCATTCAGAATTTAATTATTAATTATTTAAAACTTCATGGTAAACCAGCATCAACTTTTAACATATTAAAACTTAACTTCGTATAAAAAATTCATATGCTTAAACTTTCAATTAAATAAAACTTTTAACTCCAAACCAGCAAACATCTTAGCTAAACAGGAGACCAGCTCACTGGAAAACACACGAATGCATCTCGTTGCTGCACTGCTGCTACTGCAACGTACTACGATCGAATCGAACTTTTATATCATTAAAGAATACAATATTTGCATAAAACGATCAGAAAAACATCGATAATAACGCCACCGTGTGGTCAAAACCAAAACAGTAAAAATAACGATGATGCCACCTTATGGCCAAAGTTGAAACATTTCATAATTAATTTAATGAATTAAGATACAATGGCAACAAGGAGAAAATGTTATTTTAACAGTGCAGAGAATGGCAACAGCTAAAAAAATAAACAAACGCGATGTTTGCCGCGAAATAGCATGGAGTAAGTAAAAGACTTAAAAGGATGAATTAAACTTGAAAAAAAGTAAGTAAAAGATATTTTAAGTTTGTTTCGTATATTGTTGTATAATCTTAAAATACTTTAAATAAAGGATAAAGAGAATCTTAAACTTTTACACCAACATGGAATTCTATTCTTGTTTATTTCCAGCTATTACAAAACTGTTGTCACAAATCACAACCTAATACTTTACGTAACATCCTTCCCCTTTTACTTATTAAGAAATTTAGATTAATAATTTTCCATACATTAGTTATACAAATTTTCACATTATACATTTATCCCTTTCCTTTTTTAACATCTCTGAAATAAAATATAACCCAATATTAGAATAAAAAAATAGTCAACAGTTCTAGTCTCTATATCTTGAAGCCGTCTAGCTTCCGTCTGCCACCATGTTTCGTATATTGTTGTATAATCTTACAATACTTTAAATAAAGGATAAAGAGAATCTTAAACTCTTACACCAACATGGAATTCTATTCTTGTTTATTTCCAGCTATTACAAAACTGTTGCCACAAATCACAACCTAATACTTTACGTAACAAAGTTATAAGATATTTAAATATTTAAGTATACCTATATAAAGATAAATTAAGGAATGTTTTTACATTAGATGTGAGGACCAAAAGATAACCAAAGTTATCAGAATCTGGTGTAAAAATTTCTCGAAAGTTCAAATCCCTCAAAATTTTTACTCTATTTTTAATAGTTGTGAAATTAAAGAAACGGACTGTGCATTAATTATCTTCAAATTTTCAAAAATAAAGTAATCTATTTGCTTCTCCAAACTGTTCCGCACTCACAATAGGGGTTCAAAGGTTGCTTCCGGTATTCCCTCTTCCGCCAATATTTCACCAACAGACTTTCTTCGCGAAACAATACATTGATATAAAATTTATGCTTATCTATTAATAAAAATTCCATGTGTTAACATAAATATGTTTAGTTTAAATAGTTAATAATTTTTCAGTTTACCAGAATAAAAAAAATCGAGTAAAAAGTTTATTACACTTAAATATAGCAAGGAACTATTTTCTTTCGCAGATGTACAATTTCTACAGGCTTCTACACACTGTCAACTTATCCTTTCCCCGAGTATAGTTTGTTTATATGTTTCAATAAAATGACACTTCTGAGTTTCCGAATTTTCGTAAATCGAATTAATCTCAGTTTTTAATCAAAATTCAATTTTAAATTATCACTTTTAGGTTAATTATTAAAAATAAAAACAGATCACTCAACTTTATCGTTCAGTTGACAAATACGATTCCAAAATTAACTTAATCGTTCAATTATTTAATACGATTCCAACATTCACTGTGAATTTAACTGTATACAGCTTCATGTTTGTTGAGTGATCGAGCTACTTATACCAGTTTTTCATGTGTAAGGTGAGTTAAACTTTAGTGTTATTAATTATTACTAGTATTTCATTTAATCATTATTACTAGTATTTCATTTAATTAGTTTGAAATTGCTGCTTGAATTTAAATAAGTTTGATTCTCATTTGGTTTTTCACATATTATTCTTTCAAATTAAACTTTTTCTTCTTTTTTTTGAGGTGTTATTAATACTTTTTTATATATTTACTGGATAGAAGTAAAACTGACATAAGTATAGCTTTAAATTAAATAATATTACTTTAATTTGTACATACTTTGATCTCCATGCTACACGCATACTAGCGATATCAACAACTACGAATCGTTCGCTTCATCGTTGCCAAAAACACAAACTATAAATTAACACATTTTCTTTTAACATACTAATGATTCAAATCATGAACGAATCTTAACACTTTCCCTTGTTATAAGAAATTAATAGCAATAAATTTAAAGTTCAAATTTAAAATTTATAAAAGTCCAATTTTGGCACAAAGAGTCAATAGTCTTGGTTTAAATAGTGATTTAGTCAACATATCGGCAATCTGATCTTCTGTAGATACCTGTTGGACTAGTATTTGTTTCTCTAGCACCTTTTCTCTGATAAAAAAGTGCTTAACACTTATATGCTTAGTGCGACGATGAAACTCTGGGTTTTGTGCTAATCTGATTGCTGCTGTGTTATCAATTTGAAGCACTGGAATTCCCCTTAATTGTGTAACACCAGAAAATAGACGATTTAGCCAGATTATTTCTCTCACACATTCATTTGCAGCTATTATTTCAGCTTCAGTAGTAGAAGTTGCAACTACTGACTGTCTTTGACTAAACCATGATATAGCACCACCACTGTATAAAATCATAATGCCACTAGTTGATCTTCCAGATGTCTTGCATCCTGCAAAATCTGCATCACTATAGCATTCTAACAATCCTGGCTCATATTTATTCTTGTATGTAATACCCTTATTACATGAACCAGCTATGTATCTAAAAACACGTTTCACTTTCAACCAGTCATCTCTAGATGGGTTTTCTAAGTTGCGTGAGAGAATACCAACACAGTATGCTAAATCTGGTCTTGTACCTAACATTAGATACATCAAGGCACCTACAGCTTCTCTATATGGGAACTTTTCACTGCTCTGTTCATCATCATTTTCCACACTTGTATTTTCTTTAAGCATTGGAGTAGATACTGGCCTAGAATTTTCCATATGAAACTTCTGAAGTATTCTTTTTGCATAAGATTGCTGATTAATTTTGATACTCCCATCTTCAAAACGATGAATTTCCAGACCAAGGAAAAAACTTGCCTGTCTGTATGTGATCTTGAGTCTTGACTTAAGATCATTTATAAATTTTTTAGAGTCTTGTGGATCAGTTGATGCAACTATTCCATCATCAACATACAGACAGACAATTAACTTTCTTCCATTCTTATCTTTGATGTATAGGCAAGGATCTGCATCACTTGCTTTGAATTCAAGTTCTGATAAAAATTCTTCAAAATACTTATTCCAGCAGCGAGAAGCTTGTTTAAGCCCATAGAGACTGCGCTTCAATCTACAGACATTACTAGTACCATCATTGTAACCTTCTGGTTGCTGCATGTATATAGTTTCATCAAGTTTACCATATAAAAATGCTGAACAAACATCAAACTGGATAAGATGTAGTCTTTCATTAGCAGCTATACTTAAAATTGAACGAACAGTTCCCATCTTTGTCACAGGGCTATAAGTTTGTTCATAGTCGACTCCGTATTGCTGAGTAAATCCTTTAGCTACCAATCTGGCCTTGTATTTGTCAATGGAGCCATCAGGATTTCTTTTAACTTTATAGACCCATCTGCATGGAATGGCTTTGTGACTCTTTGGTAGTTCTTCTAGGGTCCATGTTTCATTATTGATCAACGACGACATCTCTAAGTCCATCGCATCTTTCCAATATTTACTTTCTTTGGATTCAATTGCTTCTTCAAAAGTTGTGGGTTCTTCGAAATTAGCAATAAAAACTTCAGCCATCGTTATATAATCTTCATAATGTTTTGGCTTTCTTAGACTTTCTCTGTCTCTTAACTTTCTGGATTCTATTTGTTTGTTTGAGTCTATATCAATGTTTTCTTCTTCTGTCTCATTTTCTTCTTCTATCTCATTTTCTTCACTTAGATTATCTTCTGACTTTCCCTGATTTTCAGACTCAGAAGTCCTATTTTCATCTGTAATAGGAAAATGGACAACCTTTTCACAATTTAACAACTTCTCGTTAAATTTGACATCTCTTGAAAACATGATAGTGTTTCTTTCTGGAACCCAAAGACGATACCTTTCATCTCCATCATATCCCATCAAATAAGCCTTAGTTGCCTTGTTATCCATCTTCCTTCTTTTTTGTTTAGGTATGTGGGCATAACATACTGATCCAATAATCCTCAAGTGATTAATTCTTGGCTTCTTTCCTGTCCACAATTCATAAGGACTCACATTCTTAATGGATGACTTTCCAGTTCTATTTAGTAAATATGCTGAGGTATTGATGAGTTCAGCCCATAATGCTGGAGGAATTTCTAAGTCTGGATTAGAATTTTTCAGTGTTCTGGCCATTTCAACAAGTGTACGGTTCTCTCTCTCACTTCCACCATTCTGCTCTGGAGTATATGGTGCTGTGAATCTTGAAACAATTCCCATTTTCTTCAAAATAGTTTTTATTTCATTGTTGTCAAACTCTCCCCCATTATCACTGATGATTTCTTTAACTTTATGACCAAAATTTTCAGCATAAGCTAAAAATTCTTTAAGGGCATTAGCAACATCAGACTTTTGTTTGAGGAAGTAAACACAGCGAAACTTTGTAAACTGGTCTTTGAAAACAACAAAGTATTGAAATTTTCTAAAAGACTTGTCAAAGGGGCCGCACACATCTGCAGAAATTAGTCCTCCAGGAGAAGAGCAATTAACTCTGGAACCAAAACTTAATCTATGAGCTTTCCCATATATGCATGCTTCACATAATGTGTCTTGGACATTAACCTTGATATTTAATTCATTACTTAAGAGAGATTTCACATGTCGCTTATCTTGATGACCCCAATGTTCGTGGTAGAGTTGTAACAGTGACTCGTCCGAAGAGGCTAAATTTACTTCAATAAATTCTTTTGGATTAACAACTTTCATATTAGCTTTGAAAAGTCCTCTTCCTTTACTTCGTGTTCCATGCAAAACACAAACTTCATCAATCTTTAGCCAACATTCTGTTGCAGTCGACTCGAAACGACTATTTAAGTATCTATCATGAGTGGCCAATACAGAGAATAAATTCTTGCTTATTTCAGGTACATACCACACATCTTTTAATTCTTTGAACTGCTTCTTGCCATTAACTACAGTGATGATCTGAAGCGTACCTTTGCCTAGAGCTGGAAGAACTTTTCCATTGGCTGCTGCAATTCCATGAGGAGATACAAACTTTTCAAAATTTATAAAATACTTGTCATCCATAGTGATGTGTCTGGAAGCTCCATTATCTATGTACCAACCATCTGAAAGAATCTCTGAAGCACATACCTCTTCATCAACTGACATCAGAGCTAAGGTAGTTGCTGTACAAGAAGTTCCTGCTTTTCTAAAATCAGAAGGTTTGGGTGGCCTCCCATCAGCAATCCACTTAGAACATGATTTGACCCAGTGGCCTTTTTGGTGACAATAATTACAAATATTTGATTTCTTCTTGTAAACATTGTATTTACTTTTTCTATCTTTTACAAGGAGAGCTTCTTGTTCATTTGAAATATCTTTATCACGGTTTCTAAATTCTCTTTCATAAGAACATAATTGTGTTGTCAATTCATCTGTTGTTCTTTTATCTTCGCCTAAGAGCAACCAACTGGACCTAAATGACAGGAACTCACTTGGTAATATATCTAATATCTTGCAGTTTAGCAGTAACTCTGGTAATGCAACTTCATTTTTATTCTGTAATCCAGAGTTTAACTTATTCCATAAATTTTTTAACTTGGAGAGATGAGCTGCAATATCTTCACTATCATTCCATTTGAATTGGAAAAACTGCATACAGATATTATATAGTTGATTTTCTGAGGATGCTTCGTACAACTTATGTAACTCTATCCAAATTTCTCGAGCAGTTTCAAAACGCATTACCTTTTGAAGGGTTTCTTCGTTCATCGAATTTGTTAAGACAATCATAGCATTGTTATTAGCTTTTTGATAGTCCTTTAAATCCTTCTCATATTTAGCTTGAGCAGCGCCTTCCGTTTCCGTAGGGGCATTTGGCTTAACTAAAGTTCCTTGAACTACTTCTAACGCACCTGTATGGCTATTTAAAATGAACTTAATTCTATATTTCCATACTTGCCAATCACTTTCTCCAGCTAGAGGTTTTATCTGTACTTTAGTTGTATCCATATTTGTTACTGGAAGCAAGGCGTGGTTAGGCTTACGTTAGGCTTAATGCGCTGAAACGTGACTTCGTGATGAGACTTAATGCATAGCGCAGGGAAACGATATTGTTCCCATAACCTAATACTTTTTTATATATTTACTGGATAGAAGTAAAACTGACATAAGTATAGCTTTAAATTAAATAATATTACTTTAATTTGTACATACTTTGATCTCCATGCTACACGCATACTAGCGATATCAACAACTACAAATCGTTCGCTTCATCGTTGCTAAAAACACAAACTATAAATTAACACATTTTCTTTTAACATACTAATGATTCAAATCATGAACGAATCTTAACAGTTATTGGGTATAGCTTGTTGTAAATGTTTGGCAATATGCATACAGCAAGACAGAAATAACACCTATTTTACATGCAATATTCATTCTATACCCTTGAAAACGTAATGAATTTGCATGTTTCAATTTACAGTTGCTTGATATTTGTAATCTTCATTCGTATTTTTTCTGGTTTCATCTTATTCAATGATTCTTAGTTTCATCTATTCAATGTTTGAAAAGGTTTTCAATACATACATATATATATATATATATATACAGCAAACTCTCATTAAAATGGACAATCAAGAGCCAGCAGTTTTTGTCCACATTAACGAGAGTCCATTATAACAGGAGTTCATAAACTGAAGTTCTATATGAACTCTAAAATCACTATTATGTATATTATGTACAAATACACAGTATAACACGAATGAAAATTTGTTAACTCAAACCCTTTTAATAACTAAAATAAAATTTAAGTAAAAAATCATTTTTTAAAGTAAGAAGCTTTTTATTATGAAGCCCTAAAAAGCATAAAATAAAATGTATTCTGGCAAAGACATGCTACAAAGAAATGAAAGTTTCAACACTAAGAAAATTTTAGAGAAAAATATAGGTACTTTCCTTTTACAAGAGAAGAAAATTTTTTAATGTTCAAAATATTTTAAAAAGCTTTCGAGGCCAATATTCTTAGTTATTAGTTTTTGTAAAATCATTCATTAGGACAGAAATCTCAGATGCCTCGAAAGCTTTTTAAAATATTTTGAACATTAAAAAATTTTCATCTCTTGCAAAAGGAAAGTACCTATATTTTTCTCTAAAATTTTCTTAGTGTTGAAACTTTCATTTCTTTGTAGCATGTCTTTGCCAGAATACATTTTATTTTATGCTTTTTAGGGTTTCATAATAAAAAGCTTCTTACTTTAAAAAATGATTTTTTTACTTAAATTTTATTTTGTGCTTTTTAGTTACAAAAAAGGAAAAAGCTTCTTAAGAAAACTAATTAAAATTTCTTAAGCTATTTTGTAGACAACGGAAGATTTTCGTTTATCAATTGACATTTTTTTCTATTATTTATCTGCAAAAAAAGTACTATATCGTCTTCCGAGGACCGAATCCGGGACCATCATGTTATCAGCATGACGCTCTAACCAAAAGTCTAAGAACTGTCAAGAAAAATCATAGAACATTCTAGAAAAGTCTAACAAATACTTAACAAAAGAAATATTGTTCTCGAATGCTTTTTAAAATATATGGAATATTTAAAATTTTTCATGTTTTGCAAAAGAGAAATATCTATATTTTTCTTTAAAATTTTCTTGTTGTTGAAACTTTTATGATGTTATAGCATGTCTCTGCAAGAATAAATTTTAATTTTAGGCATTTTAGGGCTTCACAATAATAAAAAGAAACTTTCAGTGTTATTTTTATTTATTTATATACTTACTTATATTTTTATTTAATTATTTATTTTTATTTTTATTTTTTACTGAAATTTTTATTTTGTGCGTTTAGTAACTCAAAAAGAAGTTTCTTTAAAAAACTATCAAAATTCCTTAGGACACTGTGTAGTCAACGAATGATTTTGTTTTATCAGTTGACGACTTGACCTTCTGTCGTTATTCGACGTCATGATGAAATTTAACCCCAAGTCTTCATTTAGCCCACAAATAAAGGACTATAGCCAATCATAGCGCAGCTTTTCCCCACAAACAAAGGAAAACTCCGCCTCGTTCTAGTCGTCCATTGGCATAGTTTCATAGTTTCTTTTAATTATCTGCAAAAAAGTAACACATCGGCTTGCGAGGATCGAACCCACGAGCATCACGTTATCACCATGACGCTCTAACTAAATGCGCTAACAAGCGACGAAAAAGGTTGTTTAAATTTACGTTAAAGTGGAGGCGCCTTCTTTTTCAGAATGACACAAAGACACGATGATAAAAATCGAATTTCAACAAAAATCTTCTAAAAGAATACACACACACACACACACACACACACACACACACACACACACATATATATATATATATATATATTTAACTCTATATTTTGTGTTTTTTAGTATCTAAAAAAAGGCTTCTTTAAAAAAACTCTTCAAAAATTATTAGAATACTGTGTAGAAAATGAAAAATTTTCTTTTATCAATTGGAATATTTTCTATTACACATTTCATCAGTAAAATTTAGCGCATCCATCCTTCGGGGATGGAACTCACCACCATCGTATTAGCAACTTGACGCTCTAACCAACTGAGCCAAAAAGTGACTATAAAGACTGCTGATATTTACTTTAAAGTTCAGGTGCCTTATTTATTAGTGTGACATGAAGACGCAATAACAAAATACAATTTTAATAAAAAGCTTTTAAAAAATGTTTAATTATTTCTTTATTTTTATTTAAATTTTTATTTTGTGCTTTTTAGTTACTAGATAAAAAGCTATTTAAATGAAATCTTCAAACATTATTAGGATACTGTGTACACAACGAAATATTTTCTTTTATCAATTGACACTTTTTCTATTAATTATTTGCAAAAAATAACACCTCGGCCCGGCGAAGATCGAACACACGACTCTCTCGCACTATCAACATGACGCTCTAACCAGCTGATTCAGTAAAAGATACGATGAGTTGTTTACATTTATATATATATATATATATATATATATAATGGAAGCGTCTTGGTTTTTTAACGTAACAAAAAGCCGATGACAAATCCAATTTCATATAATAGTAATATATAATATACATATATACATATAAAGCTTCTAAAAATATTTTTTATGTATTTTTTACTTAAAATATTTTATTTTGTGCTTTTTTAATATCTAAAATATTTTGTGTTTTCCAATATCTAAATAAATAAATTAAAAAAAAAAAAAATACTTCTTAAAAAAACTCCTCAAAAAATTCTTAGAGCAAGCAACGAAAATTTTTCTTGTATCAATTGACACCTTTTCTACTAATTATCTGCAAAAATTAACACGCTGGTCCTTCCGAGGATCGAACTCATGACCACCGTGCTACTAACGGGACGCTCTTACCAACTGAGCCACAGAACGACAATCAAAATTGCTTATATTTACTTTAAAATGAAGGCTCCTTGTTTACTAGCGTGACACGAAGACACGATGACCAAGTCAATTTCAATTAAAAACCTTCTAAATATAAAAGCATGAAAACCGATACTTACTTTCAAAACTTCTTTTCTTCATGTAGTACAACTTGATAACAAAATCCTTTGCTATGTCTTCACAATAGAAGTGGAGACAGGTGCAAATTGTTAACCTCAACTGCCACTGTCAATCAATACTATTTACCTCCCACAGGGTAATAGCACAGAGTGAAAGAGATTAACCCTTTTATTATTGAACCTTTTCATGTTTAAATATATATATATATGTATATATATATATATATATAATGATCTATTAAGCATAGTAGAAGCCAAGCAACAGATACAAGATCACTGAAACATCAATGACCAATAAGATTTAAAAAAAAAAAAAAATTCAGTGGATGAAATACACTAATGTAAAGAAACCAGATTTATTAATTAACAGCCTGCAAAACAAACAAAGCAATAAAGTAACACAACAATTCTTAACTTAAAACTATAAACTTTATCAAAATTTATGAAAATAATTTAAGAAACTCAAGATAGGAAGGAAGGAGGCAGGCGGCAAGACTTGTGACTTGCCTGTGGGGTTAAACTAGTTTCACGCCGGCAACACTTACCCAGCCTGCCACGACCAGAATAGCAGTCATATGGATTTAAAAAAGCAAAATTTCAACGCAGATGAATAACAATGAAACCATGAAGAAACAATGAAATTCACTGATTGATTACATTGTGTTTAATAATAGTTGACAACTCAAAAAGGAAGAAACTGAAATTTTATTGGAAGGAAAAAGAAAGTTTGCATAGTAATACAAAGTAAATGCAACAAGCCTTCTGTTTTTTTTTTTTTTTTTTTTTTTTTGTTTTTTTTCACAAACCCACCCAACCATCCAGCCTTACAACACTACCTCACCTCTGTAATCAAAAATCTGCCCACCTAACCGCCACCTTTTTTATTGTCTATTATTTTATAATCTTTTTGTTAATATACACAAAAGTGTACACAGCTTTTATATATATAATATATATATATATATATATATATATATATATATATATTGAATTTGAAAAGATTTTGGGAACTGACTCTTTTTGGAAGAAAGTAAGCTTTGAGGGAAAAAAATGTCCATCTTAATGAATGAATTGTACGTATAAAGCGATGTTTATTACATGCAATTCCTACAGGCCTTAGCTGGGGATTCTGTTTTTGTACGTAATAACGAGAAATCCATCTTAAACGGGGCCGTCTTAACGAGAGTTCACTGTATATTTGAACCAGCACTCATAAATTTTATTTAAATAACAAAAATATCCAAGTTCTGAAACAAAGATCTATAATTCAGAGATTTCCGTAGTTCGGAATCTGTGAGGTCCTGACAATTCTAGATTAAAGGATGTTAGAGCTGGACGATATCAGAAATTAAATAATGTGATATATCAGCAAGTTAATATCGATATTAATGATATATTGTGATATTTCTTTCAAGAAAAGGAAAATAGACATTTGCTACTTTTTAAAGACAAATGAGCACCAAATTTAATGCATACAAGTGTGAACTGTTTTCTATATATTTTCTGGTATATTACTTCCATAACTTTTTCATAAAATAATAATAATAATTAAAACAAAAAACTGCATAAAGAGTCAATCAATGTTTTGTGTTTATTTTAATATATATCATTGCTTTTAAGTATTCACTGAGAAAAAAAAAACATACACCACCTTCCTCTAGAATGAATAAGTACTAGCCATTTTCTAAGTCCTTTAACTAGAAGTATAGATTTCCGAGCTATGCGCATAAGGCACGCCAATAAACTGAATAGACGAAATGATTGAGAATTTCTAGTTTATATATTTCTAAATGGTAAAACAATATTCTGAATATTCCGAATCTTTTGTATTGCGAGAAATTCTCGCTTATTTTCTAGAATTGGGTAATAAACCAAAATTATAGTTGCTGAAACACGCTTCTTGTAGTCTCAATTATTTACAGAGATTTTTAAATAACTTTGCCCTAATAATATAGGCAAACGCTCTAGAACCCTAATAGAGGCTTCTAGAACTCGCTTTGCAAGGAGACTAGAATTTATAAAAATGGCATAGAACTACTTTTTCTAGAGCCACAATTTAGATTTTAGATGTCAGTTACAGAATTTTTTTTCTCAGTGCACTTGTGTATAATTTGTTTTCCATTCTCCCGATTTTCAGCTTTAATTATTTTAAAATAACACTTTAACAGAGTTAATATGTGATATGGGTTTTATTTACACAGTATATTATAAAAATTCATAATTACAATAAAGATAAAAGCTTAACAAAAATGAAACTGTCTTAGAATGTAGATGATTAATAAAAATTTTCGCAAAAATCATCCCTATAATATACATAAATCAATAATCAATGATTCACTTATATGCAGAATTTTTTTAAATAAATATTAGTAAGCGCCGAATTTCCATTCCTAAGCATAAAGAAAGCTTATTTACTAGTAGTCATGACAGTCATTGATGGTTATAATTAAAATAATTTCAGTGAATAAGAAATGCACAGTATATATATATAGAGAGAAATGTTGTTTATAAACTTTCTTCAGTATTGACATTGGCTAATCTTTCTCAGTTGTAGAGTAATATTTTTAATTTTAAATCCTCATAACTCATAAGTATTCTAAAGGTCAGTTACCTACTGCTTTTATTTTTGCATTTACTTACCATACAATTATAATTTTTTTTTAAATATATATATTGAATTCATATTTGGTAACAATTTTATAACAATTCGAAAATTTATTATTTATATATATATATTGTCAGTATGTAAATAATAAACTTTTTATGTTGAAGTTTTATTTTGTTATTTAAAATAACTCATTTTGCATTTAAAACATTATTATTTTTTTTATTCAATTCAATTATTTTAGTACAACAATTTTACCATTTAATTTCAGAAATTGTCTTAAAATATAGGTCAAATAGGTCAATAGGTCAAATCTAGAAAACCCAAACATGAATAAATAAATAAATGAATGAATATGTAAGTAAATATATTTACTTTTGTGTCAAAATGTACAAACTTAAAAAAAAAAATTAAAATTAATTTGAGAAAAACAGTGCTAAAGAAATGGAACCGCTTCAGCATATAGAAACCCTTGGCAAAATTTTAATTTGGTACCGAAGTAACCCAGATATTTCTTTCTAAAATATTTACTTATGCAATTTCTATAGCCACTTTAATTCAGTAAATTGACAATAAAAATTTAAAAACCACAAAGGGGCTTCTTTGCTAAAGTTATACCAAAGACATTTTAAGAAATGAATATAGTAATCGATGCTAGTGACTGAAACACAGTTAGTGCATGCTTTAATGGAAGAACAGATTAAAATAAATCCAGTCGTACTAAATTGAATTCTGTTTCCATAGAATGTAAGCAGAATTTCTTTCTTTCTTTGCACTTTTCTTTTCTTATAAATCTCTTATATTTAATAAGAACAGCTAAAAAAAAAAAAATAATAATAATAAAATGCTGCACAAAAAAAAAAAAAATAATTAATAATAATTAAAATGAATAAATAAAATAATATAAAATGTTCAGTATATTTCTGCTTATTCGTGTGATAATCAAAGCAGATGGCTTTCAATAAAAACTGGTTTATTTTTTTATTATACGGTGGATTGTTATATGGTGGACTTTTTAAAGCAGTGATATTTTAAATTTGAGATTTCGCAGGAATAAAGGAAGAGGAAGTATATTTATTGTGAGAGAGATCGTTTGGGGTTAGGGTTATATTTTTCTACTTTATCAGTGGAGGAAAAGAAGAGAATGGGTATTAATATAAGATATTCCGTGCTCTTTTTGTTCGGCATTCGTTCGGTGACGCATGCTAACAGGGTAGCAGAATTTGAAGAAGATACTGTAAGGTTGCCATTCAATGTTATTTATCAACATATCAATTGATTGTGCAATAGGTAATATTATTAAAGGGATATATCGGCAGAGCAAGATCTTAAATATTGTTATCGCGATACTAAAAAAATATTGATACTTGGGGATATATTGATAAATAATCCAGCCCCAATATATATATATATATATGATTATGTACATTTACATATATATATATATGGATAAAATAAATTTAAAAAACAAAATATAGAAAAATATTTACTGCTCAGTGCAATGACGTTTGATACAGGATTCATGATGGCACTGTCTGCATTGAATGTTTTAATAGGATTAGTGGGATTGTCTATATCAATGATGACATGCTCTAACTCTTCTATGTAATAATTGTAAGTTTTGACAGAAATGAATTTTTCAGAATGCATTGTCACTGCTTGACTAAAGAAGTTGCTTGCATCAATACCAGCATCTGTCAACTGCAAAATCAAAATGATCATTATGACATATTATTCATCAAGCATTAAAGTTTAGAAAAGAATTTTGTTAACTAGGATTAACTTATGTAGATGCATTTTAACACTGATGTAAGAGCAGTTATAAAATAATTATCTCCTTATTAATATCTAGTATGGCACTCACACTTCTTATTCTGCATTTTTATAAAAACAGATTATTACAATTTAAAGTGTGGAATATGAGATGCACTGCATGCAATGTTATGCTTGAACATCTCCAAATTACATAAAAAATAGCTTTTTTTTTTTTTGAAGAGTTCTATTCAGCAAGCATTAGTACACGGTTCCTACACTACTTCAAGAAAAGAAAATCCTGAGTCTTTCACTGAATTTAATATAGACATGCATCATTTTGATAAATTATGCAGCTGATTAAATACTGTGTTTGCTCGTGTAATAGTCGCACTTTTTTTGCCAATTTTTCATTGTGAAAGTCCAGGTGCGACTACTATGCGAGGAAATCTACTACATAATATAGTACGCTCTACGGATTCTGATATAAAAACACATTATAATAAAATTATAGTAACTTACCAAATGTTTCCAGATTAGTGCTGTTTATTAAATAAGTAATAAAAGTCTTTTCGTCAGTTGAACAAAAAAGAGGAATTTTTCTTTTTATGATAATATTTTTATAGACAATAATCTTTGTGAATTTTTTTACAAAAACTTCTAATAACAAAATACATTATTTTAAATCACTTTCACTGAAGATATCAGTATCACTGCTATAGTGTGGATCGGTGTCTGAGGAATCTCCGTCATTCCATAAAATGCCATCTTCGCTTCCATCCAAAGCGTTGGAGTTGGAGATGCTTGTCTTCTTAAAACTTTTTAAAATTATATCACTTGTTATAAATGTCCAGCTTTGTATTATCCAACTACACATTAGTTCCAGAGATGAACGCCTTACTTTTCCGCTGGGAGTTTTTTCTTTGTTACCATTGGCCATCCAATCTCCATATACTCGTCTTATATTGTCTTTAAACGGTTTGTTAATCGATATGTCCAATGGTTGCAGAATCGATGTGAGTCCTCCAGGAATTATCACAAGATCTGTTTTGCCTTCTGAAAGCTCCTTTTTCACATCATCAACAAGATGGCCTCTGAAGCTATCGAGTACCAGCAGGGCTGGTTTTTTGAGCAATGCTCCAGACCTTTTGTTCCAAACTTTGTTAACCCAATCTTTCATCAATTTTTCATCCATCCAACCCTTTTCTTGAAATCGCACATGGATGCCAGCAGGAAATTTAACCCCTTTAGGAACAGTTTTCCTTTTAAAATTAACAAATGGAGGTAGCTTACTTCCATCTGCAGTAACACCGAGCATTACAGTGCAGCGCATTTTTTCATATCCAGTTGTGCACACAGATACACTTGAAGTACCTCTTTCTGCAATAGTTGTGTTGCGTGGCATGTCAAAATAGACCGGCATCTGATCAGCATTTCCAATTTGTGATGGGAGATATTCCATTCTTTGGCGAAGTTGGATAACGTACTTGTGAAAAAGTAGAATTTTGTCCGTAAAATCCGGTGGCAGTTTCTGGCAAAGAGTTGTTCTTCTTTGGATTGTTAGGTCGTTACGCCGCACAAATCTTCTTAACCACCCGCGACTAGCTTTGAAATTTTCTTTTGGAATATTTTGCTGTACTGCAATTTCCCTTGCTCTTCTCAGCAGCATTTCACACGAAACTGCACATCCATTATTTCGTAATGCACGAACATAAGAAAGAAATTCACTTTCTATCATTGGGAAAATTCCATGCTTTGGTCCTCGGAATGCTCGCCTATTTACATTTGTTTCTTGTAGTGATTGCTTGGATTTTCTCCAGTCCCTTATTAATTTTTCATTTACATTCCACTTTCTTTCAGCAGCTCTGTTTCCATTCTTTTCAGCATATTCAATAATCTGCAATTTAAATCCTGCCGTATAACTATTATTCTTTAACTTTCCCATATTCAAGCAAAAAAAAAAAGACTTCCAAAACACACCACGAAATTTACTGCAAAACAAACTATCGGCAAAGATTCTCTCTATGTAACTTCAGATATGTGCAGCCCAGTAAATTTCAAGCATGTGCATACTTTCTTTAAGAACGAGTTCAAAGCTTTAAAATGAGGAAGGGGGAGGGATCCTTCCCCAGGGAGCTCTCTCATCCTCCCGAAGCAGGCAATAGGCCACATGGCTGATGCATGACGTCACGTGCACATGCTCTATACCTTATCTCACTATGGAGTGACAATTGAGTATGACAAGTGGGAGTGACAAAACAGATGAATCCATTATGAGTAGCAGTTCTTGGAAAAGTACAGTTGCTAATTTTATAGTACTTTCTAGACGAAGGTCAAATATTGGACTGCGACTTTTATGCGGGGAAAATGTTTTGACGATTTTTTCTGCTTCAAAACGGGGGTGCGACTTTTATGCGAGGGCGACTATTACGCAAGCAAACACAGTATTCATATTTTTCAGAAAAATCATAGAAATGTTAAATTGCAAAACAACTTAATATTACATTTATTAAAATAATAAATATCAAAAGCAAATTTGCCATGTGTTAAGAAAATCTTAAATTTAAAATGACTTGCAAAAATTTCAAATTGAAATATTCTTAGCCAATGATGCCCATGACAATATCAATGACAATTTAAAAGTGGTTTGATATTTTTATAATGAAAATATTTTTCATAAATAATGCATGTTTAAGCAAAATTTGTTCTATTCTCCAATGTTAAGAAAATTGTAAATTTTGAATAACTTAAAGTTTTTAAAATAGAATATTCATAATTTTAAATTATTTAAAAACGGAGCTTTACTTAACAAATTATATAAAAACATAACCTTACTTTATTGCTCCATTTTTTCAATGGCCCAATTATCGTCCCTGTCTCTATCAATAATTTTGTACCCAATACCCCGCGTCTTTTTAGACGCTTTAAAGATCACAAAAACCCACCTAAATTTCGCCGCCCATTAATTAATAAAAGAGAAGGACCCACATACCCCCTCGAAAAATATATGACTGAAATTTACCGCAATCTATTACCACTTTCAGACAATAGCTTAAATTAAACAGAAGACTTCATTAAACGCTTAAGAGAACTTAAAATTAAAGAGAATGATAGATTTGTCAGTTTTGATGTTGTTAATTTATATCCATCCATAGACATTGATGAAATTTCTGATATAATTAATAGTGCAATAAAAGAAAATTATTAAACCGAAATAGCTAATACTTTAATAGCCACTAGCAATTTAATTTTATGCGAAAGTTTTTTAGACTTAATAACTGTTTTTTAAATAAAATATGGGGGTCCCAATGGGATTGCCCATATCAGGAATTATCACAGAATTTAAACTAAGACTTTTAGAAAAAAAAATTTTTAACTTTATGAAAAACAAAATTTCCTTTTGGGTCAGGTATGTGGATGAAGTATTTGCCATTGTTCAAAAAGACCAAAATATTAATAAAATACTTAAAGAACTGAATCAATTAGATAACAATATAAAATTTACTTTAGAATATGAAACTAATAAATGAAATTAATTATTTGGATGTAAAAATAAAACACGAAAATAGCCAAATTAAGACCACTGTTTAGAGAAAAACCACAGCCAGCAATGAAATAATAAATAACCAAAGTAAAATCCCCTACTGTTACAAAATTAATGTCATCTGTAGTTACATTAACTGTGCAATATTAATTTGTTCTGAAAAATCCGATCTGAATAAAGAACTAAAATATATGGAAAAAGCTAACTATAAAATCTGGTTACCCCAAAAATCTTGTAGAAAATTTGTTTAGAAAGAGAATATGTCAGTTAGATAACATACAAAACCACCTAAAACCACAGATAAATTTCACTTATTCAGTCTCCTATAATCAAGGTACCTCCAGCAAAATAAAAAACGCAACTAAGAAATTTAATGTTGATAAAACCAAACCCAAACATTTTTCAAATTATAAGAAGTGATAAAGACAACATTCCCCCCTTACAGACTGCCAGAATTTATAAGATCCCCCTTAAATATCAAAATAATAAAACAGGCTGCTCCATAGGAGTAACAAAAAGAAAAATTAAAACAAGAATAAAAGAACACCGAAATGATATCAGGCCTAGTGGCAGAAAGTTTTGTAGCTGTCTGCGACAGGCTTTTAAAATTTCATAATCTGTCTGCAAAATTTGCGTGTAATCAGGGGTGAAAATGGCTTACACTCAAAAAGCCTGAAAGCTGATTTAGGGGGGGGGGGGGGGGCTTAACATCAGTGATGATCTTGTGCAACAATACACGAACACAATTTTACTGCAGAACAATATAGTATAAATAATTGTGTGTATTCATTCAATTCATCTCATTCAATTAAATATTTTATAGCAATGTTTGACACAACACAATATAAATAATTATAAATAATAAGAGTATTAGTTTTAGTTTTGATACAGAAATTTTTTTTAAGTGAATTGTTATTCGAAAGTTGCAGACAAAACTGTCTGCAAGCCGTTTTTCTGAGTCCGTGACTATGTCGCCGTTTCACTGTGTTTCTGCCACTAGGATATCAGGAACGCCAAAAACACCACCACCTTAGCAAAAACGTATCAGGAAAATAGTATTGATATTCAATTTGATGACGTAATAAAAATCGCAAACTACAATAATCCTACTTATGCCTTCTACCAAAAAACTGTTGAAATTATTCATAACCGAGAGTGTTAATGACCACGAATCAAAAACCGGAATCGACGAACAGTGGCACCACCTAATTACAGACAAAGATGAACTCTCTAAGATTCAGCCACTTTCCACCGAAGTCACGACCGAGGACATCTGGGGGCCCCAGGATAAAAAGCAGCTTCTCGTGAAAATAATGGAGCAATAAAGTAAGGTTACGTTTTTATATAATTGTTAGAATATTCATGTTCATAGTCTATACATACTTGCCAAACAATTTTAATCAAAAAAGGGAAGATTTTTGTTGAAAAACCAGAAGATTTCATTAAAAAAGGGAAGATTTTTTTTTCTCTTTGACGTATTAAGCAATACAGTTTTACAATTTTAATATTTAGAAGCAATCTATAAAAACGTTTTACTATAGATTGATTATACTAAATATATAAAAGTTTTAAATGAAGTTATTCCTCTTCAACATATAAATATCTACAAAATAGAATCTGTAAGAAATTTATTTAACAATAGACAAAAAAAACTTAGTTAAGTTAAAGTATAACTAATTTTTTAAACAAATATAGAATACGATTTTTGTGTATGTACATTAATCATACATATATAAAAAGTAGCAGTAGCTAATTATCAGTTTCAAACGTGCATAAAACCAACTGAGAATTAATTTTCTTAAATTGGTTTGGGAAAAATTTTCCTACCTGAAAAAATTCTTCATTTTTTTCCCATGTTTACACATTTGGTATAAATATGACACACAAATATTTAATTTAATTGAGGAAAAATAAACAGATTCATTAAATTCAGCAATAAAGATAAAAAAATAATTACATATATGAGAAATATTGAGCACTTCCATTTACAATCCGAGGAAATGATGAGGGGGGGGGGGGGGAGGTTACAAAAATAATTACAGAGTAAGAAATATTTAAACTCTTTCAACTCTACTTCTAGAATTTAATGTAAGAACTTTAAAATTAATATTACCATTTATGTTGCAGATGGATAAAGATTAGGAAACAAAAGACTTCTGCAGAACATTTGATTGCCGATCACTAGTTGTAGATAAATAAATAGGAGGGGGGGGGGGCAAAAAATAATTACATCAGCAAGAAATATTTAACAATTCTATTTCTTTAAATGTTCTAGAATCTCATAAAGCAAGTTTGAAATGAATATTGACATTTATGTTATAGATAGAAAAAGATTGGGAATCAGGAGTTTTCGTAGAACATTTGGGTTTCTTTTTAAAACGACCGATATCCGCGACTTTTTTAAAAACAGAAAATTTCATCATCTGTCCGGAAGACCGGAAGATACGTTAAAAAACCGGACGTCTTCCGGGAAAACCGGAAAAGTTGGCAAGTATGTCTATATCATGTTTGTTATACCAACATTATAAATAATATATTAAAGCTGGTCTGAGATTTTCACAATAAAAATATTACTTTTAATGCACATTTAAACAAAATTTCGCCCTAGTTTCTTATATGGGAAAAAAAAAAAAAAAAAATTAAATTTGAATAATTTATGAAGTTTTTTAATTGGAATCAAGCAAAGGAACAATGTATTTACCAGTATCACACATGATATTTTTTAACTTGTCAGCAGTGGCAGGTGGGACCCGGGCCCCAAACCCTGAATAGCAGGGGGCCCTAAAACTAATTTCTTTTGTGATTATTTGATCACTATGACTATTTGTTCTGTATTCAAAAATTTTGGCCACTTTTTCAACTATTTTCACATCGTCAAGTACTGGCGGGGGTCTAAGAAAGCATGTGTGCCTCAGGCCTTACATGAAGTCAAGCAGGCCCTGGCATTACGTATAAAAATTCGACCAGAAATTTGTACAAAAATCAACATATTTTTACTTTCCAAACATACGTATGTAAGGAAAGTATTGTAATTATGCCAAAAAATCCGACTGCAACAATTTGAAGCTTGAATTTTCTACACGATTTGAGGTTTCCTAAGTTCATTTTTGCTATATTTACGGTGATGTATGTATATAAGTATGTGTGTATGTGTGTGCCTGTGATTGAACACGATAGCGTCTAAAAGCAAGCTGAAAGTGTGTACGTATGTTATAAATCACTTTAGCAAGAACCCTATTGATTTTGATGAATCTAGTCGAGTCCTTATAGTTTTTTTTTTATTACAGAGACACAAAGAAAAATTCCTTATCATTGTGGCATATGGGCCCAATTTTTTTTTAAAGTCAACGTCAACATGAGTGCTTCGGAGTACCTGCAACCAATGCTTACCTCCATCAAAAGTATAAAAATCTTGAAGATGATTTTTCAGAAAAAAAAAAAGTGAAAAGGGTTTTTAATTTAGACTCTGAAAATATTCCATGCGTGAGCAGAGATTTTTCAGAGTGAAGCATCGGGAGTTAAAAAAAAAATAAAATAAAATAAAATAAAATAAAAATTTTTAACTCCTTGAAAAATCCTAAGTGCAACAGAGAAAGCTATTGCATGTGTTGACGAGATAAGTCCGGACGGCGGAAAGGGAGCAGGGCATCCCCAAAAACAGGGTAAACCGTTCAGAGTCCTGCAATTAGTAAAAAAAGAAGGGGTGTGGAGGCATAAATTTAAATATTTATTATAAAATTCAGAAAAAATCTTTAGTGAAATAAAATATATAACTTATATCATCTATATATATACCTTATTCAATAGAGGTCACCATCGCACAGACAGTGTAGAGTTTGGTGAATCTAGCACGTACAGCTTTACTAAAATGACACAAAGAAAAATTCTTTATCATTATGGCCTATGGGCCCGAATTTTTTATGTGCAATAGCGGCTTGGTAATGTGAGTCGATATATGTGAGTGAACACGATAGGGACTAAACGCATAGTTCAAATGAGCTGAAAGTTGATACGTATGTTATAGGTCACCGTAGCACAAACCATAAGAAATTTCGTAAATTTAGCACTTTTTTTTTTTTTTTTTTTTTTTTTTTTTTACGGAGACAAAGAAAAATTCTAATTATAGCCTATGGGCAGAAATTATTTAAGTACGATAGTGTCTAAGTGCCTTATTGGACTGAATTGAAAATTTATATACATATTATAGATCACCGTCACACGACGGGTAAGAATTTTGTAGAGTCTAGCACTTGTAGTTTTTTTACAGGGACACTACAACGAAAAAGTCTTTATCGGTATATGGCTTATGAGCTCAAATTATTTAAAGTGTGATGGTGCCTAAACACCTTATTCAATTGAGCTGAAAATTTATACACATATTATAAGTCACAGACGCACGAAATGCATAGATTTTGGTGAGTTAAACCCTTATAGATTTTTACAGCGACACAACAAAAAATTCTTTATCATTGTGATCTATGGGCTCAAATTATTTGAAGTGCAATAGTGTAAAATTAAACAGTATACTATACGGAGAAAAATACTCAAACATCGTATTATAATTTTCATTTTTGTTTATTTAACGACTTTTCTTACTTTAATTTATTTATACAACCATTAATTACTTTAAAGTTCGGAAATTCGAGTCACTCCATAATTTTTTCTTTTATAAAAGCCTTATTGTCTTATTACATTATTTCTTCTCTTTAAAAATATTAAATTAACGTAGTATATATCTCATAAATCCACTCTAACCCTATATAGGAGTATGCTAGCAAAATTGTTTCACAATACATATATTCTTGATTTCCACTTAAATTTCTTCATAAAGTATCAAAGGGGCGAAAATTAAATTATCCTTTTTTGAAAGAATGTTTTTCGGCAAGCTCGGGTGTAACAGTTTTCAGAAAACATCTGATTCTAGCGTCAGAGCACTAAATTACCTTTTCACGGAAGGTGACAAATTACTTTGAGACTGGAAACATGGGAACAATAATCTCTGTTACAGACTTAAAATTGGAGTTGAAATCCCTGTTTTTGATCTCTCGCGTTAGGTCGGCTTTGCAGCAACATGTGTTGTGCGCTATTATTCATTCTCCAGACCAGACGACACCCCACACAGGTCGCCGTTGGTAAGTATTCCTGAAATTTTTTCTTTGTTTACATACATCTAGAATTTCTAAGAAAAAGGGATTATAGACGAGGGTCAGTTTGGGAGAAGACTTTTCCGAGAAGTTCAGAATCAATGAAACAATTTAAAAGTTTCTCAGGCAGTTACAGGTTAAAATTTGGTTTTTTAGACAAAAAAGGTAAGCACTTTTCTGTTCATGTTTTAAATGGTTTAATTATAAATTCAAATTACAAATGTTCAAAAAAATTGTATTGGAGTAAGGTTAAGTCCGATTATCTTCTATAGGGATCTAGGTCTGAGTGGAATGCCCTCCGGTCTTCCTGAATGATTCTAGTCTGTATTCACGTGAGTTTCGGAGAAAACGACAAACACTGTACGGCTAGACAAGGGAGCGCGACCTGGGTTCATTCAAAAGGACGATAAGTCTAGTTTTAAATGCTATAAATCAATAGTTAAATATATAGATCTAAATCAACAGAAAGTGGAAAAACTCAAACAAAATTAATCTCGAATTTTAACAAATTAATCATTAATTAAAAGAAGTTAAATTTATTTGCAAATATAAGATTTAAAGTTCTTTTTTTATTTGGTATTTCTTAAAAAATAGTTTATTCATGCATTTATTTATTTATTTAATATTTTTTCAAATATATAATTGTAAGGAATTATACTCGTATTATGCATTTTTCATGTTCAATAAGTTCAACCCATGTACAAATTTAGAAGTTTAAAACTGAGTCTAGAGTTAAATGTTTTTCTTGGTTGAACCTAAAAAAAAAAAAAAGAAAAGAAAAGAAATATATGCTTCATAGCCTAAAAGTTTTTTTTTTTTTTTTTTTTTTTTTTTTAAATAATGTTTAACGAATTTTCCTATTTAAGATTTATGTACAATTTTAATTTAATCAAAATCCTGAAAGGGTTATAGGTAGTAAAACACTTAATTTTAAAAGAAACTCTTACTGCTTTGGATAAACTTTTGATTTGAACCAAAATTTGTGGATGAAAGTAAATATCTTTAATGTGATTTAATTTTTTTTTTTTTTTGTCCTTTCCATTGTGAGGAAAACTTAAACTTACTGTATTGTTGCATGGGATTTTAAAATTATCCTTGAGAAAAATGACATTTACAGTCGGCAGCAAAAGTATCCGAGCACTAGCCAATAATTGCAATATCAAAAAAGTACACTTAATACTGTTTTATTAAATAAATCCTTGTCGAATCATGTTGTTACAACTGACTAAGAACATGAATCGACAAGGATTTATTTAACAAAGCAGTATTAAGTGTACTTTTTTTTAAACAGGGATTATTGCTAGTGCTCAGATACTTTTGCTACCGACTGTAGTTTACAGTTTTTCAGTTTGGGGTTTGAATTGAATATTAAACTATTATGATATGAAGGGGGTCATTACAAATTTTTCATTTATATCTTTCTAACATAATGAATAAAGTACTTTCTGGCACATCCTTCGCCAGAAAAAAAGAAAGAAAGGAAAAAAAAAAAACAGTTATTTTTATAAAATTACTGGCATAGTTATTTTTGTTCAATTACATCTAATAGATTCTAAGATATAGTTTTCAAAAATTTGTGGCATTACAACAACACTTCTTAAGCTATATACACCAAAGTTAGACCAACAGTTGATATGGTATTATTATTATTATAACGTAAGTATCACTGATATAAAATTTGGCAAATTCCACGTGATAGATTCTGTGGCAGATCTTTCAAAAAATATGGTAGAAAAACTATTATTTCATAATCTTAACTGCTCCAAATTATCACAATCCACAATGTAACTAAATGAGACATTTTATGATATTATATGCAATTGATCATGTGTTACTGGGGGAATGAAATTCTTGCTCCTCATTCAATAAAAAGGAAGGAAGAAAAAAAAAAAAACAAAGGAACTCGCAAAATAAAGAGGGATAAATGGTGTTGGAGTACCATCCATTTGGTCGTTTCAAAAGATTCTAGCCCGTGTTTACGCGAGTTTTGGAGAAAGCCACTGAAGACTCCGAAACGCGAAACCGAAGAGTGTGACCTGGGTTCGAACGAGGACTTTTAGATATTTGAGAAAGCCCTCGTTCAAAACCGGCATTTTCTGTCGACCAAGTTTGCGGGAAAATTGTCAAAACATCCAAATAAAACAAAATCTCGCAAAACATTGACTGAAAGCTGAAAAAAAGGAAATTAAATTGAAAAAATAGAACCACAAGGCAGAAACTGGGGTAGTTACCAAGTCTTTCAACAACAGTTTAAGTCTTTAGAAACACAACTAGATACATTAGAATGATATGAACGAAAGTTTTGTGATGGCCAAGCAATACAAGATTTTGTTGGTTTCTTGTTAAATTTTTCCTAATTATATACACAATTATGTGCACAATGTAAATTTTTCATATTTTATTTATATAACTGCCGCATGAAAAAAAAAAAAAAAAAAAAAAAAAACCTAGCACGTTGCAGCCACTGCATGACTTTCTTATATATTTTTTTATACAAATTCACCAGCAAAAGTAATTTATTAAAATTATCTTCCATGATGATTGCAGGCGATTTACACCCTAAATATATAATAAATAATAGTATAACATTAAATATCGAAAGAAAGTTAATTTTATTCTCTATATGACATCTTTAAAAAAAAAAGCTTTTTTTTTAATTAAAAAAATCGATATTTTAAATTATCGCAAGTCGATGGTTCAACCATTCGTTTTAAAGGTATTGCATGGACGAGCTTTTTTGAAAGATACACAAAATTAAAATTCATCCCCACCCCCACGGGGGGGATTTCCCTCCAGGGGGGGGGAAGCATTGCTCTTACATATACAATTTTTTCCACAGTTAACTATCATTATTTATTACAATTATTATTGTTTTTTTAACTTCATAATGATTATTAAAAATAATTCTCTTTACGTATTTATACGTAATTTTGTCCGATACCATCATGTTAAAATTTTATAAAAGTGGGAGTACAACGCCACCTGTTGGACAATTTCCCCCAAAATTTGATAGGCACTAATTTATGTCAAAGTGCATCTATATATCAAATTTTATGAAATTCTGTGCTGTAACTCCTGAAATACATTTGCCACAAAATTTTGTCACACACACAGACAGATATTTCTAAAAATGCTCAAATTGTGTTCTAGACTTCTCAAAATGTGTAAATCCATCGAAAACACGAGGTCAGAAATTTTCACGAATCTAATATTTTCTTCTATTAAATATCGAAGAAAGTAAAAATAAAACATGAAACGATTTGTAAAGATATTTTTGGTCCATTTACAGAGATTTTATCCACGTTTTTCATTTGAATATGTTAATTTTATTTCGAAATTTGAGGATATGACTTTGAATCGTGCTGTTAGGGTCATTCCTTTTTAATAAGAAAAAATGTGATATGCAAAAATCTTAAAATAACTCGAAAAGTATTTTTTCCCCTTATTATTTAATTTAATTATTACAATTGACGACTTGACTTTCTGTCGTCATTCGACGTCATGATGAAATTTAACCTATAGGAGTCTTAATTTAGCCCACAAATAAAGGACTATAGTCAATCAGAGCGCAGCTTTTCCCCACAAACAAAGAGAAACTCCGCCTCGTTCTAGCCGTCCATTATGTTAGGTATGGTAGATTTCTCAGATGTGGTAGCCCATGACAACCTAAAAAAAGGGGAACCGATCCATTGAACCAGAAAAAAATTTACAAATGAAGTGAAAAAATTGTTGCCTGTATCAGTCCCATAGACTAAAAATACGAAGAGCTGTCAAATATATCTAATTTCTGGATAAACTTCGTACCAGATTTTTATAATAGTGGGCCTCATTAAATAAAATCGTACGGAAACACGATCAATGATTTCTATAAAAAATAATTGTAATTTTAAAAATTTAAATGATGACAGCTATAAAAAAACTTACATATAGGGCCCGATTTAGACTACCTGGAGCCCCGGGGCAAGCTTTTTCTGGGAGGCCACGCTTGCAGTGGCATAAAAGGTCTTTACGTTGCAGAATACCTGCATACGATTTTGAGTGGGCCCCTTAAAGAAGAGGGGCCCAGGGCATTTTAGACCCCCCTTATCGAAATTTTCTGGCTGCGCTACTGCTTGTCAGGTCCCTCTACAATCATCTGTTATTTATATAATGTGTACACAGATTAACGAACTAACAATTTAAATAGCAATTTATTCTACAAACAACACATCAATTTTGTGATTTTCAGGGGACTCTCTACCTATCGTCTCTGAAAGCCGTAGTCAATCGTATTCTATGGGAAATTTTGCCCCGTTATAATTCATTAACTAATACGTATTTTAAAATTTCGTTTTCACTTTCCGAAAATTCACAACTGTTAAACAATTTATCGCTTTTTAAAAATTGATTTTTTTTTATTTTAAAGATTTAATTTTTAAGCTCAAAAATGAAAAAATTCACATTGTGAAAATTTGCATTTTACAACCTCAAAATAAATTATTAAAAATTTAAAAAAAATAATTTTTAGAAAGCGATAAATTATTTAATAGTTATGAAGTTTCTGAATGTGAAAACGGAATTTAAAAATATACATTTGTTAATAAGTTATAATGGGGTGAAAATCTCCATAGAAAAACATTGGCTCTAGCTTCTGGGGACGATAAGTGGAGAGGCCTCTTTAGTGTTGATGTTAAGATTAACTGACTGTACGAGGGCCTTAGACCCTCAATCAACCCATGAGCCCTAGGTGTAATCCCCTGCATGGGAATCTGTGATTTTCGGATTCTTTACATAATTGCTCTAATGAGGATTAATCCTGGCATTTATTTTAAGACAGGTTTTTTAAAAAGGTACCTCTCATTCATGAATTTATAAAATAATTTATGAAAAATCAAGGAAGTTTGTGAAAATTAATAATGCTTCTAAACAATTAACTGAAATGTGTAAAGTAGTTTATTTAATCTTAAAATAAAAAATTAAATGGAACATTTGTAAAATAAATATATATGTGGGGTGAGTAATTTTATATATTTATGGCAAGAAAGTGAATTTAGATATTTACCACTGTTTACAGTAAATATCCAAATTAGGGATTTTTATTATGTGTTCAATGCAGAAAACTTATATACATTTTTAGTGTGCAGCTATACTGCTGAAACTTCACTTTGTGAAGGTACCTCTTCAGTGGCGCCAGAACCGGTATGGCAGGTATGGCCGTTGCCATACCAATTTATAATTTGATGTGGCAAATATATATATATATATATATTTTTTTTAATGAAAAAGGTTTCAACCTTCGTATTTTTTGGAGAAAATTTTACTTCCATAAATTTTAATGTGAACGAACTGTAAGTTCAACTTTTCTCTAAACCTTTCGGGGTGGCTTTTCTTTTACCCTTTTCTTTCTCTCATCGTTATACTTCGGAATTCTCTTTCTGTTTATCCTTTTACTTATTTTTAAGCGAGAGCATAAAAATAAATTTGGAATAATAACGAATTATCATACAAAAAAGTGAAATTATGTTCTAAAACATAGGGACTGAGTGATTATGTGTCCGCCATAGGCACTTATTACGAAGAAAGGGGGTCGTTTCTGGAGCTATTGCCCTCATGGAAAATTTCCAGGAGACGTTGCCAAGTGACAGCTTCATACGAACTTCAAACAACCAAATTTGAATTTTCTGCAATTATTTGTTCTTAACTTATGCTTTTAACAGATATACATAGAGATCAACCGAAAAAATTTGACTTTCGTATTTAGGTCACCTCGAAACATGATATTATTCAAATAACCAAAGTTTAAAATCTAACTTCAGAAAATACTCTGTTTGCAGTAGGAGTATGAGAAATTAATGTTTTTTTCTGAGCAGTGTTTTTCGATTTAGTAAAATATTGCAAAGCACTTAAATCAATTATATATTCAATATAAAAGAACGTTTAGCTAAATTTTGTTCTTAGTCAGTGTAAGAGCATAATTCGATAAGGATTTATTTAACAAAACCGTATGAAGTGCACCTTTTTTACATAGGAATTTTTGCTAGTGTTTGGACACTTTTGATACCGACTGTATATTGCCTATAAACTATATACCCAGCACACTGTTTACTTAAATTTAGTTCTTTGTGAAACATGCATAACACCAAATGAAATACACTTCCAACAATTTCCAAGTTATAACCCCAATATATCCAAATTCTTTGAGTAGTCATAATTTATTAGCCAAATTTATAGTTTTACTCTCAAGAGAAAAAAAGGAAAAACCTAGAAAATATCGTTAAAATTTAGAAAAAGATATTGTTGCTTGAATAATTTAATTTCAAGTGCTCTCGAATGAAGCAAACTGTGATAAGGGGCTATTTACAATTTATACACTTTTATTTGAAAGCAACGAATAGTAATGTAAGTTTGTTGATTCAAAATAGCTACTACCATTTTGCTTCTCTTTAGCTTCTATTTTTTTTACACGATAAATATTTTTACAAATTTGTAAATAATTCGTAGTTATTTTTATGTAAATTCATTGAAAGAGGCTTATAGTCAGATGATAAAATGTTAATTTTCAGCATTTTTAGTTTGTTTTCGAATTAAAATAGCTTAAAAACCGTTAAAAAGCCTTATTAAGGACGGTGATGGATTTGGCGCCAAATTTGTGACTTTTTCGCTCCTTCGCGATTTTTTATTGACCTTAGCGAGAAAATCCTTACCATCGATATACCAAATATGGAAGCTGTAACTTGATTGGCCAATGAGTTTCTGGACTTTTTACCCATTTTTCTACGCGGGTATTTAAGAAGTTGATTTACGCCAATAGTCAGTCTCAGTTTAATTTTCGACGATGCTTTCATTGCTACTGAAAGAGTTCTGAGCCTCTCTGAATTGCAGTCGATTGCTGTATGTTAATGCTCTGATACAGTTTGTACAGTGAATTTGCTGTTGTTATTTAAGCTGTGTTTACTGGTGAAAGTGAAATTGATAATTCATTTACAGACCTGTAACCTTCTCAGATTTTCTGTAAATAAAGTTTCCAGCCTCTGCAAGATTCCCCTTTCATTCTCGGACAACTTACGAACACCCAAGTACACGCAACAATATCTTTGGACATACTGAATGAATCTGAGAACTTGTCATGTAGTATTTTATTGTATGTGCGCGTTAGGTCTAAATTCTAACGTGAAAGGGCCCCATCAGTGGCGTAGATGTTCTGGTTCTGATCTCCAATCAAACAGACAGGAGGTGCTCGCTTCGAACTCAGATTGCATACTTCGGTCTTAGCCGTGCGGAGTTTTCCATGGTTTTCTAAAACTCCCGTAAATATCAGCTAGGTTTTTTTAGAAAGACACTCAGACCTAAGATCCATTCCTGGTCAATCGTATCTAAACTCACCCCAATAGCACAACAATACTGGCCAATGTTGGCCCATCACTGGTCAACGACGGCCCAACATTGGCCAATGTTGTCCAATGATGGGCCAGTATTGGTCAACATTATTGTGCTACTGGGGCAAATATCATTGGGGCCACTGTAGTCCAGTCGGTAGAGCGCCAGGCTCGTAATTGGAAGATTGTGGGTTCGGTACTCGAGCCGGCCAAAGACCGTCGTGTACACTAATGGTGGCTAATGCAAGTAAAATCTGTCATGGCCGCAACGTTCTCCACGTTCCCATCAAAATTATACCTATGGTGTGTCACGGGAGAGCCATCCCTTCCATGGAGGATAAAATTTGTCATGGCATGTCTCCGGACCACCTCTATGGTTGAGTCCCAGACCATTGCCAGCTGCCCATTGTGCAGCACTGCACTAGTGCAACGTAAAACCCAACCAACCAACCCAAATGCCATCGAAGCGGGGAAGCCATCCCTTCCGTGCAGGATTAAAATTGTGATGTCATGTCTCCGGACCTCTTCTAGGGGGGGGAGTCGCATACTGTCGCCAGTTATTCATTGTGTAGCACTTGCGCAACATGAAACCCAACCAACCAACCCAAATACCATCTAGGAAGACAGTACTAATTTCGAATTGGTTTCTTCTGCTGATTTTTGTTTTTCTTGCCATACCAAGTTTAATTGACTTCCGGCGCCACTGTACCTCTTTGCTGAAAGTTAACTTTGTGAAAGTGCATCAATGATGCATCAAATTTGTTCTGAATTAACCTCTGATTATAGAATAATTTTCTTCATGACTACAATAAAATAAATAATATAATATATACATATTCTTCACAAAATGCTGATATGAAAAAAAAAAAAAAAAAAAAAGCAATTACTAACAGTACTTCAGAATAAATTTAAAAAGTAGGCAACTCAGCATACCTCATCCACAATAATTTCTGTCACACTCTCATCAGCTTGTTCATCTTTTTCTACAGTCTTGGCTACTAATACTCACTTGCCATATTCCCTAATTCCTTCAAAATTTATCTATAATCACCATACATCAGGGCCGGCCCTAACGTTTTTGCCGCCGTAGGCAAACCTCAAAAGTGCCCCCTTCCCCCGCGCAACTTTAAAACTTTCAAATAAAAATAAAAAATACATTCATATATATTTAAAAAAAAAAAAAAAAAAAAAAAAACATAAAAACGGTCTAATAGAATTGAGCTAAGTAAATAATACTCATATAATAACACAAAATCTTTGTAACTAGTACTAGTACAGACAATATTTTCTAAACAGCAAAGAATAAAGAATCTTAAATTAGAAAAATTCCAGTTTAAAATTTTTTCTAAATTAATCTTAAAAAAAAAAAAAAAATTAGTCTTGAAATTGTGTTATTTTATGATAATAATAAATGATAAGCACAATTTAGGTAATGTTATTTTATGAAAAATTAAAGGAAAAACACTTTGTACCTATCTTTTTGTCGCGGAATGTATATAGTGAAATGTTTGAAAAGTTTTTCATCATGTATCTATTTGTGAATTTCCGTCCAGAACTTTATTTTAACATATCTTTAGAAGTGAATAACATGGTCTGTGGCTGTCGACAAGATTAGGAACCGTCCGCTCTTAAATAAAATTCAATACAAATTTACAAATATACAAAATTTAAACCTGAATAAAATAATCTCTTTCGAACCTTTTTTCTGCAAATCTTGAATAACTTCTTGTATATCTAATTTGTTACTCAATTCATGTTCAATGGTCAACATTGCTAACCCATTGAGCAGGGCCGGCTCCACCATATAGGCAAACTAGGCGATGGCCTAGGGCGCTCAAATCTAGAGGGTGGCAAAATCCAGACAACAAGATCTATTTTATTTATTACTATCTAACGGCACTTTAGAATAGATAAAATGTAGTCTTGGAAACACAGCACTCATGTTGTGGGAAAATTTTAAACACTTACAATCTTTGTCGAGAAAGGACTAAAAGGTACAAGTCTGCTGCTATGACTTGGAAACATTTACTGAGTTTTTCTTGGCATGTTTTCAATTGGACGTGTAAAAATGAAGTAAATGGATAATCCTCGAATTGACTTTTCAGGGCATCAAAGTCAATCTAATTTATCTCATGAGAAGCGCTAGAAAAAGAGTCACAAACAACTGGCTTGATTTTACCATAACAATCTATTTATTTCAAAAACTTACAACGTCGAATTGAGTTTTGAAAACAGTCCGTCATTAAATATGTCCATCTAATTGTTAACAGCTTTACACTATATCTAAAAGTCACCGAGTCATTATTTAATGGGGCTGTACTTTATTAGAATTATAAAGTTTTGACTTTCCATTCAAGAGTCTAAATTGTACATCATGTTTCATCTCATGAATCATCCCTTGCACATCTTTTATGTTTCGGTCTTTCCTTTGTACATCTTTTCTTATTTTTAAATACTTTCCCCTTCTTTTATTTCTGGAGGGTAGGAAAGTGAGTTTTATGTCACATTAGTGCTACATATAGGCAGTTGGAACCTTTAATTTCTAGAAACTTTGCTTGAATTGTCTTTTCAACTTTCATTTTCGTAAATTTTATTTTTTCCTCAAAAATGTCTCTTGCTCTTGTATTTTCTCTTGAATTACTTTAACTTTTCAACGAATCGCTTCTTACATGGCTTCTATTTTATCCTTAACTCCTCTTGTCAGGGTTTCAGCTATTCTCTCAATTCATGTTGTCTAGCTTTCATCTTCTTTTATCCATCCTTCCTCTCTTCATGTCCGATTTTCATCTCATGTTTTACTGCTATCATATGATTTTGTCCAGCTTTCAATTCTTTTAACTAGACAGTCTAAGCTTCAAGTTCTTTCATGTCTTTTGCAATACTTCTAGTCAAAATCATTAAGTGTATCTGCCTTACATCAGGTGCCAAATCAAATGTTACGAAAAAGCGACTTTCTTGTTCAAGAAAAGATCGTAAATGCACACATAGGTTCAAGTTGATTAATGAGCTTTATTTAACTCATATTCTCGAAACAGTCCAGCAAAACTGTCAATTCAATGAATATTCTCGAAACAAACAAATAAAACTAGGATTTTAAAGAGTATTTTCGAAATAGTCCTATTGGACTTCTTCGATTGTTTCGAATCCTGGGGCAAGCAGTCTCTTGTATCACAAAAGTAAAGTAAAGAGCATTAATTACATTACACTATAGAGCAGGAATTTCACTTATTCAGGATCAGGAATGATAATCAAATGATTGAAGCGCAATCTCTATGAGACGATTGCTCAGAACAATTTACTGAATATAATCGACTTCTCGGGAGTTAATCAGCCTCTTTTTAAATTCTTGACTACAAATGGTAAAGTATCAGGTTAATTCTGTGCTAAAATGTAGCTGGAAATTCCAGAACTCGGCTTCTATTGAAATTAGAACTTTGAAACTTTGGCAACTCGAAACTACCATTTTTTACTGAATACTCATCAATTTGTCAAGGTTGACTTTAATAGAAATGTATAGACTGTCATTTTTGTTTCCAGTTTAACTGTAAATTTGCTTTTGCTGCAAGAGCACATTTTATAAAGCGAAGAGGTTTAATGTACTGGCACAAAGTTGAGTTTAATGATTATAAAAAACTGACAAAAAAGATGAAACTTCAGCCTTTTTTTTTTTTTTTTTTTTTTTAACTTGTTTTTTTAGTTTGTTTTGCACACAAAAGATATTTTTTGATTCGAATTTTCTCAGTTGCTCAGCTCGTAGAAAAGCAATTTTACCAGGGTATAGCAATCGAAAGAAAAAAGGATTACTTCATATTACCTTTGTATACACGTTTGACGCAGATGATTGATTGAAAAAGATTATAAAAGTAAGAATGCGTATAAGTCAGGGCGCGAAATTTCCGCTCGCCAGCTCGCCATTGGCGAGGGGAATTTTTACTGTGGCGAGTAAAAATTTGGTCTAGTTATAGATAGAATTCTTAGACGATATGGTGACAGAAACCATTCTTTTTATTGATTTAAATAAGGGAAAATCTTGCCATTTTATAACCTCGTACTTAATCCCAGTCTGGGAAAGGAAAAATGTTTAGTGCATGCATAAAAGTCTTAATTCCTTCGGCAGCTCAGTTTCTCCCACTATGAGTGAGAATAGACGAGCAGAGAACCTCTTTGCCCGTCACCTTCTACTCGAGAGAAGAGAAATGTGAATAGGCGTATTGGCACATGAAAACAAACCCGAGTCCTTTTAAAGATACTGCCTATGTTTATTTTGTTGAATAATGATCAAAAAACAGTTCGCATTTTCCATTTTTTTACTGAAACTCCAATAATTTGCGCTTGTAATAATGATTTGTAGGCATGTAAGCAACGATTTTATCGAAAAAGGTATTCCGAAATGGCTATTTCAAATGACAACAATGAACAAGTTATACACATCGACATTCCGTCTGATTACAAAAATAAAATGGACGGAAAAGACATTTTTGATGTAAAAGTTAAATAAATAAATAGGTAAATAAAGAAGCTTAATCTTTCATAATAAAAATATTTTCACAGGATATTGTTTAACGAAGAGTTTTTTTTTTTTTCCCTTCTTCTCTTTTTCTTTAATGACTCCTTGCATTTATGTTATTAGACATTTTCATCTTTTTCAAATCTCAAATACAATGCATTATAATGATTTTTAATTATAGATGATTATCAAACATAATAAACTATACACATTTAATACATATAATTTTAAGCATATTTGTAAAAGCATTTTAAATTGTTAGGAAAAATTAAAAAAAAAAAAAAAAAAAAAAAAAACTAAAATGCCCCCCCCCCCCCCAAAAAAAAAAAAAAAAAAAAAAAAAAAAAAAAAGACAACTCTGTTTTGTGGCGAGTAAAACTTTATTTCGGCGAGTGTAATCTGATTGAAATTTCGGGCCCTGGTATAAGTATTACATTATTATTTATCTTATTACTTTTTGTTTTATATTTACTTTTTATACGAAAAGTTATAAATATTTTAATTTTATAATTTTGAACTGACATAAAAAGAAAAAAAAATAGTAATAATAATAAGATTTGAAGGAAGCTAGCTGTAACTAGAAAGAAGTTTTAGCTGTTTAGACTAGGTGACTTCGTAGGGGCTATGCGTGGGGGCTTTTTGGAATTTTACAAAGTGATTCTGTTAATAGTTTCTTTTTCTAGTAGCTCAACTTAGTAACAAAATATGAAATTTTGTTTTCAGTACAGCTGATACTTGAGACTAGCTGTTAACAGAAAAAAAAGAAAAAAAAAAATTGGAGTACAATTTTGTAAGAGAAAATTAGAGAAAAAATATCATTAGCAAAGCAAATTAGGCTCATTTGAAAAGTTATTTTTGTCCGAATCCTAAAGAAACACTATCAGGATAATAATTTGAAAAAACAAATGATTTTTCCTCCTGAATCTGAATAAGCAAAAATCTTGCTTCATCTTCCAAAATAATTAGTAAATAAACAATAGTTTGATATGAAAGAAATAAAGATTGAGGCTTTGATAAACAGAACATGGAAAATGCTTCCGGTTTCACTTTGAGTTTATGTATCCTTGCAATGTGAGAAAAATCTATAGGTAATCTGCAGCGAATAGACGACATGACTCTCTGACGCCATTCAAAGTCCTAACGATTTTCTTTTATTTAACCTGTAGAAGTCTTCTTTTAACCCACAAACAGTGGAATGTAGCCTATCATAGCACAGCTTTTCCCCACAAACATTGAAAGCTCCACCTCATTCTAGTTGTCCATTCTCGACGAGCACAAGCCAGATCATGTATAAAAAATATTAATTTCCTATTAGAAAATAAGAGAAGAAAGTTTTCGTCAGTACATAACAAAAGACGACGTGCCAATGGTGAAAATGTGATCCAAACTCTACTACTAATCCACTACTAAAAACAAAATTTTTTTCTTGGAAACTGTAAAAGTGATTTCGGATTTGATAAACAGGAGGCATTTTAAGAAGAAATTAATATTGCGGTATCATTCCCATCGGAGTCAGAGCCAGCCCGATTACGAAAAATGAAAAAGAAGTTTAATTATGCAGTCAGCTGATAAATCAACAAGTGATGCTAAACATCATTTTAAGATTAATTTTTATATTTTTTTTCTTGATACAGCAAGAAATTCGAATGATGAGAAGTTCAAACAGACCAAAAAGGTAAATCATGTTTTCTGATGCCTTTCTAACGATTGT
This sequence comes from Salticus scenicus, assembly GCA_963930645.1. Lineage (NCBI taxonomy): Eukaryota > Metazoa > Arthropoda > Arachnida > Araneae > Salticidae > Salticus > Salticus scenicus. Next base: position 799,429 of record CAWVNO010003053.1, read on the forward strand.
GAGTCTTTAAAAAAAAAACTTTCAAAGTGATTTTGAAATTATGTAGAAGATTAGGAGATTATCTGACTCAAGGAGACTCTAAGGATGTTGATTAAAGTACACTACAGGAAGTTTTGAATAATTTTTGTGAAAACAAACTAGTACATTGCATATTGAATTTAGTAACAGCAATAAAATTGTTGCTGACACTTCCTGTGTCTGTGGCCAGTGGAGAACCCAGCTTCGTATAATTGAAATTAATAAAAACTTACCAGCGTTCTATAGTGACGTGAGAAGGATTTGTAGGACTATCACCATTATCAACAGCTCAAGATGAAGCTAAAACAATTCATTTGAAGGATATTGTTTCTACTACTGCTAAAAGTAGCGCCGAAAAAACAATTAAATGTAATATAATAGTTGATCATTTATTACAGTATTTTTATGTGTATAATTTCTGTGTGTCTTACATTTTTCAAAAATTTGTTTTAATGGGGCACCACGAAAAGTTTTCGCCTAGGGCGCCAAATTTGCTCGGGCCGGCGCTGCCATTGAGTCAATTTTGACTGGACATGGTTTTAAAGTTTTTTTTTTTTTTTCATTTTTAGTTTAGAAAAAGATCTTTCTTCATTAACAAAAGTTATGGGCAAGGTTAACAAAAATTTTAAAGCAATGCTTAAATTCGGCCCAATGTTAAGGAAGGTAATGAATTTAAGGACGTCAACTCGACATTCTATTTTTTTTTCAAAAGTGAAGAAAATAAAGTATATTTTAAATTTTACCAGCCAGTTTTAAAATGTTAAGATCAGAGGAATCAGCATCTGTTAAGTCGTTTCCCAGATCTTTATTGTGTGTCAGTAATTCATTTTTGCACGTGTCTTTAAGTTTGTGGACATTGCATAAAAATTCAAAAGAATGATTATGATTATTCAATAAATTTAATGTCAGCTTCAGTGCACTGATCGCCTGATAAGAAAAATTTCACTTTTAAGATTGAACATAATGGCGTGGTGATATAGTCAATTCAAAGTATTTTTCTACGTCTATTACATTAGCTAATTTTTCAGCTTCTAAGATAAAGTTTTCAAAGGATTCAACTGATCTTAATTCTTAAAAAAATCTGGAAAGACTCCACTCGACTTTCCGAACATTGAATTATTAACAGTTTTGTAGATAAAGTAAAGAAAGAGGAGTTGTTAAACAAAAAAAAGACAGAAAACATAATAAAGTGTTTGAGTATTCTTCTCCCTATATTACACAATGTTTTATTTAACGCTACTGAACTTTGAGCCCATAGATTATAATGATAAAGAATTTTCGTTGTGTCCTTGTAAAAGACCTATAAATGCTAGATTCACCAAAATGCTTATAGTTAGAGCAACAGTTATTTATAATATTTATATAAATTTTCAGCTCAATTGAATACGGCGTTTAGATGCTATTGCACTTTTAACTAGTATGTTGTGGCCACCACATGACTTTCTTCTATATTTTCCTATACAAATTCACTCAGTAAAAATAATTTATTAAAATTATTATTAAAAAAAAATATCTTCCATGATAATGCAGATGATTTCCATATTAAAGAAGTAGTATAACACTAAATATCCAAAAAAAAGTTAATTTTATTGTCAATATTACATTTAAATATATATATATATATATATTTGTTAAAAATGAAAAAAAAAAATCGATAACTTCATTTTAAATTATCGCAGATCTATGGTCAACCATTCGTTTTAAAGGTGCTGGCGAGCTCTTTTGAAAGATACCCATCATGAAAATTTACTCCCCTCGAGGGGGGAATCCCCCCCCCCCAGGGATGGGGGAGAAGGCGAGGCTCCTACACATACAAACATTTTTCCCAGTTGACTATCTCTATTATAAATAATTCTGGTAAATTTCCTAATGATTATTGAAAAATAATTCTCTTTATGCACATTTATACAAAATGTAGTACTATACTACCATGTTAAAAATTTAGAAAAAGCGGGATGGCAACGCAACCTGTAAGACAACTTTTACCAAAAGTTGATAGACACTAATTTATATCAAGGTACAACTACATACCAATTTGTATGAAATTCTGTGAAGTAGTTCCTGAGAACCAGTTGCCACAAAAGTTTGTCACACACACTCAGAGACTGACAGACAAACAGACGGACATTTTCTAAAAATTGTCAAATAGTGTTCTACAGCTCTCAAAAAGTGTAAATCCATCAAAAACGCGAGGTGGAACATTTTTACGAATCCAATACTTTCTTTTATCGAATATAGAACAAAGTAAAAATTTGGTCCAACAGGCCATAATGATAAAGAATTTTTCTTTGTGTCCCTGTAAAAAAACTGTAAGTGCTAAATTCACCAAAATCTATACAGTTCGTGCAACTTTGACCTATAACATGTGTACAATTTTTTTGTTCAGATTAAATAAGCGTTTAGACGCTATCGCACTTTTAAAAATTTAAACCCTTAGGCCATAATGGTAAAGAAGTTTTCTTTGTGCCCCTGTAAAAAAACGGTAAGTGCCAGATTCTTCAAACTCTATACAGATTGATTAAATGTGACCTGTAATATGTGTATAAATTTTTTGCTCAATTGAATAAGGCGTTTAGATGCTATCGCACTTTTAAGATTTTGGTCCCATAGACCATAATGATAAAGAATTTTTCTTTGTGTCCCTGTAAAAAAACTATAAGTGCTAGATTCTCCAAAATCTATAGGGTTCGTACTATGGTGACTTACAATATACGTACCAACTTTCAGCTTATTCGAACAAAGCGTTTAGACGCTAGCATGTTCACTCACAGACATACACACACACACACATACATACATCACCATAAAAATAGCGAAAATGGACTCAGGGGACCTCAAAACGTATAGAAACATCAAAATCCCGAATTCGGATTTTCGACATGATTACAATATTTTCCTCACTATAGTGTTCGGAAAGTAAAAAGAAAATAATAATAATAATGAGCTATTAATAAATCAGTGGCTTGGTATAAATCAAAAACTTTTGTTTCACGTAGCTTACTTAATCGGATTAATATGATTCAAACTTTTGTGTCAAATGACAATCAAACATAAGAAACTTTAATTGTTTTATTGTACAGTCGGCAGCAAAGTTATTGAAGCACACATCCACATTTTTCATATATATATATATATTGAAAACCTTTTCAAACATTGAATAGATGAAAACAATAAACATTGAAAAAGATAAAACAGAAAAATTCAAAAAGAGATTAAGAATATATAACATTATAAGCCTTACAGAAAACTATCAAATTGGAAGCTTTTTTGATTTGTGATTTATTAGCATAAGAGAAGCTAAATCACACTATAACAAAAGCTAAACCAAATAAGGTATATTTCGTAAGGCAGTTAATGTAATTTTGAATAGATGACCTTAATAAAATGTTACAAGTTCTCAAAAGTTAATATACAATGCAAGAAAAGGAAAATCAATTCAACATGAAGTAGGTATTTTTAGAACTAACAATAATACTAGCATTCATACTTGCCAACCAATTTTAATAAAAAAAGGGAAGATTTTTGTTGAAAAACCAGAAGATTTCATAAAAAAAGGGAAGACTTTTTATTTTTTTTTCTTTGACGTGTTAAACAATACAGTTTTAATATTTTGAAGCAAGCTATAAAAACGTTTTACTATAGATTGATTTTACTAAACATATAAAAGTTTTAAATGAAGTTATTCCTCTTCAACATATAAATATCTAAAAAACAGAATATGTAAGAAATTTATTTAACAATAAACAAAAAACTCAGTTAAGTTAAAGTATAATTAATTTTTGAAACAAATATAGAATATGATTTTTGTGTATGAACATTAATCATACATATAAAAAAAAAGTAGCAGTAGCTAATTATCAGTTTCAAACGTGCATAAAACCAAATGTGTATCAATTTGCTTAAATTTATTTGGGAAAAATTTTCCTACCTGAAAAAATTTTTCATTCCCCCCCCCCCCCCCATGTTTACACATTTGATATAAAAATGACATACAAATATTTAATTTAATTGAGGAAAAATAAACAGATTCATTAAATTCAGCAATAAAGATCTAAAAATAATTACATACGTGAGAAATATTGAGCACTTCCATCGCTTTATTGGTTCTAGAATTGATCATTGATCACAATCCGGGAAAGTTGGGGGGGGGATACAAATATAATTACAGAGTAAGAAATATTAAACTCTTTCAACTCTATTTCTAGAATTTAATGAAAGAAGTTTAAAATTAATATCATTTATGTTGCAGATGGATGAAGTTTAGGAAACAAAAGACTTCTGCAGAACATATGATTGCTGATCACTAGTTGGAGATAAATAAAGGGGTGGAGGGGCAAAAAATAATTACATCAGCAGGAAATATTTAACAATTCTATTTCTTTACATGTTCTAGAATATCATAAAGCAAGTTTGAAATGAATACTGACATTTATGTTATGGATGGAAAAAGATTGGGAATCGGGAGTTTTCGTAGAACATTTGGGGTTTCTTTTTAAAACGAACGATATCCGCGATTTTTTTTTTAAACGGAAGATTTCATCATCTGTCCGGAAGACCGGAAGATACGTTAAAAAACCAGAAGTCTTCCGGGAAAACCGGAAAAGTTGGCAAGTATGAGGATTGTTGCGCAAATGCAGCATAACAAATCATGTATTAGTGAACTAAATTTATTAAATAGATTTTGCCAAACATGGGCAATACTAAAATAACAGAGAATGCAAAATTTTGCATGTAGAGATAAAAATAAAAGCATTCCAAGAGATTTGCGCAATAGCAGCATCATAATTCAGAATGGAAATATATTGAAAACCTTTTCAAACATTGAATAGACGAAAACAATAAACATTGAAAAAGATAAAACAGAAAAATTCAAAAAGAGATTAAGAATATATAACATTATAAGCCTTACAGAAAACTATCAAATTGGAAGCTTTTTTGATTTGTGATTTATCAGCATAAGAGAAGCTAAATCACACTATAACAAAAGCTAAACCAAATAAGATATATTTCGTAAGGCAGTTAATGTAATTTTGAATAGATGACCTTAATAAAATGTTACAAGTTCTCAAAAGTTAATATACAATGCAAGAAAAATATATATATTAGTTTGATCGCTTCTTTTTATTATCAAAACTTTCTTTTTCATAAACAGTATAAGACTAAGTTCATCACTCGACAAATATTTACTTAATAAAACAGTATTATGTGCACATCTTTTAAGTAGGAATTATTGCTACTGCTTCAATAATTTTGCTGCTGACTGTAATCAATAAACAACTGCATCATTTTGAATCATATTATCTATCTCTACATTTTTATAAATGCTTAATAAAGCATCATGAATATCTTCTATTTTAAGAAATAAAGGGTTTAGGGAATCTATACAACTTTTCCAACTTCGCAGTCATTCATTAACTACTAAGTTTAATACATGGCTGCTGCAATGTAAGTGAAATGCTCTGGAACTTAAAGTTTTAATCCTTGATTATGCTCCGAATTTGTCGTCTCTCATATCTGAGCAATTTTCATAACCTTGACCTCTCATTTTTTTCCAACTCTTTTAATAAAACTTTAGGCAGTTCCTTACCCGTAGATCTTTCAACAGAAAGAAAACCTTTAAAATGTTCATTAAATTTGCATTGAAATTCTGATTGGCCAATGGAAACATATTTTAATCAAAAATTTATCCCCGCCCCCCATCCAGTAAATATGATGGACGTTATTGCATAAATAAAGCATTGTTTTAAATCTGACATAACTGTTGCCAATTCAAACTCGAATTTTGCCGTGTTTTTACGGACAACTCAAAATGTCCCTATCTTATGGCTGAGTATGTCCTAGGACGTTCTTTCATACTTAGGATGTACTGATAATGTCCTGGGGAGAAAGGGTACCTCCAAATAGTTCCTACATGCTGAAGAACACTGCTAAAAGTCCTTACAATTGGCAAACTCTTGACTTTTTTTAATTAGAGGGCAGTGGCAGATTTAAGGGAAGGGTGAAGCCCCCCCCACCCAAAAAAAATAAAAAAAAAAAAGTTAAGTTCTGGATCCGCCACTGTTAGAGGGTAAAAAGAGCTTGTTAAATCAGCGACTTATAAATTTGTCTATTCTTGTTTGCATTTCAAATTATAGGAATGAGCAGAGAAGCCTGTAAATTCTTGTTGTATTTATTTACGTGTTTATTTATTTACTTATTTTTTTCTATTTATTTATTTTCTATATTCAGTAATCGAAGTATTTTATTTATTTATTTTTTGTAGTTTAGCTGGTTTTGCCGCCCCTAAATTTTGCCGCCGTAGGCAGTTGCCTACCTTGCCTACCGCCTAGAGCCGGCCCTGCATACATTTTGTTTCTATTGTTATTATATTACTGGAAGAACTTGGTTTGAAGATAGTTATGTCAGGTTTAGAAATTGATAGCAAGAAAAGCATAATGCACAGTTATAGAACAAGATTCTCTCTTAAAAACTACTCCTGGGATTTTTTTTTTTTTCCCTCGACTTTTTAGTTCAGATTTCTAATTTCCTGACCTTTTAATTGAAATTTGCTTTTTCCTGATTTTCTCCCGCCTTTTTAGTTCAATTTTGCTGGTTTTCGATTTTTTCAAGTTTTGCAGGTTTATCCTGACCCATAGTTAGGCACTCTGTAGTATTATATGAGGGAGACAACAGAATTCGTGAAGCATTTTCCTTCCCCCAGCTCATGCATTCATAGAACATTTAAGATTGTTATTAGATTAAATATTATACTGTTGTGTCACATAAATTTCTCTTGCCCTGCAAGCATTTGAATACTATAAACAAGATAAACCCTGCAGTAATTTTTTTTTACTTTCTGTGTCAAGCCTCTTTTGTTCTGGCCTTTTCTACAGGGTAGTGTTATTTCATATGACATATTTTTTAATTTATGCATAACATGTACATTTAGTTATAAAGATATCAGTAATATTAATACAGGGTTCATACTCAAATATGAGAAAAAAATTCTCTGAGTTTCCCAGACAATTTTCAAGAAAATATTAGTGATATATTACAAGAAACACTCCTATAGAGAGGAGAAAATACTTCTACTTCCATTGTATAATGTCATACTACTGCCGATCATGATAGAAATTCACATAGAAGTCATTGCTCACATGTGTATTTTCACAATAATTAATCATTTGAATCTCGGTATAAAGCTAAACAAGAAAAATATATTATGAGAGAAAGGAAATATTCATTTTTCCAGGTTTTTATAATCTACTTTCCCTGAATTTTAGCAAAAATTTTTATTTTCCCTGAATTTCCTCCGATTTCTTTTAACAAAATTGAAATTCCCTGAGTATTTCAGGTTTTCCCTGATGAGTATGAATTCCCTGTTATCTATTGACAGGGTTCCCACTCTTAAAAAAGAAAAAAATTCAAGGACTTTTCAAGGCCTATTTGAAAATTTTCAAGGACTAGGGAAAAATCGCAGAACACTAGGCATATACACAAAACTTTAGTAACTACTTTCATTAGTAATATTTTTTTTTATAATTAGAATAACTTTGCCTGTTTTCACAATGCATTTTTGATGGATTGACCAAATTAACTTTTACAAGAGTCAAAAAACGATTAGTTCAAGATTTGGAATCATTATAATTATTCCAAAGTTTTAGGTTTGAGTCCTGGTCTAGACACTTTCTGCTCAAAATTAATGACCAGTCCATCAAACAGGTATGAGACTAGCAAAAAAAAAAAAAAAATAATAATAAGTTAAAACAATATGCAAAAGCAAGACAATGAAATAAGAATTTTATGACAAAATCATTATATTAAACAATGGCGTGTGCATGTGGAGATGGAGATAGTTTAGCCTTGACAGAATTTGCGCTAAGCCTGTCTATTGGAGAGGAAAATTCAAGGATTTTCAAGGACTTTGCACAAAATTCAAGTACTTTCAAGGGCCCTTGAAAAAGAAAATGAAATTCAAGTACTTCTTAAGGACTTTCAAGGACTGTGGGAACCCTGATTGACAAATAAAATTTAAATCACAGTGCTTGTTAGAGACAAACTGACCAGACTCATGGATCAGATTGACTCTTACCTTTTGACGTGACAAAATGGTTTGTCACATATGTAAATTAGCAGTGGAAACAAAAATATATATAGTTGTCTAACTCTAATAACTTATACATAATGAAGTGATAAACATGTGGCACTTATTGAAGACAAAAATTTTAATTAAACAAAAGAGTTTATTAAACTTGAAAGAATATATTTAGTGAGTAACATTAAATAAATATAAATGAATGTTAAATAGAAAAACTTGCTGACGAAAGTTAAATACTTTTAACATACTGCCAGAGGATTAATTTAGATTGAAAGAAAAAAATGATGTTTACTTAATTTCATTACAGCTAGATACTTAAAACATATTGTCGACAAAACACTTTAAAACAAGACTAAAAAGTGTTAATGACTTTGGTTTGTCTGTCTCTCCGCTCTTTAAGGAATTATAAACACTTTAAAATAAAGATCTCTTTATAACTGAAAATAAAATAAAGACATAACTTTGAGCTGAACACAACATAACTAAAGACAAACAACTAGCAAATGCTAGTCAATGCAACTATCAACTGCATAAATTCACAAGAGAGAGATTACATGTTTCTTACCTACTTTTATATTCTGCAAACGGATTCAAGTGACAGCCACTCCAGGCGGACCAACGGAGTTGATGCTGTACACTCGGCAACACCTACCACACATGACTAGTTACCAGAGGTAGATTTAGAGGCAAGCAATACGGGCTATAGCCCAGGGCGGCGAAATATAGCGGGTGGCAAATCCTTCGAAAATATCAAACGGTACTATTGAATAACTTAGGATAAATAGAAAAATAAAATTGTGAACTTTTTAAATAAAAATATAAAAGCCACATGTTTTAATAGCTTTATATGGAAATCACGGAATGCCTATTGGGGAAGGGGGGGGGGGTGGATAATTAAATAAAAGACAGGTAATATTTTACTATCAAAGCTTGATCAAGCCAAAAATGATCTTAGGGCCTGATGCACATATTTGCTCCCCTCCCTCCTACAACATTCCCTATGATTTTTACTGTTCTTGAAAGAATGATGAAGAAGCCTTCAATTTTCCTACTATTTTGTCAAAAATGCATATTTAAATAAAATTTTACGTTTTCAAGACCTTTTTATTTTGCTGTCAGAAGTAAAATCCTCCTGAAGTGCTATTTTTATGAATATTGCTGTATAATTTAATTAAATTTTTTTGTATTCTAAATGAAATTTCGGGCTCCTTTAGAAAAAACCAGGCTCAGCTGGTCGATGCGTATTAGGCCCTGTTTACTATATTTCTTCTTTCATTCCTAATTACAATTTTTTTTTAAAGATTCTCTTAACAAATGAAGCAAAAAAGCGGTTATGCATAAAAATTGAATATCGTCTGCTTTATCTTATGACAAAAATAATTTAATTTTTAGATATTTATTTTAATTAAGATTAAAATTGTTTGCAGATGGAACTGTAAAATTGTTTGCAGATGAAATTAAAAAAAATTTCTACACTTCAAGCAATTCTTTTGTCTTGTTCCTTTAAAAATCATGTTGCTAGTTAATGCAAAAAAATGGTAACTGCATTAAATATATTATTTTCTAGGTAGAGGTGAGTTCATTTAAAATTAATTATACAAGTAATTTTTTTTTTCTTTTAGAATATATATATATATATATTATTATTATTATTTATTTTAATTTATTTCTTATTTTGTGTATTTATTTATTTATTTTATTCAACTAATTTTATTTTGAAGCTGACAAATGTTTCATATTTTGCAAATATTCATTTGTATTCCATTTTTAGCACTTTCCAACAAGACTAAAGAGTGTTAATGACTTTGGTTTGTCTGTCTGTCTGCTCTTTAAGTCCCGTAAATATCCATGGAATTTTAGCAAAACTGATACTATATGTCATTCAAGTTCATTATTGGATGTTCCCTATTGAAAATGGAGTAAACACCACTACTGGTTTGTGTACAAGTATACTCGAATGTATTCCAAAGTATTATGTTTTTTTTTTTTCAGAGCCATTACTGTAAACTGTATTTTTTTTACACAAATATTAATGAAATTGGAATATGTTATTCCAGTTCACTATCGGATGTTTTCAGTTGAAAATGAAGGAAATATCACGACTGGTTTTGTACAGGGACACCCGAAAGTATTTCGAAGCCTTGCGTTCTATGACAGGTATTTCTATAAACCATATTTTAATAACTTTACTTAGCAGAAACCTTAATGAAATTGAAATATGTTAATCATATATATGCACGTTTTTTATATAATATTATATGATTAACATTAAGATATACAGGGCCACATAAAAACATTCAGTTACATTAAGGACTATTATTGGGAATTTGTTAGAATTGCATTTTTGATTACATTAAGCGATTTTAACACTTTCTAACAATTTTCATGTGTGAATACGATTTGAATTACTGTATCTGTCTGTTCATCTGCCCACATCCAATGTAGAATTTCTTAAAAATGATATGTGTTATTCAAGTTCACTGTGGAATATTCCCTATTTAGAATGTCATTAATATATTCCTGTACGACTAGTTTGTGCACAGGGATACCCCCTGAAAATGCAAATACATTGCATTTTAGGAGAGACATTTTTATAAATCACATTTAAATAACTTTCTATTGCAAAAATCATAAAGAAATCGTCATTTATTGTTAATACAATAAAATAATGTTTTGTACAGAATGTGATGTTTATCCTTCAGATTTATACAGCTACACTGAAATATTCAGATACATTAAGGGCTGCAATTGGAAATTAAGAGCTGCATTTCCATTTGTGTTAAGCATTTTTAACACTTTCCAACAATGTTTAAGAATGATTAGGATTTCAATTAGTCTATCTGTCTGCCTTTCTGTCCTTCTGCCTGTTGTGTGATAATGTAGGCAAAGATCATTGAAGGTTCTTTGATATAACAAGTATAGTTCACCTTTCAGGAGATGGCACTTCGTCCCTCCTCTTTTTAGAAGAGTTTATTTTATAGAAGGGGCGCGCAAAGTGAAAAGAATGAATGGGTGGGGGAAAAGGAAGGTTGCAATGAGAATAGCGTCAAGCCAAAAATGTTCACTTTTTGCCGTCTGAAATCGCTTGCCTGTCAAAAAGCGCATGGGGTAATATTTAAAATAATAATAATAATACACTTTTCAATCACGCCTGCATAAAAGGCAGGTGCAATTGAAAATAAAATAAAATAAATAATGCTCTTATGTTATGCTTATTTTAAACATGCATATTATAAACAGGCATATGACATGCATTTATTAAATTTAAAATTTAAATGCATTTATTATTTTTATTATTAAAATGCATTTATTAAATGCTTGTTTGAATGCATTTTACTTATCTAATTAAGGCATAGGTGCTATTGCCTTATTTAGATAAGGAAGTTCTAGCAATGCATTTAAACAAAACAGAAAAATCATGTTGTTTGCATAGATTATAAATCCACAAGTTTTATTTTGTATTTTAGAGGGGAGGGGGGAAGCATTAATAGTTTTACTTTTAAAATATAAATTTGGCTGCATTTCTGGGATCCTGGATAGTGTCTAAAAAAAAAAAAAAAAAATACAGCTGAAAATGTTTCGAACAACTTTAACTTACATCGCATAACGTATTTGAATTTATTGGCCTCTCGCCAGTAGCCGCGAGGTTCTGCTCTCAAACCTGGAGATGCTGATTCTGAATCCATTGTCAACAGATATTCTGTTATAATATATACAAATTTCGAGGTATAATTTAAGTTAAAGTGGTTATTAAAATGTACTTAAGAGATTCTTTTAATTAGGTACACTTTAGTAATGTATCAAATTTATGATTATTGAAGTACATATATGAAAGTTATCTTTAGGACTAACAGACAGACAAAACACTAACGCTTTTTAATTTTATTTGAAAAGATTTTAAAAAGAAAATCTGGAAAAAAGTTTTTAACGCTCGTTTTTTTTTTTTTTTTTTTTTTAAGAAAAACATAAAAAAATTATTGAATAAACAAATGGGGAATTTTATTAAAATAAATTGAGCCGTACTCATAATTTACAGTATTATGCAAACAGATGCTCTCAGATGTTAGAATTAATTTATCTAGTTTTCTAGAGTTTTATCTAGGCTCTTTCAATTATATTTGCATTCACATCTTACAAATAAATGAGGTAATTTTACATATTATTATGCCTTTAAATGCCTATGTATTCATTCTACTTATTTAAATAAAATAAAAATTAAATTTTTATTACTGGAGTACAGTTTTTTATAAAACTTTGGGGAGGGGTGATGTATAAAAAAAAAAAAAAGATTGAAATTCAAAATTTTTTAATATTGTTTAGACAACCATGTCATATGCTTATCGTATTAATAATGTATTATAATATAATGTAACAAATACTTTTTTATGATATACTGAAGAAAGCCCAAAACTTCTCTTAATTTGGAAATAAGAAAATAGATATTCTAATTATACTGTTAAACACAATGTGTTCAATCCGTGAATTTCATGGTTGCTTCGTGATTTCATTGTTGTTCATCTGCTTTGAAGTTTTGCTTTTTTAAATCCATCTGGTTCCTGTTCTGGTCGTGGCAGGCTGGGGGAGTGTTGCCGGCGTAAAACTAGTGTAACCCCACAGGCAAGTCACAAGTCTTGCCGCCTGCCTCCTTCCTCCTATCTTGTGTTTCTTGGGTTGTTTTTTCATTAATTTTGATAAGTTTATGGTTTTAAGTTAGGATATGTTGTTTTACTTTATTGATTCGTTTGTTTTGCAGGCTGTTAATTAATAGATCTGGTTTCTTTACATTAGTGTATTTCATTCACTGATAAAAAATTTTTTTTAATTTTATTGCTCATTGGTGTTTCAGTGATCTTGTATCTGTTGCTTGGCTTCTACTATGCTTAATAGATCATCTTTATTATATATATATATATATATATGTTTAATTTAGAAATTTATTTATCAACCTTGTTTAATTTATCAATTTATTTATCAAACTATATATATATGTTGTTGTTGTTTTTTTTTCAATAATGACATAGCATTTATTAGAAAAGTGTCAAAGTGAACAGAGACAATATTTTGCTCAAATTGTAAGATTCCCGAAATTATTTTTATTTATAAATGCATTAAATTTTAAGCTAATCCTATTCGAACTACACAAAATTGAACTGATTCCCTCCATTTTGGTTGGCATTAGCATGATTTCTTGCAGTGTGAATGTTTCTGAAAAGTTATCCAAGCAGGGGCGGTCCGACTGAATTTTGACACCCGTGCAAGTATCTTAGCTCCCCCCCCCCCCCCACCTCCCGGGGAAAAAAAAAAAAAGGATTGCAGTGCTCGTAATTTATGCACATATATATACTTCTCGAAAATCTCGTATCTGCATAGAAAAATTTTAACAAAAATTATTTATTTTTACAGAATATGATAAAACATCTTTTCCACCTCTAAAGTTTACCTAGTAAAATTATTTAAGAAATGCATCTTAAAGTTTCAAGTTTTATTTTTTTAAAACAGTATAAATTAGCTGACAGCGTCCATCTTGAGGTAGATTTTCTCAAATTATTAGTGACTTTATAGAAAAGTGGCATTATTCTTTGAGTAAAAGTACCAACCAAAAACTTATGTGTACAAATAAGAAGGTTAAAGTTGTCGCTAAAAAATCGGGCGATATCAAATTTTCAATCCTAAATTCAAATATTATTTCCAATATTTTTTATCAAACTAGTTGGCATTCGCCCCCCTAGCGGTCGCTATTTTCAAATGAAGCTATTTCTAAATTTGTTGCTTACATATGATCCTGGCAAGCCATATTCGCCAAATCAAAAACTAAATGCTCTGATACATAGCCAATAATAATAATAAATTTTATTTAAAATTTAACTGTATTTTTTATTAAAATAACATAATTCAAGTAATGAAATGTAATATTCATATTAAAAAAAAAAAAAAAAAAAAACTTCACAGCAAATTTATTATAATCGCCGCTAGTTTATTTGTCGCATTAAACTCACATTAGAGATGATAAATAAGAAAAGAAATAATTTTATAAATAAGTTTAATTTAAAATGCCGATTGCTAAGATGATAATGAATAATTTGTAATAAAAATAAATTTATTTTACAATAGAAATGGAGGGTCACAGATTAACCTTCTATAAAATATTGTAGCAATGTTTGATGTTTTCGAAAATTGAAACACAGGATCGATTTTGATTCGTGTAATGACGTAAAAATGTTTGATTATAAAGAATATTCTTGAAATAAAATGTTTTACAAATTCAACATTATGCTTTCTTGCCAATCCTTATGGGTTGTAATGTTTTATCCAACAAGAAGTGATTATTTTGTTAAATTAAGTCTAGTTCACACAAAACATATTACTCGAGTTTAAATTAAAGAGCGTACAATTACTAACTTCATTGACAGCCTCTGAAATTTATTTTTGAACAATTACTCATTACATTTTTTTTTCCATTTTTAAATTTAGTAAATTCATAATAGTTAAATTAATTTTCGTTCACCAAAACTTGATTTTCCCCATTTTAATTTATACCGTAGTTTCGCATGCATGGTCCACAACATCGTATAGTCCGCATGTGAAGTTTTATGTAAAAATTATTTCAAATATCATCAGATTGTCCGCACTACCGTACAGTCCGCAGGAGAAAAATATAACCCCAAGAAAACAGCAAGTAAAACACTATTATGTAGTTTTATATGAAAATATTAAAACATTCCCACTATTAAAATAAATAGTATAAAGAAAAGAAGTACTTGTTGTTAATAAACCATATTTTAAAAATTATACATTAAAAGAAACCTTTAAAGTTGATGTTTATATTTTCTATGGGAATTCCCGATTGAGTCATTGAGTGAGTTTTACTTTCCTACTAGAATGTCACTATGGCTGATTGTATGTGATTCAGCACTAGGAGATATATTTTTTGGAAGATTATCTCAAAGTTTGTCATTGGTATTGCTCAGCAGTAAAACTTCGGCGATATTTTGCGAACATAATTTAAAAAATAACAGTACAGGAATATTCAGCAATGTGCTATCCTAATAGTGATCTTTTGCTTTATGCTCCATGGTTTGCTACCGATACGATATACGATACTGTTGTGTATAAACTGTAACCATGAACATTTCTGGAATAACGCGGTTGCAATATGTTAACGGCAACCGCCAACTGAACTAAAAGACTGTTTAGTTTCGGTTTAGGTTTCGAAATGCAGCTACTACGCAGCTAGCCATGATGGCTATTTAACTACTTGTTTAATCTCTTAATTTGTGTATAATTATGTAAATAATGTGTGTTCCTGTAATAGATATGTACCGTAGTTAGTAAAGATAAAGTAATGCCAAAATATAGTACTTCTTCCAGTATGCATCACACACAAAGTAACGACAGCTGGCGACGATACTAATAATGGATTAGGGCGTGGGCTAAGCCGAAGTCATCTCAAGGTAAAAAAGATTATTATTTTTCTTTGATCGGAAGTAATGGAGGAGCAAATTAAAGCGTTGCTTGAACAAAATCAAGAACTATTAAAGGCACTGCAGAAGAAAGATTCTTCGGTGCAACATAAAGTAGCGGTACAGTTTGAGAAATTTAATGATGAAACGGAAAATTTCGATTGCTTCCAGGAACGCTTCGAGACATATCTTGATGTCCAACAGGTTCCAGAAGAATTAAGAGCTAAAGTTTTTGTTTCATCTTTAAGCCCAAAATTATACCAGTTATTGAAAAATCTGTTAGCTCCTGACATTCCTTCTGACCAGACCTTGAATAAGTTGAAAGATGTTTTAAAAACGCATCTAAATCCGAAACCCTTAATAATCCCTTCACGCCATAAGTTTCTTAACCGTAAACAACATGAGGGGGAAACGATAAATAATTATATGGCTGAATTAAGAGCCCTTGCCTTGCATTGTGATTATGATACTAATATGTTAAATATTATGCTGAGAGACGTTTTTGTGAGTGGATTGCGGGATAAAACTATTCTCGATAGATTGTTCGAAGAGGATAATATAGATCTCGACAAAACATTACAGATAGCGTTAGCGATGGAGAAGGCTTGTAAAGGGACAAATGATATTATGGGCAGGGGAATAAATGCTTTGCATGCTGGGAAGAAGGGTAAACAGAAGTATCAGAAACAAACTTTTGCGGAAAGGCAGAAAAAATCGGAATGTACGAGATGCTCTGGCACGGACCATAATAGCAATGATTGTAAATTTATTACAAGTAAATGCAATTATTGTTCTAAAATCGGCCATATCCAAAGAGCGTGTTTTGCTGCAAAGAAAGCGGCTGCTAAACCAGTCAAACAAAAACAGGTAAATTTGAATAATGTTATTGAGAACAAAAATCAAGTACCTTTATTTGAACTACAGGCTGAGGGATATACATTACGGGAGGAAGAGCCAAGGCAACCCCCGATAATGGTAAATCTAAAAATTGAGAATAAAATCTGCCAAATGGAATTGGATACTGGTGGGGCCGTGAGTGTTATGAGCATTAGGAATTTTAGGAAAATCTCTAATAAGGAAATTCGGCCTACTAATATTGTCTTCAAGACGTATAAGGGGGACTCTTTAATGCCAATGGGGTATGTCACCGTGAAGGTTGAATATAAATATCAATGTTTGCTGTTAAATTTATACATAGTGAAAGAGAATTTGGATACGATCCTTGGCCGTGAATGGCTCCATAAAATAAAACTAGATTGGAACGCTATAAAAACTGTCAGAGCAGTAAGTAACATAAATTTAAACAGACTTTTAACTCAATATAAGGAATTATTTGATGACAAATTAGGAGAGATCAACAATTATGAGGTTAAGCTGGAACTGAAGCAGGGGGTTAAACCAATATTTCGCAGATTCAGAACGGTACCGCTTGCTCTAAAAGAAAGAGTTGAAAAAGAAATTGATAGGTTGGAGAAGGAAGGAATCATTGAAAGGGTGGAGAGTTCAGAGTGGGCTACGCCCGTGGTTCCGGTAGTTAAATCAGACGGCAATATTAGATTATGTGCTGATTTTTCTGTAACGCTTAACCCTAATTTGGTCGTTCCGCAGCACCCCTTACCGAAACTGGAAGAAATTTTTTCAAGCTTAAACGGGGGTAAACAGTTTTCAAAACTTGATTTCAAACATGCATACTTACAAATGAAGGTACACCCCGAAAGCCAAAATCTTTTAACCATTAACACGCATAAGGGGCTGTATATTTGCAAAAGACTAATGTACGGCTTAAACGGAGCACCTGCAATTTGGCAACGCTATGTAGACGGGCTCTTCCAGGGAATGGAAGGTGTTAAGGTGTTTATGGATGATGCACGGATTACGGGGTCTGACGAAATGTCACACTTAAGGGCCTTGGAGGAATTTTTCAAAAAATGTAAAGAACATGGTTTGAAATTGAATTTAAATAAAAGTCAATTTTTTCAAAAAGAGATAAATTTTTTGGGACACACAATAGATGCAAATGGGTTGCACAAAACTGATGATAAGATTTCAGCAATTTTAAATGCCCCTGTTCCGAAAGATGTACAGGAGGTAAAGAGTTTTTTGGGGCTGGTAAATTTCTACGGGAAATTTTGTAAAAACTTAGCCACCATGTCAAATCCCCTTAATGACCTTACAAAAAAAGATGTAAAATTTAAATGGTCGAGGAATTGTCAGGAAGCTTTCGAGAAAATCAAAAAGGAGATTTGCTCTCCCAGAGTTTTAGTGCATTATGATCCTTACCTACCGATAACTTTAGCTACTGATGCTTCACCAGTTGGTGTAGGTAGTGTATTGTCTCATCTGTACCCTGACGGAACTGAACGACCCATAGCATTCGCTTCAAGAACTTTGTCACGAACTGAACAAAAATACTCCCAAATAGATAAAGAGGCCCTAGCCATCGTATGGGCCGTACAGAAATTTTATCTATATTTAAAGTGTCGAAGATTCACTTTGATTACAGACCACAAACCGCTAGTAGCTATCTTTGGTTCTAAACGGGGATTACCTGTTTTAGCAGCTACTAGGCTTTTGCATTATGCCCTAATTTTGCAATCTTTTGAATTTGACATCAAGTATAGGGATACTAAAAATCATGGAAATGCAGACTGTCTTTCGCGCTTACCGAAGAAGTCTGAAGAATTGGATGTCAAAGATGATATTTACATTAATCAGATGGGGCAAATAGAAACCTTACCTATAACATCCAGAGAATTACGACAAGCTACGTCGAAAGACCAGGAGCTGGGGCCGCTTCTAAATGCTCTTAGAGAGGGCAAGGATTTGCAGGGTAGGGAAGCAAAATACACAATTGAAGATGGGTGTATTATGTATGGTCAAAGGGTATGCATCCCGAAGGTATATCAAAAACAAGTGTTAGCAGAACTACATGAGGGGCACCTTGGTATTGTAAAGATGAAGGCTATCGCCAGATCATTCGTATACTGGAAGAATATTGATAGAGATATCGAGGATGCTGCGAAAAATTGTACAGAGTGTGCCAAATATAAAGCTGATCCATCTAGGGTAAAAGTCCATCACTGGGAGTACCCTAGTTCGCCATGGGAAAGGGTTCATATAGATTTCGCTGGGCCTATCTTTGAACACATGTTCCTTCTTATTGTCGATGCACATTCTAAGTGGTTGGAAGTTTATCCAATGAAAACAACTACCGCCCATAAGACCATAGATTGCCTTCGAGATTGTTTCAGCCGATTTGGCTTACCTGTAGTACTTGTAAGCGATAATGGACCTCAGTTCACTTCACACGAATTTGAAATGTTCATGTTAAACAATGGCATTAAACACAAAACATCTGCACCATTTAAGCCATCGAGCAATGGTCAAGCTGAGCGTTACGTGTACACTTTGAAACAATCGTTACGTGCAATGCAACACTATGCTGGAAGCATAAGTCAAAAATTAAGCACGTTCTTGCTTCATTATCGAAAGGCTCCTAACGTCACCACAATGCATAGTCCAGCCATGTTATTCCTGAAGCGGGACATAAGAACCCGAATTAATTTGTTGTTGCCTGATTTGAAATCCAGAGTGCAAGAAAATATTAGAAAAGGTGTTTATGAGTTCAGGGACAGAAAATTTAATGTGGGTGACAAAGTGGCTGTTCGAGATTATAGAGCAGCAAATTCCAAATGGAAATTTGGACAAGTAATCAGCCAAGATGGTGCGCTACATTATACTATTGATGTTCAAGGGACATTAGTACGAAGACATGTAGATCAAATCCGTCCAGTTGGTGATCAGGTACAAAACGTTGATTATCCAGTGCGTAGTCATCATTGGACTCCATCTCAGAGTTTCCCGGTTGCTGAGGATTCTACTACGACGATTCTAAATGATGAATCCAATATTCAAGGAACACCTATGGAAACTTCAACCAGATCATCTGCACCCACTGAAAATGTTCCGGCTGGAGACTCATCAATTGAAACACCAGCAGTAAAAGACAGTGAGCTTACTACGACGAGTGTGAGTTCACCAAAAGTGCCACAAAATCCAGGAGCCACGCTACGACGTTCTGGAAGGATTCGTAGACCCCCCCAAAGACTTGATCTCTAAGGGGAGAGGAGGTGTTGTGTATAAACTGTAACCATGAACATTTCTGGAATAACGCGGTTGCAATATGTTAACGGCAACCGCCAACTGAACTAAAAGACTGTTTAGTTTCGGTTTAGGTTTCGAAATGCAGCTACTACGCAGCTAGCCATGATGGCTATTTAACTACTTGTTTAATCTCTTAATTTGTGTATAATTATGTAAATAATGTGTGTTCCTGTAATAGATATGTACCGTAGTTAGTAAAGATAAAGTAATGCCAAAATATAGTACTTCTTCTAGTATGCATCACACACAAAGTAATGACAGATACGATGTTTTCTTTGTGTCTTGTTCTTTTGTTTATGTTTATATTTGATCGTCAGAATCGGCAGTTCGTAGTATTTGCACGTTTAATTCTGATTTTGAGGAATTGAACTGTGAATAACTAGCAGATAATCCGCACCACCGTATAGTCCGCGGGTGAAAATTTTAGCTTTTTTTTTAAACACACATAGTCCGCGGACTATACGCGCGAAATTACGGTAGTTAAAAAATGCATTTAGTTAGTTTTTCAATTTTTAAACTAAAAAATAAAATATAAAATAAATAAATAATACACAATAATGGAAATTCATGCAATTTGCATTGATTATTTACACTTTTCAACTATACAGACTCGTTGCATCTTCAAACATCAATGTTTTTTTGCTACGTTATCATATAACGGACAGACAGAAAAACTAATTAAATTCGTAATCATCTTAAACGTTGTTATGGAAATTGTTAAAAATTCTTAACACAAACGGAAGTACACTTCCGGCATTTTCCAACTGTAGCTCTTAATGTATCTAAATATTTTAATGTAGCCCTTTTAACTATACAGACTCGTTGCATCGTTCAAACATCAATGTTTTTGTGCTACGTTATCACATAACGGATAGACAGAAAAACTAATTAAATTTGTAATCATCTTAAACGTTGTTATGGAAATTGTTAAACATTCCTAACACAAACGGAAATACAATTCCGGCATTTTCCAACTGTAGCCCTTAATGTATCTGAATATTTTAGTGTAGCACTGTAAATCTGAACGTTAAACATATCATATTCTATACAAAAAAAAATATTTTTTCATATAAGCAGTAAATGTCAATTTCATTCTGGATTTTGCCGTAAAAAGGTATTTAAAAGAGATTTATAAGAATATTTTTCATAAAGCACAATGCATTGACGTTTTTTGGGGTGTGCATGTACACGAACCTGTTGTAAAGAGCCTATTAATGCCATTTTAAATAGAGAATATTCCATAATAAACTTAAATAACTTCATTTTGAAGAAATTCTGAAAGTATTTACTGATGCTGGAGGCCAGCAGACAGACAAACCGACAGTCGCGTATACAGTTTGACTAATTCAAATCATAGTCACTTTTAAACATTGTTGCAGTATTAAATGCTTAATAAAAATGAAATTGCAATTTCCTATATATTTTTATGCGGCCTGTAAATCTTAACATTGTACTGTATATTAAAGGGTTTTCCAATAGGGATGATACAATTTTAAATGGTTAGAATGGCAACACTGCGTATTTTTTGACATTTCTTGAGTCATTTGTGTTTAGTATGCTATGCCATTTAATCATGCAAAGATACAAGCTTGAACAACGTTTTGAAATTATTAAATTGTTTTATCAAAATCAGTGTTGATATATGAATACCGAGAGAAATTTGAGAAGAATTCATGGACGACATTCTTCAGTTAATCAACTCGATCGATTGTGATTTATTTTTAATTTTTTTGGGGGGAGGGGGGGATATGTTAAGTCACAAGTTCAGGGGCTGCTCTACAATTTTGGCGGCCCTAAGCAATAGATTTTTGGTGGCCTCCGATATTACACCAGGGCAGCTTATAGATTTCATGTGATACGAGGTAAATCTTCTCACTGTGATCCCCCCCCCTCTTCCTTATGAAAGAAAAAGCTACTATATTAAGATTCAACATATTCTAATATTATAAGTTAATATAAATTTAAATAACTTTTTTTTTTTTTTTTTTTTGTAAAAATTGAATTGGATCCAGCATATTTAGAAATAAGAAAAAATGAACACGTTAAATCAAACCTTTAGCTTTTCTAACTGACTGCGCTAAACGTTCGATGGGAAAATGCTTTAAAATTTCTGTTCATACTAATCTCACTTCTCTACATGACACTGCACGTATTAATGTACAATGAAACTACTGTACATCAATACTGTTATATCTGTACTTGTACTCATATACCATGTACAGCTTGTACCATAAACTGTTTGGCCGAAAATTTTAGTAAAAAAGTATTACAATGGAAGGAAAAAGAAAATTTTTGAATGTCCAGAAGAAAAGGGAATTTGAAATCCGCCATTCCCTCAACCATTGCTTAGCTATCAGATTGCGGCATTGCATCACAAAACGGAGTGAATCTATCAAGTTGCTACATTTTTACCACCAAAAAATTCCAGAGTGAATAATAATGATATTAAAATATTACTGTTATTTCTATTTATTTATTTTTTAACCCGTTAACGCCCGAATTAATTTTGCAAAATATTATTAGCTGATTATTTCACTTCTAAATTAATATAGACAACTTGACAGTAAAATATATTAACTTAAATAATTCTTCTGATAGTTTTAAATTTAAAGTCTATCCTCATTTATTGACGTTTAGTGATCTAGCGAGAAAATTTCGCGATAAAAAAACTTTGAGGTAACAGATTAATTTCCTATTATATGTTGACTAA
Organism: Salticus scenicus; assembly: GCA_963930645.1. Lineage (NCBI taxonomy): Eukaryota > Metazoa > Arthropoda > Arachnida > Araneae > Salticidae > Salticus > Salticus scenicus. Next base: position 821,858 of record CAWVNO010003053.1, read on the forward strand.
GATCTCGAAAGTAAAATATTATAATATATATTATTATTCAACTTGATTTAAATTAGTATACCTGTGCAAAAGCAAATATAGATGCGACGAATGAAAAATCATAAAATGACTATCCAAATTATGAAATAATAATTAATAGTAGGCACATAAAACTTTCAGGGATCATTTAGATTGACGCTATAAACTTTCACTAAAAAAGCAGAAATCATTACAAGAAACCACAAAAAATATACGTGCCATTTTATTAGCTGCCCTCAAATGAGGACACTGGGCACTAACGGGTTAAATTAGTTATTATTTTTATTATAATTTTAATCCTTCCATATTAAATGATAATTTTACATTAAACCAGATGAGATGGTAACAAGAACTCGTTCCATTCTTTAAACAAGAACGAAAAATTCTTTGGTTCGCGTAGGCTATTAATATTTTCCAACTATACGTACTTGTTGCCTTTTTTACCCTTTAATGTACTTTGCCTACGTTATCATACAATGGAAAAAAGTACAGACAGACAAACTAACTGAATTCATAATCACTCCAAATCATTGTTGAAAAGTGTTAAAAAACCTTAACACAAACGAAAATGCGGTTATAGCAATTTCCAATTGCAGCTCTTAAGCTCTTATAATGTGTTTGAATATTTTGGTGTGATCCTGTAAATCTTAATGCTAAGCATACCATATTCTACAGATTCTCTTTTTTTTTTAATCATATGAATAATAAATCTAAATTTTAATACAACTTTCATAGTACAAAGTTTTTTTAATGTGATTTATAAAAATACATCTCATAGAAAGCAATTAACTGTCATTCTTTTGGGTGTCCCTGTACACAAGCTAGTTACCCTATTTCTGCCATTTTAAACAGCGAACATTAGCTACGGCCATGCTGACAAACCAAAGTTGTCAACATTTTAAAACTTTATTGAAAAGTGTTAAAAAGGCTTTCCCTTTCACTTTTGCTTGAACTCAATGTATACGTGAAATAAAATTTTTATTAATTCGCTTCTCAGTGGATTGGTGTCAGCTATTATTAATTGCAAACTAATAACTTTCAAACACGATTACGAAGCCTTTTCATTCATAAACACGTGACATAATTAGATATTCTTATTTAGGTATGGTGATACGAATCGATTTGAAGTGCTTAAGACCAATTGACTATGCTAAGGTCTACTTTCAATTCGAACTGTGAAAAGAAACAAATGAGGCATCTGCGCATGCCTACGAAACCGCTCGCACCTGCATCAATGTACTTTTTTATTTTCTTCAGTTGTCATGTAGACCTTTAAGTATTCGGAGTGTGTTTAGCAGCTCCGTAATTCAATTTAATTTTATGTTCTTTTCTTTCTTAATTCTTTTATTAAATATATAAAGGCCACAAAATCATCTCGTTATTGAGTGAATCTAATTGAGTGAATCTCTTAATTAATTGAATCTAATTAATGTTTTCTTTATAGAAGAATTGATAAATGATTTAGCTTTCAAAACTGAAACACGAACATAAAGATCGGATGCTCATTAGAAGAATACAGGTAAGAAGATTTCCTTAATATTATAATTACCTGTAAAATTATTCTATATAAAATATATATAATTATAATAGTGTGACATCTCCGCAAAATATATCTCCGTGTAAAATATATATATAATAATGTGTGACATCTCCGCAAATAGAAAATAACATTCTGTGCTACTGAGGCAATTAATAGAACAGATTATGAGCACAGAACAAAAAATGATGTCACACTTTCTATATATATAAATTCATTTATATAAATATAAAAAAGTATAATATTCTATTTTAAGATAATATGAATGGAATGTATTAAAAATACAAAAATAATAAATGAATTGAAATAAATTTCGATTTAAAAAGGCATCCGATCTCGAATTAGAACTGAAACCAAAAGTTTTGGTTTGAAAAATATACGTTCTAGAAACAAAAAGAAAAAAGAGAAATAAAACTCAATTGAATTGTTATTAAGTATAATAAGAAAAGAAATATTATATAATCAAAATATTTGCAGTGATCAAATAATAAAGTTAAAATGGCCTTTTCAAAAGATATATCGATGATAGATAAATTAAATTCCACGAATTATGATTTGTGGAAATTCAAAATAGAAATGATGTTATGCAAGGAAAATTTGTTTGAATTAATAACGAACGAACCTCCCAATCCTATCACAAATGAATGGACAATTAAGGATCGTAAAGCCAAAGCGATCATTAATTTATCGATAGAAGACGACCAGATCGTACATATTAAAAATCTCGCGACTGCTAGGCAAACGTGGGACACTTTAAAAAGAATTCACGAGCGATCGAACTTATCCAGTAAATTATTTCTATTGAGAAAGTTATATTCTGCTAAACTAGCAGAGGGTGGAAATCTATCTCAACATCTAACGCACATATATCAGATCCGTGATAGATTGACCGCTATAGGTGAGGTGATAAATGATGAGCACATGTCAGCTCTTATGCTATGCTCACTTCCTCCAAGCTTCGATACCTTAATTACTGCAATTGAATCTAGAGATCAGGAAGACTTGACCCCAGAATTCATCAGGGGAAAGTTACTTGATGAAGATCTAAAAAGATCAGAAAACAATCAAACAAATAATGAGAGCGCATATAAAATGCACATTAAAAATAAAACACCACCACGAAAGTTTTGCAATTATTGCAAAAAGAGTTCGCATAATAAAAGCGATTGTTGGCATTTAAAAAATAAAGAAAGCAATGAATATAAACACAAAGAGAATAATGACTATAAAAATCCAAACTATCAAAGCACCTTCTACAATCGCAATAAACATAAAAACAAACAAAGATCAAACATGATGCAAGAAACTGAAAATAAAATGAAAAATCTGACTTTTGTGGTAGGAAATTCAAACAGAAACTCGTTCATCGTAGATAGCGGGAGTTCAAGCCATGTGTGCAATAATATGGAAAGGTTCATATCATTTAAAAACAATGATAAAACACAAGTTATGTTAGCCAATGGTCAATCTGTAACCTCACAAGGTTGTGGAGATGTAAAAATAGAAGTGAGAAATTCTAAAAACGAAATCAAACACATCACACTTAAAGACACACTCTTCATTCCTGAAATTGCCACAAATTTAATTTCAATAAAAAAGGCAACTGAGAATGGTTGTCAAGCAATATTTAAAGAGAACACTTGTGAAATTAAATTTCAAAACGAAGAATATATTTTTGCAACAGTAGCTGACAATTTGTATGAAGTTAGAACAAATGAAAAAACAGAAGAAAAAATAAACATGACACAAACTTGCGATAATAAGAATTGTGTTAAACTATGGCACAATAGATTAGGACACAAAAATATCACACAAATAAAAGAACTCGTCAGTAAGGAAATGGCAACGGGAATTAAATTGAACAATTGTAAACACGATAATAACTGTGAAATATGTATTATGTCAAAATTAGAAAATGATTCATACCCCAAAGTAGCTACACACAAGACAAAACAAACATTAGAAATAATACATTCCGACCTCTGTGGCCCATTCCAGACACCTACGGTGGGTGGAAAAAGTTATTTTCTCACTTTCATCAACGACCACAGCCGCTACACTTATATATATCTGTTGAAAAATAAATATGAAGCCTTAGAAGCTTTCAAAAATTACCATGCACTCACTTCCAATATATTTGGAAGAAAAATTAAAATTTTGCATTCTGACAATGGTGGTGAATATATGAATAAAGAATTTGAAAAATTTCTTCAAAGTGAGGGTATACAACACCAACTCATTGTGCCCCATTGTTCTCAACAGAACGGCGTAGCGGAAAGGAAAAACCGTACTTTGGTCGAAATGACCAGATGCATGTTAAATGAAAGTCAATTAAATAAAAATTTTTGGGGAGAAGCTTTAATGACGGCAAATTATTTACAAAACAGACTACCAACAAGTGCCCGTGAAAAGACACCATATGAGCTTTGGACTGGTATGAAACCAGACCTCTCAAAAATAAGAACATTTGGCTGCAAAGCTTATGTTTATGTGAACAAAACTGATAGAAAAAAGTTAGATGATAAAGCGAAACCAGGAATTTTCATGGGTTATGATCTAAAAAGTAAAGGATATAGGATTTATGTAAACAACAACATAAAAATCTGCAGAACGGTAAAATTTCTCGAAGAGCATGAAACTCACGAGCATTCTCGAAACATTGATCAAAATGCAATTAATGAGGAATCTAAAATTCCTCTTATTTTAAACAATGAAAATGACGTAACAGAAGAACACAATGAAATTCAGAATACACAAACCCTAAGGAGATCAGATAGAATAAACAAAGGGGTACCACCTGATCGTTTCGTTTTTCTCTCAACTAATACAAGTTATATTGAACCGAAAACATTTGATGATATAGTAAACATGAAAAATCATATTGAAAAAGAAAAATGGTTAGAAGCAGCAGAAGAAGAAATAAAATCATTAAATAAAAATGAAACTTGGGATCTTGTTGATCCTCCACCTAATACACACATTGTTGGCTCTAAATGGGCTTTTAAAGCAAAATACAATGACTCTGGAAAAATTGAAAAATACAAAGCACGTCTCGTGGCAAGAGGTTTTAGTCAAAAGTATGGAACTGATTATGATGAGACTTTTGCCCCAGTGGCTTCACATACAACAATCAGAACCTTTTTGATAAATGCATTATACAAAAATTTGCAGTTAACTCACGTTGATGTAAAAACCGCTTTCCTACACGGAGAACTAGAAGAAGACATTTTTATGAGCCAGCCAGAAGGCTTCATAACACCAGGACAAGAGAATAAGGTGTGCAAATTACGAAAAGCCATATATGGCCTCAAACAAGCAGCCAGGTCTTGGAATACTAAAATCAATGATACACTGATCAAATTAAATTTCACTGCCTGTGAATCAGACAAGTGTTTATACAAAAGGTCAAAGGACAATAATACAGTTTACTTACTTATTTATGTCGACGACATATTATTGGCAGGAAACAAAAATGAAATACAAGAAGTAATAAAGGAACTTGAAAAAGAATTCGAAATCACAAATCTAGGTCAAGTAAATAAATACTTAGGAATACAAATAGAGAGAGGTGATAATGGGACATTAGCTATACATCAGAAAAATAAAATAAATGAACTGGTTAGGAAATTTAATTTGCAAGAATCCAAACCAATCAACACACCACTTGATCCAGGATACCAGAAAGATGATAAAATAGAAAATATTCTACCAAATAACACCAAATATCGGCAAGCTGTAGGAGCTTTGTTGTATATAGCAACATTAAGCAGACCGGACATCTCGGCAGCAGTTAATATACTTAGTCGTAGAAATGAACAACCTAGAGAAAAGGATTGGGAAGCCGCAAAAAGAGTAATCAAATACTTAAAAACAACTAAAGATTACAAATTAAAATATAATGTTGATCAAGAACCTATTTTAAAAGTTTTTGCTGATGCTGACTGGGCAAATGACACACTTGATAGAAAATCTACGAGCGGTAATGTTTACTTTGTTGGGAAAAACCCGATTAACTGGACATCCAAAAAACAGAACTGCATAGCACTGTCAACAGCTGAAGCTGAGTATATCTCGGCTGGAAATGCAGCAAAAGAAACTATATCAATATTAAAACTACTAAAAGATCTTGATATGGAACAGAAACAACCAATCGTTATTTATGAAGACAACCAAGCCTGCATTAAACTCGCTGAATCTGATAAGTACCAAAGTCGCACAAAGCACATAGATGTGAAATACCATCTAATTAAACAGTTGTGTGAACAAGGAATTATTAAATTGAAATATATCTCAAGCAAGGATATGACTGCCGATGTGCTTACTAAGGCACTTCCTAAAGTGGCATTCATTAAACACAGAGATAAACTGCAACTTATAAAAACTTAATATATATTGTGCAAGGTGGAGTGTTCTGAAATATAATTATTGTATGTGTTAGGAATTTTTTTTCCATGCTGTTTCAAAATTTTAAGTTTAATCACTTTTTCTTTAACTTATTTATTTTTTTTTTTTTTTTTAAACTTGCTGTGTTAAATAGCCTTTAACTTTGCTAATTATTATAAATGAACGTTTAGAATTTCATTAATTGTTTACTTAAATATAGTTATAAATTAATTTATCCTTACTTACAGTTTTCCAGCTTGTTTACTTGAACAGCTGGTTAGTTTCACAATTTATCTTTAAGTCATTAAAACTTTCTACTAGCACTAATAAATATAGAGACATCGTTTGTTTACGTTCCTCCGGCTTTTTGACCGGGAGTGTTTTTGCTTATCGCTACTTCCGTATGTCTGCCGGAAGTAGGTCATTGACCAATGCGTTTGACGTCACTGTCAATCATCGGGCTTTCCCGTGTTTTGACTATCATGGTAGACGCTGATTTGTTATGACGTTTCCTGTCTGCCGTAGGTAGTATCTTTTGATCAGTATAAAAGCTGTAGTGAACGTTTGTTCTCTCTCTCTTGCCTCTTGCATCTCTTTAGAGATGGTTTAGTGCTGTTAAAGCAGTTTTTTATTTTGAAACGCCGAGTTGGCGATTTCATTTCTTTTTCACGCTGGTCGTGAATTAATATGTAGTTTTATAAAAGATGTTTTTCAATTTTTGCTGCCCTGGTTTCCTGGAGTTAATCTGATTAAGTATTGTTTAAAGTTATTTTGAATTAGTGCTAGTGTTAGAACGATATGTTTCAAATTGACATTTAAAACATCATTTTCTTTAAGTTTAAAAATGTCTTTTGTTCATTTAAGTTGCCTAGCAATGCATATATATTTTAAATGTTAAGTCCTTTATTATCATGTTGTATATTATCTAAACTCTAACCTTTTGTTACGTTTTGAGTTCAAATAAATTTGTTTGTTGTTAAGATATGATTCTGTTTTAATTGCTAAATCATTTTAATCAAACAGTAATTTTTAAAACAACAAAAATCTGGCTTCCACTTATGCAATTAATATATCTGCTACTAAAAATTTAAAATGGAATTTAAATTTTTCCAACATTGGGTTATAGGCATGGTATTGTGTAAACAAAGTTTATATTAGTTTTAACTTTGATTTTTTTCCTACCAGCCTTTTTGTTTGTAACCCTTTTTCTGTTTGAAATTTATTTGAATTTAGCAAAGTAAGATCGTTTTTTTCAAAATGGCGGTTAATATATTGCCTGCTATTGAAAAACTTAATGCAGATAATTATGCAACATGGGTTAAGGATGTAAAGTTTATCCTTTTGGATAAAAATTGTTGGGATATAGTAAATGGTACTGAAAAGTTGCCTGTGTTAGGAGATAATGTAACAGTAAAAGATGTTGAGTCATTTAAAAGTCGTTCTCGTACAGCACTAGCTACTTTATATTTGCATATTTCCCCAGAGTATAGAAATATTATAAATGATTGTGTTTGCCCAGTTGAGGCATGGAAATTGTTAAAAGATACTTTTATATCAGACTCCAGGGCCAGGCATATGCAGCTGTACTCAAAATTATGTCAGTGTGTAATAAATCAGGGTGAAACAATTAACCAGTATTCTTCTAGACTTTCTCAGATAGTGGATCAGTTGAATGATATAGGACATCCTGTTCCAGAAAATTATATTTGTTTTCAAGTTTTAAGATTTCTTCCTCATAAGTTCGAGTCCATGGTGCAATTCATACTGAGGTGGCCAGATAAGGATTTCAATTTCCGGGGTATAATTTCAGCGTTAATATCTGAGGAAACAAGGCTGAACTTGAGGGCAGATGATAGAAGGACTGAGCTTGCCTTGGAAGTACAAAATGTGCAGTACAAGAGTAAAAAGTTTCCTTCAAAAAGAACTATGACCTGTTTTAGATGTAATCGTCCGGGTCATGTTAAAAAAGACTGCCGTGTTAAATTGAATCTTGAGGGTAAGAATGTAAATGACACTGTTCCCCGCGACAAAGGTAAACTTAAAAAGTCCCCTCAATCTTTCCACTATTTAGCTCAGTTGCATTACAGTAGTTTTAATGATGATAGCTGCTGGGCGTTCGATACGGCAGCATCTCATCATTTTAGTAAAGATAGGGAGCTGTTTCTAAATTATACTCCTTTAGAGGGTGAAAACCTTGTAGTCGCGGTGGATGATGTCAGTTTTCCCATAGAGGGAAAAGGTTCTGTTAAACTTTCCTTTAATAATTGTGAATGTATTTTTGATGATGTTTTATACTCCTCCAAATTGAGGAAGAATTTGATCTCAGGTCCTAAAATGGATATGAACGGTGCTAGTTTTTCCGGTGGGAGGGGTAAAATTTCGGTGTTTGGTAAAGATAGGAAATTTTTGTTCACAGCTAAGTTAAAGGACGGCATTTATCATACTTACCCCAAAGTTTTCAAAAATAATGGGAGGCTGATTGATTGTAACATAACTAAGGAAGAAAAACCAATTTTGTCTAGTGTGAGTAAAGATAAAAATGTGAAAAATATTGAATTCTGGCACTCACGTTTCGGACATATTAGTCCAGATTTAATTGTGAGCACTAGCCAAAAAATGGTGTTAAAGGTCTTCCTAAGTTAAAACATAAAAATATTAGCTGTGAGCCATGTAAATTAAGTAAACAAAAACGAGTTTCTTTTAAGCCACTCAATGAATCAGGTTTAACTGAGCCATTAGAGAAAATTTTTATGGATGTATGGGGTCCAACAACAATAACTGGGAAAAATGGCGAGCGGTACTTCCTATCCATAATTGATGGTTTTTCAAGAAGGACTGCTATATATCCATTAAAGGAAAAAACACAAGTTTTTGATATTTTCGAAAAACATGTTGCTAGGGCTGAAAGGTTTTTAAGTAAAAAGATACGGACAGATAATGGCACGGAGTTTAAAAATGAACTTTTCAACGATTATTGTAGTAAAAATGGTATTAAGCATGAGTTCACGAATACCTTTACGCCTGAGCAGAATGGGGTATGTGAACGATTAAACCAAACGGCATTAAATTGTATGCGTGCCATGTTGTCCGATAGTGGTCTCCCTTTTAAGTTTTGGCCCGAAGCTGCTTTGTATTTTTGCTACGTGTGGAATAGGGTTGTACACCGCGGTCAAAATAAAACACCTTTTCAACTATACACTGGTAACAAACCTTCTGTCCGACATTTCAAGCCTTTTGGCTTAGTATGTTATGTTGGTGTCCCAAAACAAAAAAGGTTGAATAAATTTGATTCTAGATCTAAAAGAGGGGTCATTTTAGGTTATGCATTAAAGACCAAAGGTTTTAGAGTTTGGGTTGAACAGGATGATAAAATCATTGAAACTGTTAATTTAAGTTTTACAGACTTCCTATACAAGAAGCACAGTGGAGCAGTGATGGGCCCTCCATTGGACGTGATGATTACTGGAGATCCAGGTGGACCAGTTTTTCCTGACCCTATGGAAGTTACCTTGGACTACAGACCTCTACCGTCCGATGAGGAGGATGAAACCGACACGGCTCCAACCGTACCTGAGAAAGAGGTTGTCTGGTGGAGATTCCCTGTTCCCAGGAAAATGGGTAATAGAATTGACATTTATTACTATCCTGAAGGTACCAATACTCGGTTAAGATCTATTAATGAAGTAAAGACATATTGCAGTAAAAATAAAATTAAATATGATCCATCTTTGTTTGATTTTTCGGGTAAAAATACTTTTGAAGGTATTGTTAATCAGGACTTTTCTAATTTGGTTGAAAGTTCCCCAGCATCTAATTTAACAAGTAAATCTTCTGAATCTGCCTCTACATGACTAGATATAATTATTCCCAAAACTTATAAGCAAGCAATAAAATCAAAACAAGTCTCAAAATGGCAGGAGGCGATGGAAGAGGAAATGAAAAATATGGCAGATAGGAAAGTTTGGCATCTGGTAGACTTACCCCAAAATAAGTCGGTTCTTGGAAATCGGTGGGTTTTTACTGTTAAAAAGGATGAGCAAGGAAAGATAGCACGCTTTAAAGCGAGGCTAGTTGCTCAGGGTTTCAACCAGGTTAAAGGTGAAACTTATGATGAGACTTTCTCACCCGTAATTAACTTTTCTATCATACGTTTTTTCTTTTCGTTACTTGTCTCTTGTTTTAATTGGGAAAATGTATAATGTGATGTGAAGAGTGCATATTTATATGCTCCTTTGCATGAAGACATATATATGTCTCAACCACAAGGTTTTATTGTTGAGGGAAATGAAAAACTAGTATGTAAATTGGATCGGGCACTTTATGGACTTCATCAGAGTGGCAGATTGTGGTACTATGAATTAAATAAAGTTTTGCTTAATCTCGGGTTTAAAAAATTTAACTGGTGCAATTGCTCCTATTTTTTTGAAGATTACTTGGTTTTGTTGGTATACGTCGATGATATAGTTATTTTTGGAAAGACTAAAGATCAAATCAATAAAATTATCAGTTCCTTAGAAACAAAATTTGACTTGAAAGTACTGGGTAAAACTAAGAAGTTATTGGGGGTTGAGTTTCAATATGATGATAACAATGTTCAGTTGTCTCAAGAACTCTATATTGAGGATGTATGTAATAGATTTCAAAGCTTTAAAATTCCGTTCTCCTCACTCCCTATTGTTAAAGGTTGCAAGTACTCTAAAAAGGATTGTCCCACTACTCAGGATGAAGTTGATGAGGCGTCGAAGTTCCCTTATCGTAATCTTCTTGGATGCTTATCGTTCATTTCTAGTAGAACTAGGCCAGACATCACATATGCAACCAACATTTTTAGTCAATTTCAAAGTAACCCAGGAATAATTCATTGGAATGGTTTATTAAAGTTATTGGGGTATGTTTCGTGTACCCGCAATTATAAATTGAATCTTTCATGTAAAAATCCTAGATTGACTGCACATTCTGATGCAGATTTTGCTAATAATCGGGATGACTTTGTTTCTTTAGGAGGCCAAATAGTTTTCTTAGACAATAGTCCTATATCTTGGCGTACCTTTAAGGAAAGAGGAGTAAGTCTCTCCACCATGGAGAGCGAATTTATCGCAATGTGTGAATGCGTAAAGGAGCTTGTTTGGTTTGATCACACATTGGAGGACTGTATAAAGTTTAACTTAATTCCCAGTCAACATAATTTACCCATACTCTTAGCCGACAATCAGGCTGCCATTGATTTTTCAAAGTCCCCTATAGAAAATGGTAGATCAAAACATATAAATGTTAAATTATTTTTTATAAGAGAGTGGCTATTTGACGAAATTTTTGAGCTAAAATATATTCAAAGTAAACTTAATTGTGCCGATCCTTTTACCAAGGCTCTCACCGGAAATGACTTAGCAAGATTTAATAGTAAAATTTTTGTAAATATGAAATCTTGAATTAATTTTTTTTTGGAATATGTTTCCTTTATATACTTGGGGTGTTTTCTAGCTTTCATTGTCTTTGTAATGTTAAACATAGTTTTTTAAAAAAAGTTTCTTATAATTTGGTATGAATGTTAGCAGGCCTGCGAGAATGTACTTACGTGTATGTTATACGTGTATTGATTATTATGTATTATATTATGTTATAGTTTTCACAATGAGAGTGGGAAAATGCATGTCTTGTATATCTGTATAATAATCATTGTCATTCAATTTTTCCAGTTGTTACTTGTACTGAATACGTGATATTGTTGATCTCTGAAGATGGTTTTTGCTGGACTATTTCTGAATGTCTTTTAGATGCCCTGACATCTGCTTGTTTTGGAGTTCCTCAGGCCTTGCTTGAAGATTTAAAATTGTCAAGACCTATGAAAACTACATTGTTGTATATACTTGAAGAAATTTTTTTTGTAAATTGTTTGGCAACTATATATGTATATATGGGTTTTTTTTTTTCGAAACATCATGGTGGGGGGCACTGTTAGGAATTTTTTTTCCATGCTGTTTCAAAATTTTAAGTTTAATCACTTTTTCTTTAACTTATTTTTATTTTTTTTTTAAAAAAACTTGCTGTGTTAAATAGCCTTTAACTTTGCTAATTATTATAAATGAACGTTTAGAATTTCATTAATTGTTTACTTAAATATAGTTATAAATTAATTTATCCTTACTTACAGTTTTCCAGCTTGTTTACTTGAACAGCTGGTTAGTTTCACAATTTATCTTTAAGTCATTAAAACTTTCTACTAGCACTAATAAATATAGAGACATCGTTTGTTTACGTTCCTCCGGCTTTTCGACCGGGAGTGTTTTTGCTTATCGCTACTTCCGTATGTCTGCCGGAAGTAGGTCATTGACCGATTTGACGTCACTGTCAATCATCGGGCTTTCCCGTGTTTTGACTATCGTGGTAGACGCTGATTTGTTATGACGTTTCCTGTCTGCCGTAGGTAGTATCTTTTGATCAGTATAAAAGCTGTAGTGAACGTTTGTTCTCTCTCTCTTGCCTCTTGCATCTCTTTAGAGATGGTTTAGTGCTGTTAAAGCAGTTTTTTATTTTGAAACGCCGAGTTGGCGATTTCATTTCTTTTTCACGCTGGTCGTGAATTAATATGTAGTTTTATAAAAGATGTTTTTCAATTTTTGCTGCCCTGGTTTCCTGGAGTTAATCTGATTAAGTATTGTTTAAAGTTATTTTGAATTAGTGCTAGTGTTAGAACGATATGTTTCAAATTGACATTTAAAACATCATTTTCTTTAAGTTTAAAAATGTCTTTTGTTCATTTAAGTTGCCTAGCAATGCATATATATTTTAAATGTTAAGTCCTTTATTATCATGTTGTATATTATCTAAACTCTAACCTTTTGTTACGTTTTGAGTTCAAATAAATTTGTTTGTTGTTAAGATATGATTCTGTTTTAATTGCTAAATCATTTTAATCAAACAGTAATTTTTAAAACAACAAAAATCTGGCTTCCACTTATGCAATTAATATATCTGCTACTAAAAATTTAAAATGGAATTTAAATTTTTCCAACAGTATGCCCAATATATGTGTTTTCACGGACAATCAAAACATTCTACTTTCAATTCGAACTGTGAAAAGAAACAAATGAGGCATCTGCGCATGCCTACGAAACCGCTCGCACCTGCATCAATGTACTTTTTTATTTTCTTCAGTTGTCATGTAGACCTTTAAGTATTCGGAGTGTGTTTAGCAGCTCCGTAATTCAATTTAATTTTATGTTCTTTTCTTTCTTAATTCTTTTATTAAATATATAAAGGCCACAAAATCATCTCGTTATTGAGTGAATCTAATTGAGTGAATCTCTTAATTAATTGAATCTAATTAATGTTTTCTTTATAGAAGAATTGATAAATGATTTAGCTTTCAAAACCGAAACACGAACATAAAGATCGGATGCTCATTAGAAGAATACAGGTAAGAAGATTTCCTTAATATTATAATTACCTGTAAAATTATTCTATATAAAATATATATAATTATAATAGATATGTGTGACATCTCCGCAAATAGAAAATAACATTCTGTGCTACTGAGGCAATTAATAGAACAAAAACCACAGAAAATTGCAAATGGCTAGAAAGATGAGCGCGACCTGGGATCGAACCGCGCACTTCCCATCTACCAGCTTTGAGTGCAGAACCGCTCGATCACTGGTGGGTATGTGATGCGAATCAAAGTAGTGTTTAATTTTTTCGTATGAAGGTAAAGCCTTTTGCAGAAAACACTATCTAAAGTCAATGCATTAAACAGATTTTCTAGACACCATAGGCGAGTAAAAGTCACTCTTATGTAATTTAAATCTACTCTTATTTATTTTTTAATCTTAATTTACATATTTTGCGTATTCTAAATCTATTCTTAAGACCTATTCTTAAGAACTATTTTCTGACTTGTTTCCGAAGTTTTTTCTTTTTTTTTTTTGTTTTCACAAATGTAAAAAACTCTCAGGATTTTTTTTATTTAGATACATATAAATTTAACAATGTTTTTTTTTTTTTTTTTTTTTTTTTCTATTTTCTTATTCATAGTTCTATTATTTAGTTGATATAAGGAGTTGGAATTTTAAGCTGAATGAGCTTAAAAAAATTAGGCCGCCATGCGAAACTGTCAAACACGTTAGTGATGTCAAGTAAAAGGGCTTCGAATTTTTCATATTTAATAAAACTATCATTAATAAATTCTGTTATTCTGATAGGTGGTGGAATGTTTAGGTCTAAAACCAAATTGTTCGGGTTGAAATTGCAAATAATTCAGCTCCTCCTTATCATTTTTTCCATCTAATTTCAAAAATTTAATTTTCCTATCTTTTCATTCATTATCACAATACAAATCAAAGCATATGTGTATTAAAAATCAACATTTTAGTACCTTAGTCAAAGCACTTAATTTTAATTCCCAACTGCGAAAATTCAACTTGGAAATTGTTTTCAAAGTTTTACTTTAATAACATGAAGAAAATTCTTCATTTATTTCTTCTATTTTAGACTTGTTCGAAAATTCTGGTGGTAGTTTATATTAAATGAGTGAAATTTTCTTGCCCCTGAAAGGGTTAAGGTGTTTTTATGCAAAGTTAAAATCTGTAAAGAAAGTTACTTTCAATTTACAAATGAATATACACATATTCCTTTAAAAAAAAATCAAAAATTGGCTTATGATTTTTGTTTTTTTCCCATCCACTTCTTTTTCCCTTAAATTTTGGGTTTCAATTTTGGTGTTTCAATTTTTTTGGCGGCCCTAAGCGACCGCTTAGGCTCGCCTAATGGTAAAGCGGGCCCTGCACAAGTTTATGCTGATAATCTAATAACAACTGAGCAATTAAAAACCAACATTTAACGTGTTATTCGTGAAATAACACCAAATTTATATGAAAGAGTGATGGAAAATTGGACTGGCAGAATGCGGTATATACAGAGAAGTCGTGGTGCTCACATGAATGATATTATTTTCATACTTAATGGCATAATGTAAGCTTTCAAATAAAAAAGAAATTGTGTCTTACTGAATAATTTATGTGTCTTTTTTTATTTTTAAATTGTACCACTCTTAATGGAAAACCCTTTATAAAAAGCAAACTTTCGTGCATACGAATAGCATATTTCGATTTCTGTTCCGGGGTATATGTGTTTGTCAATTCATGAACAACACCATTTGTATCACAAAAGTTCTTGAAATCGTCGTTCACAAATTCAGAACCATTATCGGTTCGTATAAACTTCAATTTTCTCCCCAACAGTCTCTCTGCTCGAGCAATGTGGCGAACAAAAATAGAAAAAACGTCAGACTTATTATTCAATGGATAGATAGCAGTCCTTTTAGAAAACATGTCAACAATTGATAAGAAAAAACTTTCCCCTTTATATCCTTTGATCTTAATAGGCCCCCAAATGTCCATAAAAATACGTTCCAAAGGACCATCACACTGGGTACCAGAAAAATCTTTAAACTGGATCCTTTTTTGTTTACTTAAACGACAAGGTTCACAAATGAACTTAGAAAATTTCAATTTCGGCAGACCCTTTACACCATTGCATTTACTAGTGTGAATCACAAGATCTGGACTTATATGGCCAAAACGAGCATGCCAGGATTCCACACTATTTGCTTTTACATTAAAGGCACTACAATTTAAACTATTTGAGATCTGATTATCACATTTGTTTAAGACTTTAGGGTATACATTATAAACACCGTAATTTAATTTAGCAGAAAAAATCTTTTTGCCATCCTTGTCAAGTACGACAATATTTCCCCCCCCCCCTACCAGAAAAACTTGCCTCGTTAATGTCCATTACAGGACCAGAAATCAGATTTTTATGAAGTTTAGAGGAAAATAAAACATTTTTCAACATATATACATTATTATCAAATTTCAAATTAACAGAACCTTCCCCCTCAATGGGGAAACTAACGCCATCAACCGCAACGTATAAATCCTCACCTTCAATTGGTGTAAATTCACAAAAATATTCCACATTCTTACAGAAATGATGTGAAGCTGCTGTATCGAAAGCCCAGCAGCTATCATCATCAACATTGCTAAAATTAGCCTGAGCGTTGAAATAATTTTTTGATGAAACATTACGGTTGACAGCTTTAGTTTTATTTTTATATACATTTGGAGATTTATCTATTGAAGTATTTTTATATTGACTATTAACAGGTTGTTTAGGTAAAGTCACTCGACAATTTTTACGAATATGTCCAAGACGGCCGCAGCGAAAACACTTTATTTGAAAAATTTCTGGCATGACTAGTGTTCTGCAACTCAACACGGTGATTTACACTTATATTTCTTAATTCCAAACGTGATTCCTCTGCGATCATTTCCACCACGATTTTCCTGAACTCAAAGTTATCTTCCCATCTGAGGATGTACTGGACGGCCGACTCAAACTTAGCAGATAAATTCTGCAAAAATTGGTAGGAAATGTAGGTATCCTCCATAGGATGACCCATATCTTTTAACTGGTCAGCAATCCTTGATAGACGTTGAGCATACAAGTTAACAGACTCATCAGGTTTCATTTTGCAGCTAAACAATTCATTTACTAAGTGCATATGATGGGCGCGCGAATCTTTCACAAAATGCTGCTTTAAAACCTTCCAAGCTTCCTTAGGGCATGAACAATTATCTATTAATCCTCTATATTCAGGTGTTATATTTAAGTAAATCGTAGATAAGGCTAAACGAGAATGAGCCTTGAAATCGTTGATGCTGCCTTTACTTGCAACTCCCCCCTTCTCATCAGGCTCCGGTAAAGTTTCGTCCCCATTGACCAATTCCCACGCATTTTTTTCAATAAGTACAAACCTGATATCCTTAATCCAAGTTGCATAATTATGCGTACTTAGTTTTTCAATTCCCGGCAGGATATTTAAAGCCATTCTCAAAATCTCAACTGCCAAAAGTTATATTTAAAATAGAAACGTCAAATGAGCTGCCATTCAGCAAAAGCCCATAACCAGATGTTAGCAAATTTGAAAAAACAAATTTTGCTCAAGAATAGTTTGCAGAGCAAATAGAATACACAGTAAAAGCTACTGAAAAATTGACAGCTAAAGTGTTCAAAAGAGATATAATTTTGACATGAAATAAAGAGAACAGTTTTAAAAACTAACAACTTTTATTAAATTCCATATTTCAACAACTTGTAAACAATTTCAACAATGTTATTAAATTCAACAGTTAGTAAACAATTCCAACAATATTAACATCAACTTAATTATATCTTATATTTATCCTTAGGTAACCAGAATAAAGATTAGCCAGCAATCCTTATAAAACTTCAAATATCAAAAGAAACCTTCAACAATCATTTAAAACTTTAGCAAAACTTAACCTTAACATATGTAAATTTAATTTCAAAAAACTTAACAAACAATCCAACTGCTATAAATCTATTTAACTTTAACTTTCAATTAAATTATCTGAAATTCAACAGAAATCAACAGTCTTAAACTATTTCAAACTTAATAGAAAAATTAACCGACTTAAATTATTTTAAACTTAATAAAACACCAATTGCCATAGTTTCAACATTAATAGACTATATATATAAACGTTAAACACAACGACATAACCAACGGCGATATAATTTAAAGGTATTAACAACAACAAAAACTCAACAAGTTTCATAATCAACGGCAATATAATTTAAAGATATTAACTATAACAAAATTCAACAAGTTTCAACAGTAACGTACTTTCCAAACGTAACAATTTACCAGAAAAATGATGTCGGCCTAACGGCTGACAAACAGCATTATACCACAATTAACTATGGAAAAACTACTCACGTAAACATACGACGATAACTGCCGGTTCAAAAAAAAAAACATCACCACAGCCCACACGAGAAGAGGTAATGGAGAAGCAATAAACATTCCTTAATTCAACAGTGTCACGGCATTTTTAAAACTTATGACACCCACAAAACATACTAAGAGCCATTGACCGTTACCATGCTGCACTCAAAACAAAATAAAACAGGGAAACTGATGCAATGAGAAGTTCACCTCCTTGTCTATAAATAGAGCCTGGCGGATCTCAACACCTGGCCAATGAAAACTCGCGGTAACAGCCGAACGCCACGGCATCTATTAGCGGCGATGGATACTACTCCAGATAGACAAGTAAAGCTTGCAAGTGTTGCGTGGATGCCCGTAACTACTAACTTCTGTTGATCGTGCTCTCCTGGAGAAACGTAAACAATACCTCCGGAAAAAATAAGCTCTGTATTAAAGATGAGTAATAGGGCTTTAAACATTAATTATAGTATGATTACCCAATTTTATGCATAATGAAAAGACAATTTTTCTATATGTAAACAATGCTTTTTATGCAACAGCCTAAAATTTATTTTGCTATGTTAATCAAGCCTAACACTTTATTTTACTATTTTTGCTTGACAATTTCTTTATATAAAAATTATAAAACTATCCAAAAAAAACAACATGGAAATAATTTGACATCAAAAAGTAATATATTTATAGAAAAAATTCAAAGACAATTTCATTCTTTAACACTGGAATAGTTGTGTCAATAAATTTCACGCATTTCATTTGTACTGTAAATGGCTCAGTGAATGTGTCAGAAATTTGCCCATTATTCAGTTTTTTTTTTTTCTTTTTTTTTTTTTTTGGGGGGGGGGGTTATTTACTGAAAAGACTGAGGGGTGGCAAATTGCCATTAGCCCCTGGGCGACGGAAGTATAAATCCGCGCCTGCTAGTTACCATAGTTTCATTGACACTACGAGCCTACCACCATCTATGGGTGATGCAAGAAGACTCTTTAGTTTAAATTATAACGTCAAAGTGTTCGATAACGATGAAACTATAAACAATCTGTAAAAGAATTTAAGCATATTTTCTTTAAAGTTAATTTTTAACAAAACATGCTTTTAAATAAGAGGTAAGTACATTAAAGTTATTTCAAAAGATTTAAATATAATTATACTGATAAGAAACATACTTTTATATAAAACTGTTATCTTTAAGACTTTTGCTTTTAATTTTAATACTTCATTAACTCAATGGAAGTATCATATTAAACTATAGCACTAAACACTATATTTCCTTTTATTAATAATTTAAACTTGAAAGGTTATGAAACAAATCATTTAAATTACATTTAAAAGTAAATGAATTTGAATTTGAGAATCAACACAGAGAGGGTGCGAATTTTACAACAAGAATTTTGTACATGAAGTTTTCCTGAATATAGGAGTTTTATAGTTAATTTGACAGTACGTTTTTTGGGTTTGAATTGATTTAAAATAAGCTAAATATTTTTTTTTTTTTTTTAATAAAATATCTTAGCTTCAATTACATTGAAAAAAAAAAAAAAAATGTTGGAGCTTTTACACAAATTTGCTTATTGTGATTCATTTAAAAGTAGTTTTCCGCTAGCAGACGAAGCTTGCTAGTCTCATTTTTAAAGTTGTTTGACTGTTACAGCATCACTGCCTTTTTTATAAGTGTACGGGCATCTGTTACATTGTGATGTAATAAGGTGCGCACGCACCTGTGTAGAGGCTGCGCCCTCTGAGTTCGAGTCAGTGTATGTGTAGACACGAGAGTGTAAACAGGGTTCCTCGAGCGCGATCCCACTTTGAGTTTGTGTTTTATAATAAAATGATTATACAGTCCACCTGAAAATAATTATTACCTCCACACACCAGTGCCTACGAGTGACCTAACATTCTGGTCCGAGCAGCCGGAAAAAGGAGGTACTGTGTAATTAAAGTTCGCAACGAGGTCGAGTACCGAAGGAAATCGAGTAAGTGATTAACACCTTTTAACTGTGTATTTGATAAAATAAAACTAATAAGAGATGTACTTTAAAAAATAAAGTATGTTTAAAAACTTTAAAAAAGACGATCTGAGGCTAATAGCCTCCGAATTAGGTGAAACAGTAACTGACAATTTACTAGTTGCTGACTTAATTGAGCTAATTAAGAATAATAAACTTTACAAAACTGATATAGAATTTGTAAAAGAGTTTATAAATACTACGATTGAAGATCGTAAAGGTAAAGAAATTAATTCTGCTAATTCAATTAACCTAGAACAAATTAAGTTAGAGCGAGTAAAAACAGAACTAGAGTTAGCACGGTTAAGTGCAGAAACAAAAACTGAAATCCAAATTGAGAATGATCATGAAATTAATAATTCTTTAGATTCATTAGTGAAAAGTGTAAGAATTCTGACTGTGAAAGTGCCTACTAGGCCGGAAGGCTGGGCCTTCTTCTTCTCTTCATTAGAAAGAGCATTTGTAGCTAATAATGTTCCAGAAAAGTACAAGTCAGAAATTCTTCTAAATTTGCTAGGAGAAAAAGCAAGTAATGTTATTACATACATAACAGAAGATGAATTAAATAATTACGAAAAAGTTAAATCTATCATTTTGAGAGAATTCCAACCTACACCGCAGGCTTGCTTACAGCAGTTTAAAAAAGCAACACGCCAGGAAAACGAAACTTATGTTCAATTCACTTCTCGTTTAATCACGAATTGGGAATATTATTTGAATTTGAGAAAAGTATCAGATTTTAAATCAATAAATGATTTAATTATATCCGATAAAATAATCAGTACCCTTGATAAAGAGGTAGCGGCTCACATTTCAGTGCGGCAAAGCGGAGAATTGGTTTAGTCCCTATGAATTAGCAAAAGAAATTGATCTATATAACACATCACGAGGAAAAACTCTTAGGAATAACTATAGTTTAAAACCAAAACATTATGAGTCAAAAGTATTTTTAACTGATGTTAATCGATTAAAATGTGTCTTCTGTAATACAGATCACCCCTTACACTTATGCGCTGTGTATAAGAACTTATCTGTAGCTGACAGAATAGAAGTAATTAAAAAGAATAATTATTGTTTTAATTGCCTGTCATCTAAACATGTAGTGAAAAATTGTACTTCTAAATTTTCCTGCTCAATATGTAAAAAAAGACACCATCTGTCAATTCATTATGAAACAAAAAAAGAAAACTGTGAGACAGGTGCATATCAGTCGCTTACTGGCGTCATATCCCCCTCCCTGTCGGCGACAGCTCAAGAATTTTTGCCCCTGACAGAAAGTAATTTATTAGTAGCATCGAGCATAAATAAAACAAAAACAGTTCTATTGAGCACAGCTGTTTGTTATATTGATGATTTATTGGAAATATCACATCCAGTAAAAACTTTATTAGATGTAGGGAGTACTTCGTGTTTCTTAACAAAGGAGTGTGCTGAAATGCTAAAATTAAAAAAAGAGAAAGTGAATATAGTAATTTCAGGATTAAATGATTCGTTATTTACAATTAGATCAAAAGTGTCTGCATGCATTTCAAATGAAGATAGAAGCTATATAAAAAACTTAGACTTTTTTATTGTGCCAAAAATAACACAAGACTTAGTCCCCGCGCAAAAAATCGAAATAGATATGACGAAAATTTCTAATTTAAAACTAGCTGATGTAAACTTTAATTATCCACAAAAATTGCAAATGCTTCTCTCAGCAGAAGTTTTTTATGAATTATTAAAACCAGGACAATTGAAAATTGAAAATTCAGGTTTAATTTTACAGAATTCTGTATTTGGGTTTATAGTGTCAGGAAGTATTTTTAGTGAAAGAGAAAGATTTGAACACTGTGGGTTTATTAACACTACAAATGATTTGGAAGTAACAATGCGTAAATTCTGGGAAATTGAATCAATTGAAAAAGAAACAGTAAAAAATAAAGAAATCATTTTATGCGATGAACATTTTCAAAATACGCATAGAAGAGATAAATCCGGAAAATACATAGTCAGTATGCCGTTAAAACAAGATCCGTTATCAATGAATTTAATAAGTTACCTTATCTTGCTTCATTCTTTACGTGAGCAGCTTTCGGCTCGGGGCCCCGAACCTTCCTCAGACGTTGCTCGAGTGGCAAGTGGTCGCTCCTCTTGATCTTTCTCCTCACCTGTAATTAGGCGGCGCCACTGTGTTTCTATTCTGATTCTTGATTCATGGTCATTAATCGAATTGCGCTCTTTAACGATTTCTACGGTTTCGCGATAGTAGGCATAAGTGGAGTTTTCATAGTTTGCTAATTTTTTAACGTCATTGAATTGGATATTTATTTCTTTTTCGCGGTAGCTTTTAGACAATGCGGTGGTGTTTCTGTCGTACTTTAAATCGTTCTGGTGTTCTTTAATTCGTGTACTTATTTTTCTTTTTGTTACTCCTACATAACAACCTGTCTCTCCATTATTATATTTAAGGGGGATTTTGTAAATTCCGGCAGTTTCTATATATTATCTTTGTCGTTCCTTATCATTTGAAAAATATTCTGATTTGGCTTGATTGGGATATTGACATTTAATTTTTTAGCAGCGTTTTTAATTTTAATGGAGGTTCCCTGGTTATATGAAATAGAATGGGTAAATTTCTTTGGTGAATTCTGATGGCTGGGTATATAATTTAATTGTTTAATTCGTTTTTTATATAACTTTTCTACAATGTTCTTTGGATAGCCGGCTTCAGTGGTCAATGTTTTTATAAAGTTTAATTCTTTTCTCAAATCGGACCTATCTGTACAAATCAAAATTGCTCGGTTTATATAACTTCTGATTGCATTTATTTTATACTGGTATGGAGTTTTACTACGGTTATTGATTATTTCATTGCTGGCTGTTGGTTTTCTGTATACTGTGGTTTTTAAACTGTTATTTTCACGTGTTCTTTTTACGTCTAAATAGTTAATCTGATTCTTAATCTCGCATTCACAGGTAAATTTAATGTCCTTATCTAATTTATTCAGTTCGTTAAGTATTTCACTAACATCTTGATCTTTATGAATTACAGCGAAGACGTCATCTACGTATCTTACCCAAAAAAATATTTTAGCATTTAGGAGCTTTAGAATTTTGTTTTCCATATTTCTTAATTTGAATTCAGCTATTATCCCAGATATCGGAGACCCCATGGGCACTCCCATATTTTGTTTATAGATGGTATTATTAAAACTGAAAAAACTTTCGAGAAGTATTAAGTTACTGGTGGATATTAAAGTATTGGCTATTTCTGATTCATATTTTTCTTTAATTTTGTCATTAATTATTTCTGAAATTTCATTAATATTTATTGATGGAAATAAATTTACTACATCAAAGCTTACAAAACAGTCGTTATCAGTAATTTTTAGTTCTCTTAAACGCTTAATAAAATCTTCCGTTGAACTTAAACTATTATTTGAGTGGGGGAGAAGATCACGGTAGATATTGGTCATATATTTTTCAAGGGGGTACAAGGGGACCTCTCTCTTACTGACGATGGGGCGAAATTTAGGTGGATCCTTGTGGTCTTTAAAGCGACCGAAAAGGCGAGGGGTGTTAGGAGCGAAATTAGTAATAAACGGTGGGCGATTATCTGGCCATTTTCCATGTTTAATTAATTGGTTAACCTTATTAATTAGTTTATTATTTGGATCTTTCTCAACCTTGGTGGTGCCTATTTCTTCAATGGTATTGTTCATTTTATTTATGTAGTCTGTTTTATTTAAAATTGCGATTTTTCTGGTTTTATCCGTTAATGTACAGGTTATCAGTTCGTTCTTCTTTAACTGTTTTAAAGCCTTAATATCTGCACAATTTACATTTTTATTATTGATGCTTTTATTTAGTTCTCTATGGGATATGTTACGAATGATATTTTTATTTTGAGCCGGCATTTTTTCTATAGCAGTTTCAATTTTAGCGATACTATCGTTGATGGTGATTGGTTGTTCTAGTATGAATTTAGGTCCAAGTTTTAGCAAGGCATCTTCAAGGCTATTAATTTGGTAATCTGAAAAATTTAAATACGGTTGTTCATTAAATGGTTTAGTTTCAATATTTTTCTTTTTCAACCATGTTTTTAATTTTTTATTATGTCTCTTAATTAAAATGTTTCTCTCAACCTTTTTAAAGATTTCGATTTTATTCCTCAAAATGGTAAATTCACCCTCATCGTAAATACTTTTCGCGTATTCCTCAGTTTCCTCGATTCTCTCCAAAATTTTATATAATTCCGACTTTTTGTGGCGTAACGCTTTAGATATGACTCTTTTCAAAAAAATATGAACATCGTGAGGGTAACTTTTAATTAACGTTTTATTATTAATTTTAAAAACTTTGGGAATGACTTTAAAATGCCTGCAGTCCTGTAAGAAATTGATGCTCTCCTCGATTTTGACTCTCTTTTTATTAAGTTTTTTCAACCTTGAAAACGTTTCATTTCTATTCATTTTTAAAAACAGTATTATTATAGCTAGTGACATTACGGGAATATAGAGTCTAGTTTCATCATATCAAAAAGTTCAAAGGAAAAGAAGAGGGGGGGAGGGGAACCTGGGTGAAGAAAAAGCCCTAAATTGAAAAACACAGCCAATATTGAAACCTTAACTCATGTTTATAGATTTTTTTTTATCTATTGAAGCTTTAATACTCAAAAAATCGCGATCTTTTTTTTTTTTTTTTTTTGTTCAAGCTATATTTTATTTTAAATTCTGATTGATATGTAATTTTAAACACCACCAACGCCTGGCCAAAGACCAAGAACATCCACTAAACAGATGTAAAAACTTTTAAACCTTCTAAATCGAAAAAACGCGAACGCATTCTGTAACTAAAATTCACTTAAAATTTCACCCTATTTTTTAATTAAATTCCCACAGGATTCAATTAAATAGGAAAAAACGCGTCTTTATTTAAACATTTAGTAAGACCAAAAACCACCCCCTAAACGGATGTAGAACAATTTTGCGAGATTATAATTCGGAAAAGAAACGCGGACATTTTAAGCCCCAATATTTAAAATCGCGGTCATTTTCATGTTCGAACTATACTTAAATTTTAAACCCAGAATGATATATAACTTTAAACGCAACTAACGTTTAACCGAAGACTAAAAATCATCCACTAATCGGATGTAAAAACTCATAAATATTATAGTATCGAAGAAAAAACGCGAACGTATAATGTAAACAAAACACACTTTAAGTTTTGATTAATTTCGCATAGAATTTTATTGAATAG
Source organism: Salticus scenicus (assembly GCA_963930645.1). NCBI lineage: Eukaryota > Metazoa > Arthropoda > Arachnida > Araneae > Salticidae > Salticus > Salticus scenicus. The sequence goes on from CAWVNO010003053.1 coordinate 846,855, forward strand.
GAAAAAACGCTGCTATACTTACACTTTTTAATAGCGTAAGGAAACATCCCCTAAACGGATGTAAAACAATTTTACTAGATTATAATTCAGAAAAGAAACACTGACATTTTCATAAGTAGTAATAAATTTTAAGTTTTAATTTTTAATTGTAAAAACTACTAACATTTAACCAAAGACAAAGAACATCCACTAAACGGATGTTAAAACACTTAAATCTTAAATACCATAATATCAAAGAAAAAATACGCGAACGCATACTGTAAATGAAATTGATGACAATTTTTTTTTTTTTTTTTTATTAATTATCTCACCACATTTTTATTTTTATTCTGGCTATTTCTTAATCTTAAATAATGGTTAAATATAATGATAAATTAAAAGAAATCTCTTTATTTTAAACAATACTCATTTGATAAAACTTTAGTTTTAGTTTGATCTTATTATGTCTAAATTAAATAGTAACTTTCAAGTTCAAAAGGTTTATCTGAAATAATTTATTAATAAATAAAACATGTTTAAAATAAGTTTATATAATCTTTAGTATATTTACTTACTGATAAATTCCTAAGAGTTCAGTTTATTTTTTCTTTTGTTTACTTTTTTCAAACGTTACTCCCGGCAGACTTTTTCACTAATGATGTTTTTCTTTTCCTGACAACACCTGTTTTGATGACGTTTTTCATCTCACTTCCGGTTAATTTGAATCATCCAATTGTAGGTCAACATCTGTCAGTTAGTTATCTGACCTATCTAACAGCATATGCTTTGTATAAATAGTTTGAGATTTGAGGAGAACATTGCTTACTTTTGTTTTTGTGTTCTTCCTTCCATCAGCACCTGCTGTTTGTCTAAGCAGGTTGTGTAAGGAAATGGCTGTTAACTGTTTATTTTTAAAGTAACTGGTTTCATCCCCCGGGTCATGGCTTAGGTGTTATATTCATTTAATAGAGGTAACATACTTATGTTGTTAAGAATTTTTGAAATGAATTAAATTAGAAATGATTGAATAGTTTTCTTTTTAAGGGTCTTTTCTGTTAACATGAAATATATTGGATGAATTGGAAATGTTTTTTGTTAGAATAATATTCTGTTGTTGTTGTTTTTAGTTTGAAAATAAGGCTGGATTTTATTGTACTTATGAGTCCTTATTGAATCATTTAAAACACTTGAATTGGGTATATTTTTTAGCCAAATACTTTCAGCTTGTTTAAATGCTTCCATTTACTCTGCTAATAACTTTTTAATGTCATTTACTTATCAGAAATTCACTTTAAGTTTTGATTAATTTCACACAGAATTAAATTGAATAGGAAAAAACGCGGCTGTATTTAAACATTTAATAGCGTTAAGAAACATCCACTAAACGGATGTAAAACAATTTTATGAGATTATAATTCAGAAAGAAACACTGACATTTTTATAAACAATAATAAATTCTAAGTTTTAAATTTTTATTTTTATTTTTTTTTTTTTTAATTGACCATGAATCTCGGAAATAAAAGATAAACGCCACTTCCGTGAACACAAAAAGTCCAGGTGTGCGACATCAACATTACTTTAGCTTGTTAAAAACGAAGCATAATTTCAATGAATTTAATAAGTTACCTTATGTTGCTTCATTCTTTACGTGAGCAGCTTTCGGCTCGGGGCCCCGAACCTTCCTCAGACGTTGCTCGAGTGGCAAGTGGTCGCTCCTCTTGATCTTTCTCCTCACCTGTAATTAGGCGGCGGCACTGTGTTTCTATTCCGATTCTTGATTCATGGTCATTAATCGAATTGCGCTCTTTAACGATTTCTACGGTTTCGCGATAGTAGGCATAAGTGGAGTTTTCATAGTTTGCTAATTTTTTAACGTCATTGAATTGGATATTTATTTCTTTTTCGCGGTAGCTTTTAGACAATGCGGTGGTGTTTCTGTCGTACTTTAAATCGTTCTGGTGTTCTTTAATTCGTGTACTTATTTTTCTTTTTGTTACTCCTACATAACAACCTGTCTCTCCATTATTATATTTAAGGGGGATTTTGTAAATTCCGGCAGTTTCTATATATTATCTTTGTCGTTCCTTATCATTTGAAAAATATTCTGATTTGGCTTGATTGGGATATTGACATTTAATTTTTTAGCAGCGTTTTTAATTTTAATGGAGGTTCCCTGGTTATATGGAATAGAATGGGTAAATTTCTTTGGTGAATTCTGATGGCTGGGTATATAATTTAATTGTTTAATTCGTTTTTTATATAACTTTTCTACAATCTTCTTTGGATAGCCGGCTTCAGTGGTCAATGTTTTTATAAAGTTTAATTCTTTTCTCAAATCGGACCTATCTGTACAAATCAAAATTGCTCGGTTTATATAACTTCTGATTGCATTTATTTTATACTGGTATGGAGTTTTACTACGGTTATTGATTATTTCATTGCTGGCTGTTGGTTTTCTGTATACTGTGGTTTTTAAACTGTTATTTTCACGCATTATTTTTACGTCTAAATAGTTAATCTGATTCTTAATCTCGCGTTCACAGGTAAATTTAATGTCCTTATCTAATTTATTCAGTTCGTTAAGTATTTCACTAACATCTTGATCTTTATGAATTACAGCGAAGACGTCATCTACGTATCTTACCCAAAAAAATATTTTATCGTTTAGGAGCTTTAGAATTTTGTTTTCCATATTTCTTAATTTGAATTCAGCTATTATCCCGGATATCGGAGACCCCATGGGCACTCCCATATTTTGTTTATAGATGGTATTATTAAAACTGAAAAAACTTTCGAGAAGTATTAAGTTACTGGTGGATATTAAAGTATTGGCTATTTCTGTTTCATATTTTTCTTTAATTTTGTCATTAATTATTTCTGAAATTTCATTAATATTTATTGATGGAAATAAATTTACTACATCAAAGCTTACAAAACAGTCGTTATCAGTAATTTTTAGTTCTCTTAAACGCTTAATAAAATCTTCCGTTGAACTTAAACTATTATTTGAGTGGGGGAGAAGATCACGGTAGATATTGGTCATATATTTTTCAAGGGGGTACGTGGGGCCCTCTCTCTTACTGACGATGGGGCGAAATTTAGGTGGATCCTTGTGGTCTTTAAAGCGACCGAAAAGGCGAGGGGTGTTAGGAGCGAAATTAGTAATAAACGGTGGGCGATTATCTGGCCATTTTCCATGTTTAATTAATTGGTTAACCTTATTAATTAGTTTATTATTTGGATCTTTCTCAACCTTGGTGGTGCCTATTTCTTCAATGGTATTGTTCATTTTATTTATGTAGTCTGTTTTATTTAAAATTGCGATTTTTCTGGTTTTATCCGTTAATGTACAGGTTATCAGTTCGTTCTTCTTTAACTGTTTTAAAGCCTTAATATCTGCACAATTTACATTTTTATTATTGATGCTTTTATTTAGTTCTCTATGGGATATGTTACGAATGATATTTTTATTTTGAGCCGGCATATTTTCTATAGCAGTTTCAATTTTAGTGATACTATCGTTGATGTTGATTGGTTGTTCTAGTATGAATTTAGGTCCAAGTTTTAGCAAGGCATCTTCGTGGCTATTAATTTGGTAATCTGAAAAATTTAAATACGGTTGTTCATTAAATGGTTTAGTTTCAATATTTTTCTTTTTCAACCATGTTTTTAATTTTTTTATTATGTCTCTTAATTAAAATGTTTCTCTCAACCTTTTTAAAGATTTCGATTTTATTCCTCAAAATGGTAAATTCACCCTCATCGTAAATACTTTTCGCGTATTCCTCAGTTTCCTCGATTCTCTCCAAAATTTTATATAATTCCGACTTTTTGTGGTGTAACGCTTTAGATATGACTCTTTAAAAAAAAATATGAACATCGTGAGGGTAACTTTTAATTAACGTTTTATTATTAATTTTAAAAACTTTGGGAATGACTTTAAAATGCCTGCAGTCCTGTAAGAAATTGATGCTCTCCTCGATTTTGACTCTCTTTTTATTATGTTTTTTCAACCTTGAAAACGTTTCATTTCTATTCATTTTTAAAAACAGTATTATTATAGCTAGTGAGATTACGGGAATATAGAGTCTAGTTTCATCCAGTGGCGGATCCAGAACTTGACTTTTGGGGGGGGGCTAATATTTTTTAAAGTGTTATTCTAGACCAATAAAAAATTTACAATTGCAATATTCAATAGTGAATGTCAGTGTTTTGGGGGGGGCTTCAGCCCCCTAGCCCCCCCCTTAAATCCGCCACTGGTTTCATCATATCAAAAAGTTCAAAGGAAGAGAAGAGGGGGGGGGGAGGTGAACCTGGCTGAAGAAAAAGCCCTAAATTGAAAAACACAGCCAATATCGAAACCTTAACTCATGTTTATAGATTTTTTTTTTTATCTATTGAAGCTTTAATACTCGAAAAATCGCGATCTTTTTTTTTTTTTTTTTTTTGTTCAAGCTATATTTTATTTTAAATTCTGATTGATATGTAATTTTAAACACCACCAACGCCTGGCCAAAGACCAAGAACATCTACTAAACAGATGTAAAAACTTTTAAACCTTCTAAATCGAAAAAACGCGAACGCATTCTGTAACTAAAATTCACTTAAAATTTCACCCTATTTTTTAATTAAATTCCCACAGGATTCAATTAAATAGGAAAAAATGCTTCTTTATTTAAACATTTAATAAGACCAAAAACCACCCCCTAAACGGATGTAGAACAATTTTGCGAGATTATAATTCGGAAAAGAAACTCGGACATTTTAAGCCCCAATATTTAAAATCGCGGTCATTTTCATGTTCGAACTATACTTAAATTTTAAACCCAGAATCATAGGCGTAGCGTCGGGGGGGCACGAGGGGGCATGTGCCCCCTCAATCTTTCAGAACATAAAAAATTTTTAGACTAGGATATACGATAAAGTCAATTAAAAAATTGTCTTGTCACACACCGTGAAACAAAAAAAAAAAAAAAGAAAAAGAAAAAGACCCAAATAAAAAAGAAATAGCAATTATGAGTTTATGTAATTAAAAAATGTATATGAAGTACCCCAACGTGCACGAAAAGTGTCACATCTCTTCTCTATTCCGTAACTTATCGACCTAAGAGGCAGTTGTATCAGCATTATTGTAGGCTAATCAATGATTTATCGCCATCTTTACTTTTTTTTTTTTTTTTTTCAAATACTGCATTTTTGAATTGTGTAAATTTTTCTTGCAATATATAGGTTAAGTAGCAGTATCAGATTTATGAAATTAAACATACACTTTTAGTTTCAACTCCAATTTCTTCATTATTTATAGCCTTATTCAAGAAAATGGACAGTACGTTTGCTTTCTGAAAAATAAACTGTTTAGTGTTTGAATTTGCTATAGTTTGTATCCGTGCTGCCCGAAAAGAGTAATTTTCTAAATTGTTTAAAATTTATCTTGATCAGTAAAATAACAAGAATAATTTTTCATTGAAGCGACCAATTTAAATCACGTAACCTTTAGCAATACAACCAGGGGCCGCTTTATAATTGTGGCGGCCCTCTCTAATAGATGTTACACCAGGGCAGTTTATAGATTTCATGTGACCCCAGATAAATTTTCTCACTGTTATCCCTACCCCGTCTCCTCCCTTACAAAAGAAAAAGCTACTACATTAAGATTCAACTTATTTTAATATTATAAGTTAATATAAATTTAAATAACATTTGCTTTTTTTTTTTTGTAAAAATGGAGTTGTACCGGGCATATTTATAAATAAGAAAAAATAAACAGGTTGAATCAAACCTTTAGTTTTTCTACCTGGCTGAGCTAAACGTTCGATTGTGAAAATACCTTAAAATTTCTGTTTATACGAATCTCCATTCTCTACATGGCATCGAACGTATTTAAGTACAGAATGGAACTACTGTACATCGATACTTATACATCTGTGCATGTACTCATATACCATGTACAGGTCGTACCATAAACTGTGGCCAAAAATTTGATTAAAAACACGTATAGTGGAATGAAGAAGAAATTTTTTGCATGGCCAGAAAAAAGGGGAATTTGAAATGACCTTAGCTAATCAGATAGTGGCACCTGGCATCGCATCACAAAACGGAATGTGAATCTATCAAATTGCTACATTATTATAACCGAAAATGTTCCAGTATGAATAATAATATTACTTTTATTTATTTATTTATTTTTTAATTAGTTCTTGTTTTTATTATAATTTTAATCCTTCCATAATAAATGATAATTTTCAATGTAATATTAAACCAGATTATAACAAGAATTAGTTTCATTTTTTAAACAAAAACGAAAAACCATTTGGTTTGCATAGACTATTAATAATTTTCAACTGTATGTATTTGTTGTCTCGTTTAACCCTTTATGTACTTTGTTGTTTCACGCAACGAAAAAAAAAAAAAAAAAACAGACAGACAAACTAACTGAATTCATAAACATTCCAAAACATTGAAAAAAATTGTTGAAAAGTGTTAACACAAGCAAAAATGCAGTTCCAGCAATTTCCAATTGTAGCTCTTATAATGTATTTAAATCTTTTAGTGTGATCCTGTAAATTTTAATGTTAAACATACCATATTGTATAGTTTTTTTTTTAACCATATGAATAATAAATCAAAATTTTAATACGATTTTCGCAGTACAAAGTTTTTTAAATGTGATTTATAAAAATGCATCACATAGAAAGCAATTAACTGTCATTCTTTTAGATATCCCAGTACACAAGCCAGTTGTCCTATTTCTACCATTTTAAATAGAGAACATTAGCTATGGCGGTGCCAACAAACCGAAGTCGTCAACATTTTTAAACATTATTGAAAAGTGTTAAAAAAGCTTCCCCTTCACTTTTGCTTGAACCCTTACCTTAACGTATATGTGAAATAAAAAATTCATTAATTCATTTCTTAGTGGATAGATTTATCAGATCAAATTTTGTGTTGGCTTTTATTAATTGCAAAGTAATCACTTTCAAATATAATTACAAAGCCCTTTTATTTATAAATGCATGACATAATTAGGTATTCTTATTTAGATTTGGTGATATGAATTGATTGATAGGGTTTAATGCCTATTGACTACACTAGGGTTCGAGTCCGATAAGTGGAATGCCCTCCATGAAGGGTCTTTCTAAGGGGTCCTAGCCCGTATTTATGCAAGTTTCGAAGAAAACCACAGAAAATTCCAAACGGTTAGGTCAATTAGCACAACGCTGGATCGAAACTGGTACTTACATCTACCAGCTTTGAGCGCAGAACCGCTCGGCTGCTGGTAGGCCGAGAATACGAATCGAAGTAGCGTTTTATTTTTCGTATGAAGGTAAAGCCTTCTGCAGAAAAGACTATTTAAAGTCATCACATGAAACATTTTCTAGACACCATAGGCTAGAAAAGATCTCCCTTATGTAATTTAAATTTACCCTTAATTATTTTTTAATCTTAATTTATATATTGCATATTTAAATTTTTTAAGACTTTTTTAAATTTGAACGGTTTTCTGACTTGTTTATTAAGTTATTTTTTTTTTCGCAAATGTATATAATTTCCAGAAATTTTTTATTTAGATACTTATAAATTTAAGAGTATTTTTTCAATTTCCTTATTCTTAGTTCTATTATCTATTATTTAGTTGATTATGGATGAGTTTGAAATAAGGGGTTGTAATTTTAAGCTGGATGAGCTTAAAAATGAGGCCGCCATGCGAAACTGTCAAAGGCGTTGTGATGTCAAGAAAAAGGCCTTTGAATTTCCCAGATTTCATAAAACTATATTGTGAATGAATTCTGTTATTCTGATAGGTGGTGGAATATTTAGGTCTAAAACCAAATTGTTCGGGTTGAAATTACAAGCCCCTCTTCATCATTTTTTTCCCATCTAATTTGAAAAAGATCTAGTTTTCATTCATTATCGCAATACAAATCAAAGCATATATTTATTAAAAATCAACATTTTAGTACCTTAACCAGTGCACTTAATTTTAAATCACGACTGCAAAAATTCATCTTGGAATTGCTTACAAAATTAACATAAAGAAAAATCTTCCTTTATTTCTTCTATTTTTGACTTGTTCGCAAATTCTGGTGGTAGTTTATTTTAAATGAGCAAAATTTCTTTGCCCCTGAAAGGTATTTTTATACAAAGTTAAATTTCTTAAAGAAGGTTTAATTAAGTTTTAATTTAAAATTGAATATACTTACACATATCCCTTAAAAGAAAAAAAAAATCAAAAATTGGTTTATGATTTTTGCTTTTCTTACAAGCATTTTTTTTTATTTATTTTATTTATTTATTTATTTATTTTTTTTTTTTGAGCAGTGTTCCAATTTTTTTGGCGGCCCTATTATTTAATGAGTAATGACAGGGATTTTTCAGGTCTAAATGCCGTAAGATAACATTTGAATTGTAGAATTTTTGTCCTAATTTCTGAATTCATGAAAACTAAAATTTGTCACTTAAAATTAGATGTTTTAACGATTAATCATTTTTAAGTTGATGTCTACACAGACACTGACACCACATCAATTTATGATTTTTGGATTTCTCATACCTTAAAAATTGTTTAAGAAGAATTGAGATCTAAAATTTTCATAAATATCTAATATTTCCATACTTATAGCATAAAGGAAAATTTTTACAATTTTTGATTGGTTTTTCATATATGTGTGCCCCCCTAAAATTTTCGTTCACGCTACGCCTATGCCCAGAATGATATATAACTTTAAATGCCACTAACGTGTAACCGAAGACTAAAAATCATCCACTAATCGGATGTAAAAACTCATAAATATTATAGTTTCGAAGAAAAAACGTGAACGTATAATGTAAACAAAACACACTTTAAGTTTTGATTAATTTCGCATAGAATTTTATTGAATAGGAAAAAACGCTGCTATACTTACACTTTTTAATAGCGTAAGGAAACATCCCCTAAACGGATGTAAAACAATTTTACTAGATTATAATTCAGAAAAGAAACACTGACATTTTCATCAGTAGTAATAAATTTTAAGTTTTAATTTTTAATTGTAAAAACTACTAACATTTAACCAAAGACAAAGAACATCCACTAAACGGATGTTAAAACACTTAAATCTTAAATACCATAATATCAAAGAAAAAATACGCGAACGCATACTGTAAACGAAATTCACTTTAAGTTTTGATTAATTTCACACAGAATTAAATTGAATAGGAAAAAACGCGGCTGTATTTAAACATTTAATAGCGTTAAGAAACATCCACTAAACGGATGTAAAACAATTTTATGAGATCATAATTCAGAAAGAAACACTGACATTTTTATAAACAATAATAAATTCTAAGTTTTAAATTTTTATTTATTTTATTTTTTTTTTTAATTGACCATGAATCTCGGAAATAAAAGATAAACGTCACTTCCGTGAACACAAAAAGTCCAGGTGTGCGACATCAACATTACTTTAGCTTGTTAAAACGAAGCATAATTTCAATGAATTTAATAAGTTACCTTATCTTGCTTCATTCTTTACGTGAGCAGCTTTCGGCTCGGGGCCCCGAACCTTCCTCAGACGTTGCTCGAGTGGCAAGTGGTCGCTCCTCTTGATCTTTCTCCTCACCTGTAATTAGGCGGCGGCACTGTGTTTCTATTCCGATTCTTGATTCATGGTCATTAATCGAATTGCGCTCTTTAACGATTTCTACGGTTTCGCGATAGTAGGCATAAGTGGAGTTTTCATAGTTTGCTAATTTTTTAACGTCATTGAATTGGATATTTATTTCTTTTTCGCGGTAGCTTTTAGACAATGCGGTGGTGTTTCTGTCGTACTTTAAATCGTTCTGGTGTTCTTTAATTCGTGTACTTATTTTTCTTTTTGTTACTCCTACATAACAACCTGTCTCTCCATTATTATATTTAAGGGGGATTTTGTAAATTCCGTCAGTTTCTATGGGGGATATATTATCTTTGTCGTTCCTTATCATTTGAAATAATCAGCAATGAAATAATCAATAACCGTAGTAAAACTCCATACCAGTATAAAATGAATGCAATCAGAAGTTATATAAACCGAGCAATTTTGATTTGTACAGATAGGTCCGATTTGAGAAAAGAATTAAACTTTATAAAAACATTGACCACTGAAGCCGGCTATCCAAAGAACATTGTAGATAAGTTATATAAAAAACGAATTAAACAATTAAATTATATACCCAGCCATCAGAATTCACCAAAGAAATTTACCCATTCTATTCCATATAACCAGGGAACCTCCATTAAAATTAAAAACGCTGCTAAAAAATTAAATGTCAATATCCCAATCAAGCCAAATCAGAATATTTTTCAAATGATAAGGAACGACAAAGATAATATATCCCCCATAGAAACTGCTGGAATTTACAAAATCCCCCTTAAATATAATAATGGAGAGACAGGTTGTTATGTAGGAGTAACAAAAAGAAAAATAAGTACACGAATTAAAGAACACCAGAACGATTTAAAGTACGACAGAAACACCACCGCATTGTCTAAAAGCTACCGCGAAAAAGAAATAAATATCCAATTCAATGACGTTAAAAAATTAGCAAACTATGAAAACTCCACTTATGCCTACTATCGCGAAACCATAGAAATCGTTAAAGAGCGCAATTCGATTAATGACCATGAATCAAGAATCGGAATAGAAACACAGTGGTGCCGCCTAATTACAGGTGAGGAGAAAGATCAAGAGGAGCGACCACTTGCCACTCGAGCAACGTCTGAGGAAGGTTCGGGGCCCCAAGCCGAAAGCTGCTCACGTAAAGAATGAAGCAAGATAAGGTAACTTATTAAATTCATTGAAATTATGCTTCGTTTTTAACAAGCTAAAGTAATGTTGATGTCGCACACCTGGACTTTTTGTGTTCACGGAAGTGGCGTTTATCTTTTATTTCCGAGATTCATGGTCAATTAAAAAAAAAAAAATAAATAAATAAAAATTTAAAACTTAGAATTTATTATTGTTTATAAAAATGTCAGTGTTTCTTTCTGAATTATAATCTCATAAAATTGTTTTACATCCGTTTAGTGGATGTTTCTTAACGCTATTAAATGTTTAAATACAGCCGCGTTTTTTCCTATTCAATTTAATTCTGTGTGAAATTAATCAAAACTTAAAGTGAATTTCGTTTACAGTATGCGTTCGCGTATTTTTTCTTTGATATTATGGTATTTAAGATTTAAGTGTTTTAACATCCATTTAGTGGATGTTCTTTGTCTTTGGTTAAATGTTAGTAGTTTTTACAATTAAAAATTAAAACTTAAAATTTATTACTACTTATGAAAATGTCAGTGTTTCTTTTCTGAATTATAATCTAGTAAAATTGTTTTACATCCGTTTAGGGGATGTTTCCTTACGCTATTAAAAAGTGTAAGTATAGCAGCGTTTTTTCCTATTCAATAAAATTCTATGCGAAATTAATCAAAACTTAAAGTGTGTTTTGTTTACATTATACGTTCGCGTTTTTTCTTCGATACTATAATATTTATGAGTTTTTACATCCGATTAGTGGATGATTTTTAGTCTTCGGTTAAACGTTAGTGGCGTTTAAAGTTATATATCATTCTGGGTTTAAAATTTAAGTATAGTTCGAACATGAAAATGACCGCGATTTTAAATATTGGGGCTTAAAATGTCCGCGTTTCTTTTCCGAATTATAATCTCGCAAAATTGTTCTACATCCGTTTAGGGGTTGGTTTTTGGTCTTACTAAATGTTTAAATAAAGACGCGTTTTTTCCTATTTAATTGAATCCTGTGGGAATTTAATTAAAAAATAGGGTGAAATTTTAAGTGAATTTTAGTTACAGAATGCGTTCGCGTTTTTTCGATTTAGAAGGTTTAAAAGTTTATACATCTGTTTAGTAGATGTTCTTGGTCTTTGGCCAGGCGTTGGTGGTGTTTAAAATTACATATCAATCAGAATTTAAAATAAAATATAGCTTGAACAAAAAAAAAAAAAAAAAAAAAAAAAAAAAAGATCGCGATTTTTCGAGTATTAAAGCTTCAATAGATAAAAAAAAAAAAAAAAAAAAAAATCTATAAACATGAGTTAAGGTTTCGATATTGGCTGTGTTTTTCAATTTAGGGCTTTTTCTTCACCCAGGTTCCCCCTCCCCCCCCCCCTCTTCTCTTCCTTTGAACTTTTTGATATGATGAAACTAGACTCTATATTCCCGTAATGTCACTAGCTATAATAATACTGTTTTTAAAAATGAATAGAAATGAAACGTTTTCAAGGTTGAAAAAACATAATAAAAAGAGAGTCAAAATCGAGGAGAGCATCAATTTCTTACAGGACTGCAGGCATTTTAAAGTCATTCCCAAAGTTTTTAAAATTAATAATAAAACGTTAATTAAAAGTTACCCTCACGATGTTCATATTTTTTTGAAAAGAGTCATAGCTAAAGAGTTACGCCACAAAAAGTCGGAATTATATAAAATTTTGGAGAGAATCGAGGAAACTGAGGAATACGCGAAAAGTATTTACGATGAGGGTGAATTTACCATTTTGAGGAATAAAATCGAAATCTTTAAAAAGGTTGAGAGAAACATTTTAATTAAGAGACATAAAAAAAAATTAAAAACATGGTTGAAAAAGAAAAATATTGAAACTAAACCATTTAATGAACAACCGTATTTAAATTTTTCAGATTACCAAATTAATAGCCTTGAAGATGCCTTGCTAAAACTTGGACCTAAATTCATAATAGAACAACCAATCTACATCAACGATAGTATCGCTAAAATTGAAACTGCTATAGAAAAAATGCCGGCTCAAAATAAAAATATCATTCGTAACATATCCCATAGAGAACTAAATAAAAGCATCAATAATAAAAATGTAAATTGTGCAGATATTAAGGCTTTAAAACAGTTAAAGAAGAACGAACTGATAACCTGTACATTAACGGATAAAACCAGAAAAATCGCAATTTTAAATAAAACAGACTACATAAATAAAATGAACAATACCATTGAAGAAATAGGCACCACCAAGGTTGAGAAAGATCCAAATAATAAACTAATTAATAAGGTTAACCAATTAATTAAACATGGAAAATGGCCAGATAATCGCCCACCGTTTATTACTAATTTAGCTCCTAACACCCCTCGCCTTTTCGGTCGCTTTAAAGACCACAAGGATCCACCTAAATTTCGCCCCATCGTCAGTAAGAGAGAGGGCCCCACGTACCCCCTTGAAAAATATATGACCAATATCTACCGTGATCTTCTCCCCCACTCAAATAATAGTTTAAGTTCAACGGAAGATTTTATTAAGCGTTTAAGAGAACTAAAAATTACTGATAACGACTGTTTTGTAAGCTTTGATGTAGTAAATTTATTTCCATCAATAAATATTAATGAAATTTCAGAAATAATTAATGACAAAATTAAAGAAATATATGAAACAGAAATAGCCAATACTTTAATATCCACCAGTAACTTAATACTTCTCGAAAGTTTTTTCAGTTTTAATAATACCATCTATAAACAAAATATGGGAGTGCCCATGGGGTCTCTGATATCCGGGATAATAGCTGAATTCAAATTAAGAAATATGGAAAACAAAATTCTAAAGCTCCTAAACGATAAAATATTTTTTTGGGTAAGATACGTAGATGACGTCTTCGCTGTAATTCATAAAGATCAAGATGTTAGTGAAATACTTAACGAACTGAATAAATTAGATAAGGACATTAAATTTACCTGTGAACGCGAGATTAAGAATCAGATTAACTATTTAGACGTAAAAATAACGCGTGAAAATAACAGTTTAAAAACCACAGTATACAGAAAACCAACAGCCAGCAATGAAATAATCAATAATTGTAGTAAAACTCCATACCAGTATAAAATAAATGCAATCAGAAGTTATATAAACCGAGCAATTTTGATTTGTACAGATAGGTCCGATTTGAGAAAAGAATTAAACTTTATAAAAACATTGACCACTGAAGCCGGCTATCCAAAGAACATTGTAGAAAAGTTATATAAAAAACGAATTAAACAATTAAATTATATACCCAGCCATCAGAATTCACCAAAGAAATTTACCCATTCTATTCCATATAACCAGGGAACCTCCATTAAAATTAAAAACGCTGCTAAAAAATTAAATGTCAATATCCCAATCAAGCCAAATCAGAATATTTTTCAAATGATAAGGAACGACAAAGATAATATATCCCCCATAGAAACTGCTGGAATTTACAAAATCCCCCTTAAATATAATAATGGAGAGACAGGTTGTTATGTAGGAGTAACAAAAAGAAAAATAAGTACACGAATTAAAGAACACCAGAACGATTTAAAGTACGACAGAAACACCACCGCATTGTCTAAAAGCTACCGCGAAAAAGAAATAAATATCCAATTCAATGACGTTAAAAAATTAGCAAACTATGAAAACTCCACTTATGCCTACTATCGCGAAACCGTAGAAATCGTTAAAGAGCGCAATTTGATTAATGACCATGAATCAAGAATCGGAATAGAAACAGTGGCGCCGCTTAATTACAGGTGAGGAGAAAGATCAAGAGGAGCGACCACTTGCCACTCGAGCAACGTCTGAGGAAGGTTCGGGGCCCCGAGCCGAAAGCTGCTCACGTAAAGAATGAAGCAAGATAAGGTAACTTATTAAATTCATTGAAATTATGCTTCGTTTTTAACAAGCTAAAGTAAGATCCGTTATGTTTGGGAGAATCAAAAGATATAGCCCTAAGAAAATTAAATGCCTTATGGAGAAGGTTGAGTTTAGATTCCAATTACCGTATATTTCCGTGTATAAGCCGAGAATTTTTGGAAATTTTTCGGAAGCTGCATTGGGGGGCTCGGCTTATACACGGATCCACATTTCTAGCAAAAAACGTATGTTAGAAACAATGATTGAATACATATATTTTAAGCTTAAAAACAATATATAAAGTAAAATAGTGATATTAAACCTTATTTTAAAATAATTATCACACATAAACTCTTAAATTAGCAATTTTAAATTTATTTCTAGAGAAGCTCGATGTAGTCGCGTGTTTATTTCTTTTTTTTCCCCATGATGAAGCACTATTCGCCAAACGTCACACTTACGGCCATTTTTGTTTTTCTGTTTTGATAATAGATGGCAGCACCAAACAATTTTTTCTTACTACCATGAATGATTTCAATTCTAATTTTTTTTTGTTTAAGCTTATTTTAATACAGGATTTTTGTGAAATTTTCTAGTTCTTTATTTTATTTTATGTTTCAGCATATAAGATTTCTAGCAATAGTAAAAAGAAACATTTCCAAATCGAAATGCATATAAGCTAATTCCTATATTTTATTTATCATTTCTGTTTTGCTTTTCTGCCAGTAGATGGCTGTACCAATCAATTTTTACTTGAGCGATCCAGAAAAATGTAAATAACGAGTGATTTTGAAAATTATCGGAAATTATGAAAAACAACAAAATTTCTACTGAAAATTTAATTGCTGCATTAGATAATAAAATTAAAAGTTTAAAACAAAGCAACTTTATCACTGAACATAAGTTAATGTCATTGCAATTGCACAGAAACCTAAATTTAAACAAAAAATATTACTAGAAATGTTTAAAGATTTTTATTACAAAAATATGAATTTATATTGTTTTTTAATAACTTAATATATTTTAAAAGTAAATTATTTGTGTAAATAGACTGTATGATATTATTAAACTAAATATAACAATATTTTACTCAAACTTAACTTAAAATATACTCTCTAAGGTAAGTAATAAGACATTTTATTTGTTTAAGCATCGCGATTTTTTTTCTGATTTGAGTTCAAAATATGCCCGCGCTCCATGTAACAAAACAAAAATGCTTTTTATTTACATTTAGATTAACCTGAAAGTTTTATAGATCGGCAATATTTTCGCCGTTTTTGCGATAAACTCGAATTTAAAAGAGTGTTTTTTCAATTCGGCTTATAAACGGATTTGCAATTTTGGGCAAATTTCTGACGGGAAAAACGTACTCTCGGCTTATATACGGATCGGCTTATATTCGGAAATATACGGTATTTAAATTTATACAAAGATTTTTTAAAGGAGTATGAGGATATGGGACACATGTACGAAGTGTCGGAGGAAGAAAATGAGAAAGGATATTACTTTATACCACACTTAGGAGTATATAAACCTGAAAGAAATTCGACAAAACTTATTAACGCATCTAGTCCCACAACAAAAGGGAATTCGTTAAATTCATTACAATACAATGGAGGTGTAATTCAAGATGATATTTTTACCTTAATGACTAGATTTAGAAAACACATATTTGCTTTTACTGCCGATGTAAAGAAAATGTTTCGAATGATCTTGATAACACCAGAGCAGAGAAAGCTTCAGCGAATACTTTGGAAAACAGAAATTGATGAACCAGTAAAAATATATGAGTTAGCTACTGTCACATACGGGACAGTAAGTACTCCATATTTAGCCATGCGTACACTTCGCCAATTAGCATTAGACGAATTAAAAGACTTCCCATTAGCTGCTCCAATAGTAATGTCCGATATATATATGGACGATGTGTTGTTGGTTCTGACACATTAATTAATACTAAAGAGTTACAACATGAATTATGCGAAATCTTCAAAAGGGGAGGTATGCACCTTCATAAATGGTGTAGTAATTCAAATGAATTAAAAAATAGTGACGATTCAAGTTATTCATTTTTGAAAAGTGAGGTTACAAAAACATTAGGAGTTCGTTGGAATTCCAAAGACGATCACTTTGCTTTTAAGGTAACACTCGAACCACAAACTGTACAAACCAAGAGTAGCGTACTGTCAACTATAGCACATATTTTTGACCCACTAGGTTTATTAGGCCCCATTATTTTCAATTTAAAAAAATTTATGCAAAAATTGTGGTTATTAAAGATTGAATGGAATGACCCTTTACCAGTTGAAACTCAAAACGAGTGGAATCGTTTAACTGAAAGTCTACATGTAATAAATGATATAAAGATAGACAGATGCATAGTTATAGAAGATTCGGTAGCTGTAGAATTACATAGATTTGCTGACAGCTCAGAACTAGCTTATGGAGCAGTTGTTTATGCCAAATCAACCAATAGGAAAGCAGAATTTAAAATAAAAATGATTGCCAGTAAATCAAGAGTTGTGCCCATAAAAAAGGTTACTATTCCGCGCTTAGAACTATGTGCTGCAGTTCTTCTAGTGAAACTAATGGAAAAAGTGCAAATTGCACTGAAGCTGAACGTAACATCCCTTTATTTCTGGAGTGATTCTATGATCGTTTTATATTGGATACGGAAAGAGGCTCACCAGCTTAAAACCTTCGTAGCAAACAGAGTAACTACTAGTCAAGAGATGTCAGATGTGCACCAATGGAGACATGTGCAATCCCAGAACAACCCAGCTGATTTGTTATCCAGAGGTATAGACCCAAATAAATTAGAAAAATGTGATTTGTGGTTCAACGGCCCAAAATTCTTGACTATGCCAGAATATCCCAAAAGAGACATTCCAGTGTCTGTGAGTGTAAATGACTTTGAGAAAGAACTTAAATCTAAAGTAGAACATTTAAATGAAAGAACATTTATTAGTACAAATAGTACCTTTTTATCTGACTTTATTACAATTAGTAACGATTATTCTAAACTTGTCCATGTCAGTGGCGCACCCAGAATTTCTGTCTGGAGGGGGCTGAAGAATATTTGGGTCCTGTAGTACTGTAAATAGGTTTAAGGGTATATACGCACACATACATATAGTAAAGAATCTGCTTTAAGTATTTCTTTTGAAATAAGTAAACGAATGAATGAAATTGAATTTAAGTTGAATAGTGCAATCAAGGAATTTATATCAGTATATAACCTGGTAAGTTACAGTAGTTCGGTCAGTTGCAGTTGGCACTGAGCTTGTAAACATAAAGTTGTCTGTTCATCTATGATTAAAAAAAAATATCGTGTACAATATGACAAGCTAGTGAACACAAAATGTGTCCGAAATAAAATGCCCCCCCCCCCATATTTCTATTGCAAATAAAATTTGATCAAATTTAATACTCTTTTGTGTTGCTTCACATGCATATGCAGTAATACTTAAATAATTAAGAAATTATTATAATTATAGCCAAATGAAAGTTACAGTTGTGATATGTAGGAATTATAACAGAATTTCAGTGTAAATTTTCACGTGGCTATTTTTATTTAATTATCTGGAGTATTGGGGTGATGCTTCGAGGTTTGGTTAACAGAAACAAATCGGGCGCGTAGTCTTCGTGGGTGTTAGTTAACACAGCAAGCAGGGGGCAGAAAGAACCTCTTAATATCCTAAAACATTAATTCTATTCTAATATATAATATATTACTTAGAATTTTAATTTGTTCAGTTAGCAAATATTTCAAGTGTTACCTTTCTGAGTTCATTACAGGATATTGTATTCCAGTATAATATTTATATATATTATGAAATTTGAATTTTTATAACAGTAAAAAATTGCATTATCCAAATATGGAGCTTAGATCTCAGTGACATCAGAGGCAAATATGAAAACTGTGCATGGGCCCTACTATATGTTCTACTTACCATGATTAAAATAATAATAATAATAATAATAATAATAAGTGACCCCATCCTCAGAAGCATGTGTAAAATATCTTAACATATTATTATCGGGGTATTTTCCTATTTTGAACAGTAAATTACGCCTTTTGGCATTCCTCTAAATCGTTATATTTTTAGAGAAATAATTTTGCGTATGTGAGATTAAAGTTTTATCTTCAGCAATTCATGTGAAATTTCACTAGCATGTATATGTGCTAGTGGCATATAAAGAGTTTAACGAATATGCAAATTTCATTTTTAATTTAAAATATTGTTTTAGAGGAACGACTCAAGAGCAGGGCTAATTTTTATTTTATATCAAATGAGAATTTTCATTTGACGATGCAAATGTGTTAATTTTGCCCAAGGACAAAGCAAACCTTCACGAAGATGCTATAAATATTCATGAATTAAAATATAAAATTGTATGAGCCTGGTATCCCATTTTTCTGACAAATACATCCCTGCTTACTTCCACATCAGATTGCTTCTTCTGCCTGACTTTTTAGATACTCTCTCGCTTTCATGATAACAGTATGCTTTAGGGCCTTAGAAGCCGATTCCTAAAAATTGCAATGGAATGTCTAGGGTTTCTTTCAGATAAAAAACAAAATAACTAGTTTATTGTTTTTGTGTTTGAATGTAAAAATGTAAAAATTTCCTAATATTTAATGTATAATTTATAAACTTTATTTTTGCTTACAATATCAGTGTTTGAATAATATTTTTTCATGCGTATCTAAAGTTTTTTACCATGTCAGCTGGTTCTGGAGGGGGCTTGAGCCCCCTAAGCCCCCTCCGTGGGTGCGCCACTGGTCCATGTTCTTAGTTTTATTTACAGGTTCATAAGCAATTGTAAAAATAAAGATAAACAAAAAGGTCCTTTGAGTAATAAGGAAATAGAGACCGCTGAAAAGGTCTTAATAAAAATGTTACAAGAGGAAGAATTTAGAAAAGAAATAGTGTCTCTAAATAAGTCAGGTACATTAAATCCTAGAGGTCAGGTAAGCAATTTGCATCCTTTTATTGACAGAGAAGGCCTGCTAAGAGTAGGAGGAAGACTTGGAAATAGTGATTTAAATTATAAGAAATTTCCAATTCTTCTTCCATCTAAACATAAATTAACTGAGTTAATTGTTGTCTCTTATCATAAAAAATTTTTGCATGCTGGGCCTAATTCTCTATTGTATTATTTGAGAGAAAAATATTGGATTACAAATGGTAGAAATTTATGTAGAAAAGTTGTGCATAAATGTGTTAAATGTTTTAGGGTTAATCCAAATTCAGCACAACAAATATTAGGTAATTTGCCAAAAGACAGAATTGTTCAAAACTATCCATTTAATGTTACTGGGGTAGATTTCACGGGGCCTTTCTATATTAAGTATAAAAATCAATGAAAAGGTATTTATAATAAAATATATGTTGCAATTTTTATTTGCTTTGTGACCAAGGCTATACATTTAGAGTTAGTCACGGATTTAACGTCCGCAGCCTTTATAGCTGCTCTTAAAAGATTCGTATCAAGGAGAGGAAAATGCAGTAAGCTGAATACAGATAATGCTAAAAACTTTGTCGGAGCAAATGCAGAGCTCAAAAAATTGTATAAAATGGTAAATAGACCAGATGAACAAATTTCGGGGTATATGAGCTCAGAAAACATTGATTGGCAGTACTCACCTCCTAGAGCTCCAAACTTTGGAGGATTGTGGGAAGCGGGAGTCAAATCCTTTAAATATTATTTGAAAAGAGTTACGGGAAATTTAAAATTAACTTATGAGGAATTTTTGACTTTAATTATACAAATTGAAGGGATGCTAAATTCTAGGCCTTTAGTCCCCTTAACTGCTAACGTAGAGGATTTAAATGTGTTGACTCCTGCCCACTTCCTCTTAGGAAGGTCAATTACGTCTATAACTGAGCCAGATTTATCAGAAATTACAGAAAACAGGCTTAGCCAATGGCAAAAAATAACAAAGTTATTTCAAAGCATTTGGCGTAAGTGGCACTTAGATTATCTATGCCACAACAGAGATTGCGATGGAAATTTGAGAAACAAAATATTTGTGTTGGAGACATGGTTATTCTAAAAGAGGACAACTTACCACCATGTGAGTGGCCACTGGCCAGAATAAGCAAAATTTTTCCCGGAGCGGACAAAAAAGTAAGGGTAGTGGAGATTAGTACTGCCTCTGGAAAATATAAAAGGTCTATTTCCAAGATTTGCCCGCTTCCAATAAATGATTAACATTGTTATTAATTATGAATGTTGTAAATTATGTAATATTTTGATAAATTTTTTGCATTACTTTTTATTTAACATATGTAATATTTACTGTATAATATTGTGTAATATTAAGTGTATCAGAATTTTTATGTTGAAAAAAAAAAAAAAAAAAAAAAAAAAAAAGACTGTAAGAGATTTCTTGAATGTTTAAAAACATTGCAAGGCCAGGGGGAATGTACGGGCATCTGTTACATTGTGATGTAATAAGGTGCGCACGCACCTGTGTAGAGGCTGTGCCCTCTGAGTTCGAGTCAATGTATGTATAGACACGAGAGTGTAAACAGGGATCCTCGAGCGCGATCCCACTTTGAGTTTGTGTTTTATAATAAAATGATTATACAGTCCACCTGAAAATAATTATTACCTCCACACGACACCAGTGCCTACGAGTGACCTAACAATGAGGAAGAGAAAAAGTTAAAAAAAATTTTTTTTTTTTTTTTTTTTGAAGTTTTAGGGATGAAGATTTCAAACACACAATGCCTTGATCAATGTGTATAAATTACTCAAATAACATTCCTATTTACTGCACTTGTCTTTTATTAGTCACTACCAGAGATCATTGTCATCATTGACATCATTGTCACTGCCAAGCACCTGTTTGCAGAGTTTCAGTTTGTGCCCTATATTTTCTTTTTTTTTAAATTAATTTATTAAAAGTTATCAGTCAAATAGTCAAATAAATCGCAAACCATAATAATAAGTTTATTGAACAGCAGTAAAGAAAGAAATGTATCAAATAAAATAAAGTATAAAAACAAACAAATAAAAAGTACACTTTATACAAAGAGTCTCAAAAATACCTGGAACAATTTAAAGAGAGATAGAGGAAATCAAAATAAACAGATGTAGTGTCAGAATGTGGGTGCATAAATATCCCATTGAGGCATTAGTTGGCGCTGATGAGATCTGAAAGTGATAATATTTCTATGGGTGTAATTATGAGTAGGGATGCACCGAATACCAGTTTTGGCCGAATCAGTAGCATGAAGTCCATAGAAGCAATGTAAGCATTGCTTGCCTAATGCCAAAACAAAGAGAAAATTAATAATTACCATTTTTTTACAAAAATATTATTTCTGAGTAATATTTCTTTCGTATAAAAATTTCACAGAAATTGTAAGGCGCTTTGAAGCTGAAACTTGTGTTACAGCCTTGAGTGCTCCGAGCTTGCGCACAATCATGCAGCAAACGCCAGGGTTACTGTAATTTCACCCAGCACAGCCGCTCATGTCAGAAGCAATATCGCATTTGCTTCGATCTCTATAATAGTGCTCATAATATAAACTCCCAAACACCTTTATAATTACGGCAATAACTGTGATTAATGCTTGCCTTAAGAAAAATATCACCGCACGCCACTGGGCCAAATGCTGAATATTCGGCCAACCAAATACTAACTATTCAGCCGAATATTGAATATTCGGCTGGCTGATTTACTCTTATATTCAGGTGCCAATCACCTAGTTTTTTGCAAACTTTTTCAGTAATACCATTCACATTTAGTAATACAGTAACCACTGATTAAGAAATTGACTGTTTAATAAAACCAGCCGCTTAATCTTATCAAATTACAAGGAACGGAATCGAATCAATATAAACTTCTTTTAAAACTGTCACTTATAAAATCAACATTGCCAGTTACTAAACTCAAAAAAATCTCTGCAGCAGGAAAAATGTCATTTATTCACACTATATATATATATATATATATATATTTTTTTTTTAACTCTGGGACTTTTTTTTTTTAATAAAAAGGGAAAGAAAACTCAGCAATCTCTCTATTATTTTTCTTTGACAAAAAATTTACATTTGCAGCGTAGATACAAATTAAACAAGCCCTATCACTTGTCTTAGTAACAATTTCAAAGAATTTATTTTTATTCTTTAAAATGCGATAAGTAAAAATTTGATTTAATTAACAAGTGATTTTTTTTTTTTTTTTTTTAAGACAGTTTTTAGTTTTTATTTTGAAATAATTAAGAAACAAGAGGTTTAAATGGAAAATTTTTAATTTTAAAAGAAAAGTGTGAACTTTAAACAAAGTACTTAATTATGATCTTCCTGAAAGGAAAGCACATCGGAATGAGGGATGTGTTTAATTAACTTATTTTGAAGGAACTCGGGGGCTCTGCCCCCTGCTCGCTCCACTCACCAACACCCCAAGGAAAGCTTCGCCTCTCCTGACTCACTTCGCTCATTAATCTCTGCTGGATTCCACATGACAGTTTGCAACTTTGCCTTTCATTGAATTGGAATATTAATAATACATGATACAAGAGAAAAGTTGAACAATATTATAGAATTCCACCATATTTGGAATTGCATTGAAATACACAATATTTAATATTATATCGTTTATAATATGTAAAAATTCTGCTATAACGTTCGACAACTTAATAACAATTTGTTATTATTTTGACAGAAAACATATTTTAGACAGCTAGACACACAAAATAAAGAACAATAGCACTAATTATTTAGAACAGATAGAAATTCTTAACATCTAAACCATTTAGCGTTAAAGCTTTAGTATATGATCGACTTGTTAAATTTTTGTCACTGTTCGATGATGAATTTTTTGAGTGTTATTGCTTGATTAAAGAAATTATGAACTTATATTTTCTAATGCCTGTATTTTTTTTTCTGTTGAATTTTTTTAGTTAATTTAGGACAATATGTAACACTCTGCATTTATTTCCAATGTACAGTAAGGTTTAAAATGGTCCTTCCAACAATAAAGATGCAACTTTTTAAAGTGCATTTTTTCTAGAATATGATTTAGTCAGGTTGAAAATAAATACCTATATGTGATTATTGCAATTATTTTAAACATTTCATTAGTAGTAGTAGTACGACAGGACAATTTCTTTCAGATAGTGATTTTCCATTGTCGTCACTTATTGAATTACACTATGAATTTGCCAAGATGCCTGTCAAAATCTAATTTTACTATTTAATTTCTTAAACTATATTAAATACTAAGTTAAATCAAAAAAAAAAAAAAAAAAAAAAAAAAAAAAATCACATTTTTCGAAATCTACTGATAAGTGAAAAATTCATTCTTGGTTGTATTGTAAAAACAAATTGCCGGTTTGAAGCATTCGAGATAGACCATCACCATTGATAAATTGGATGGCTTTTGAATATTTGTTGACAATATTTTCTGAATAAGTACTGATGACAGCTCCTGAATACTTGTTGGCGATATCTTCTGAATAATTATTATTGTTGGCGATATCTACTAGATATATATTGATCATGACATCTTAATAGTTGTTGGCGATATCTCCTGAACTTGTGTTGATGATGGTTCTGAATATTTATTGGCTACATCTTTTGACTACACCTTGATTTTTTTACATATATATTATGTAATGTTAAATTTAGAAAATAAAAAATGAGTGTGGAGAATGAAATATATATTACTGGATAATTTAATTTAATTTTATAGACATATCAATGGTACAGGAAAAACTACTTCGGCCATTTTCTTTCTAATAATGAACAGAACAAAAAACGGATTTTTTTACCTGGAGATATTTTGTACATTTAGACTAAATAAAAAATTTTCTTCTTTTTTTCCCTCTTGAATTAAGTTAAAAAATATTTAAAATAAAATTGGAAAAAATCGTGCTAAAGCAATGGTACAGTTTAACCTGTTGGCGAAATTTTAAATTTGGCACCGAAGTAACTTAGACGTTTCTTGCGAAAATCTTGACATGCATTATTGCGATAGATAATTTAAGTCATCGTCGAAATAAATGAAAACTTTTAAATCAGCCAGTGAGGTCCTGTATTAGCTGTAACTAAAATATTTTAGCAATGCAGTTACTCCATTCCTTCATATGGAAAAAAAAAATCTCCAATTGTATTAAATTCTGTTTTATGCAAAGTTTTATATCAATGCTTAAAAAACAAAAATAAGTCGCGGATTTTATTATTACTGCACCATTTTATAATTTATCTCTATATTTAAGGCATGGCTAGAGTTAAAATGGCTATTGTGGTTGCGTAAATGAATTTCTTGAGGAAAAACTTACGAGCTTCTTCATTTCGGATCAACTTCAGTATAACCCCACAACGATATTTGGCGAATTTTTTGTTGCAGATTATGGCTAAATCATAAAACATAAAATCATAAATCCAAAAGAAACAACATATAGGTTGCCATATTATATCGCAAACAGTCCAGAACGGCACCGTTATCACTCAAAACGGCACCAAAGAAAAATCGCCAAATTCCGCTGTGGGGTTATACTGAAGTTATACCAAAACTAAATCTTTATATAAACTAATATAAATTTTTATCTCGTAAATTTCATTTTAAAAATTTCTGCACTTAACCTCTAACTACCAATAGTTGTTTAACATAATCATGGTATTCATTACTAAATCTTTTTCGCCTAACGTTAAAATAAAAACTAATAATATAAACTAAACTAATTGTATAAACTTAACTAATAATATAAAATAATAATATACACTAGACTAATAATATAAACTAAAATAAAAATAAAAACTAATTTCCGTTTCATCTTTATTAAATTTTTACTTAATATTTTAAAAATATCGGTTATTTATAAATGTTTTGCTATTCTAAATAATTTTTTTCTTCTCTTGAGCACCTCAAAGATGCCAATTATTCAATTTTTCTTATTTACATCATTGATCACATTTTAATTTTCCCGAGGAAAGTGACGTCAGAGACACAGAAAAAACATCATAAGAGAAACTTTTTCTCTGGTGGCAAATAGAGTACCTTTATAAACACGATGTTTTTAGCTAATAACTTAGTTAATTAAAATGACAGAAATTTCTAAGAAGCTGAAATGCCTTCCTTGAAGCAGTCGAAATACACTGATATATCTCATGACGCAGAGAACCCTGCCCTCCGCGAGAAGTTGCTGTCGCAGACAAAAAAAATTGATGCCAGCGACAGTTACTTTTATTAATATATAGAGATAATTAATTAATTCTCTGAAAAATTTATTAATATTGCTTATTATTTCCATTATTCGTTACATTTTGAAATTTCTTTCCCAATTCTAGTATATATACCTTTTTCTTGAGTTCAGAATGTTTGCCGGATATAAAAATCACCCACTTAATAAAATCACTTTGTCTCAGAATGAATGTGATTTTAATAAGCAGCGGGTACTGTTGTACTGTATTTTAATTTTTTAATTATGCAAAAAATTCTTATAAAGAGCTACCATTCAGAAACAGTGGTTTATATAAATGTACAAAAATATTAAGAAATATTACTAGACATAAATAGTGGTGCAATGCTGAATTCACAGCCAAAGAAAATTATTAACTGTTAGGCTTCTTATTAAACACAAAATTTTACAAAAAACAATTTCTTGTCGTGCCCACTCAAAAAAAAAAAAAAAAAAAAAAGCAACCCAGAAATGCAGCATTTGAGAAAAATCAATTTAAAAGTAACAACGTACAGGCTAACCTATATTAAAACTGATGCAAATGCCTCTTACTCTTATACGAATATATTGCGAGATAGAGATGTGATTTTCTTTTTGTGCATGTTGGGGCACGTCATATGCATTTTTCAATGACAAGTTTAAAATTGCTATTTTATTACTTGTGCCATTTTTCTTACCAGATTTGAATGCAATCTTTGTTTGATCTCTTGAAGTTTCCTAGATAGCAACTTCATGTGAATTATGTATGCTCTTTCTTAACTAAACTGTAGAAACATATATCATTATCTTGTTATTGATAAAAACAACTTTTGTTAGATATTATTAATTGTTATGATTAATGTAACTAATAATTTTTTTCACATTAGTTGAAACTAGATAAAAAAAAATTGTTTTCATTTAAATATAATCTATTTCTCAATTACTCTGAAAAACCTTAATTTAATGATAATTAAAAATAGCAGAATTTTTTCAAGTGATTAAAAATTTTTAAAAATTGAATTTTTATACATTCCAACTAGCCGAATAATTTCATATTCGGCCAAACCGAATAATCGGTAATATGGCCGAATAGATACCGAATATTTGGTGCATCCCTAATTATGAGCAAGAATTTTGAACAAAATGTGTCATTATAATTTCTCTTCTGAGGTAATCTTAAGAACATGGTCTGTGAAAGTCTCATTGGATTGGATGAGGAACTGGTGGCAAAACTGTCAGTAGCTGCTGGAATGTGTGTGATATGTCTTTTATCCCTCTTAATGATTGTTTGGAAGCATAAAACAGTCCATTCTGATTAAATTTCTGATAAACACATTCAAATGTTTTGCAATTTAGTAGCTACTTCACAGGAAATTATTTCTTACGCATTCTTTTAACAGCTACTCCATTTTTGTTAGCAGCCTCTTTACATAAAATGTATGAAGGCAAACTTTAAATTGGTATAATGATGCACTCTGCTCAAAATTTCTGTGGCAAATGTTGATTGCAGTTACTAAGGTATTTTCTCTAACCGATCTTATCAGTACAATCTGTCGTCTAAACGTGGCATTTCTACACCACACTTCAATTCAATAAACTACTATAAGAAAGTGTTGTTTTAACTGTTAAATATCTTCTGAAGGGCTTCAGAATTGAAAAATTCTAAAACATGAACATTTTAGGTAAGGATTTTTTTTTTTTTTTTGGGGGGGGGGAGGGGGGAGATTTGCCTCTGAAATTATAAATAACATTTCTTATATTTAATTAATTATTATTTATTATACTTTTTTTTTTCCTTTAAGTGTTAAAATAATTCTTTTCTATTTCCCAAATCAAATTCGTGGCCATAAAATTACAGAACAGGGATAAAAATTGAGGGAGGGGATGGTGTCCTGACTGGCCAAAATCGGGGTCATATTCGGATTTAGGAGGTCATTTTACGTAACAATCAGCAGAAATGGTAACAGGGTTCAGAAAAAAAAAAAAAAAAAATTGCAGTGTAGTACCATTTATTTATTATCATACGTGAGCATCTTTAATAATACTAATTTACAATTAATTTTACCTGTAAAAGCTCCACAACACGTATCGGTATGCTTTCAGCTGCCATGGTGGTTGTTTGATGTGTATACTTTTAGCCACTTCAGTACCACAATATAAAATAACAATACAGCGTGCTGGCTTTTCCTCTGCAAAAGACAGATCAGAAATCAGTATTTTTTTTTAAATATAAGTAATTGTAATTTTGAATTGGGTAATAAGCACTTATTTGGCAATACTACTGAATATTAGGTTTGGCTGTAACTAAAACTAGCCAAATTTATAAAAATTCATTTTTTATTTTAAATTATTCAAAAAATTTCTTACATAATTGGTACTTTAAATTAGATTATTTAGAATAATTAAGAAATACAATGAACTCCCTCTAAATCAGCAAAAGTTT
This sequence comes from Salticus scenicus, assembly GCA_963930645.1. Taxonomy (NCBI): domain Eukaryota; kingdom Metazoa; phylum Arthropoda; class Arachnida; order Araneae; family Salticidae; genus Salticus; species Salticus scenicus. The sequence continues at coordinate 875,098 of CAWVNO010003053.1, forward strand.
TGTCCAAAGGTTCTGCAGATTAGAAATCATGTTTGTTCTCTTTTTTTTTTTTCAAAGTCAGTTAAAATTAATTCATAAATAGAAATAAAAATAGAAAGACAATTACTAATAAATTGTACAATAAAATATTTCTTCCATATTAATACAGCTAATCAATCATATTCATATACGATAGTAAATAATTTAAGCATAGTCAAATAATACAAAGCATTAAAATATAAGTGTATACACATTTATTCAAAAAATACAAAGGAAAATATTTTTTGAGTACAGAAATTAGGGTGGCTAACATTAGAACTTTTTCAAATTCCCTCACTTTTCCATGTCTATTTTTCATCATTTTCCCTGACTTACAGTGTTTATTTCTTGCAAAAATTCCTGAAATAAGCAAAATATCTTAGCAACTTAAAATAAGATCTACTTTCACAAAATTTGCCAAAATTTCCTGGCTTTACATGAAACTCTAACTTCTCCAAACTAACTTAAATTCATGACCAGCGGGATAGGGCCATAATGATAAACAATTTTTATTTGTGACCCTGTAAAACTCTGTATGTACTAGAGTCACCAAAATCTATACAGTTTGTGTGATAGTGACCTATAACATGTATATAAATTTTCAACTCAAACCTCAAACAGATAAGGCATTTAGATGCTATCGCACTTTAAATAATTTCAACCATAGGCCATGATACAGAATTTTTTGTTGTGGCCCTGTAAAAAAAAACTATAACTGCTAGTTTCACCAAAAGCTATAAAGATTGCGAAACTGTGACCAGTAATATGTGTATAAACTTTTTGCTCAATTGAAATAAGGTGTTTAGACACAATCACACCTTTAAAAATTTGGTCCCACAGGCCATAATGATAAAGAATTTATCTTTGGGTCCCTGTAAAAAAACTATAAGTGCTAGATTCAACAAAATCAATAGGGATCATGCTACGGTGACTTACAACATACGTACGTTATTTGTTAACCTTCAATTTTTCAAGCGAAAACATTTCAGACCTGTTTCAAGACCCATGTCATTCACATTCTATTTAACCACCAAAACAGGATTTAAATTAATACACTACAATAGCACTCATTCATGAGCCAAAAATTAAAAATTTTGTAATATTTTCCATAAATAAGCTTTAAACATATTTAAGAAATTAATATAATTGTTTATATTATTATCATTATTACTGTAAATAAATAATTAGCAGAACTTTTTTTTTTTTTTCGCAGAATAAATATTGTTATCAGAATGATAAGTACTTATATCCTCATTGTAAAAGAAAAAATAACAATTGCAATAATATCTACTTCTCAAAAGAAACTTTTTTTTTCCTGCAATTAGAAACACAGAACAAAAGTAACACTTCGTTTTCCATATGTGACTGAAGGGAGAAGAAATCCTCTACATGAAAAACTTATTTATTTATTTTCATCAAATATTACACTGAGCAGCCAAATGATTTTTTTTTTTTAAACCTTTTTATCATTATTATTTCCTAAGTGACAGGCTGAAGATAATAAAGATATTTTTGCACCTGCAGTTAAAAAAACAAACAAAAAATAAACATTTCGATTTGCTTATCATCTGTGATTGGAAGAAGAGGAGAAAAAATAGTCTCTCCATTAAGAATTATTCACTTTTAGCAGAAATCGTCTCCATTCTTTTTTATTATTATTATTATTAGGAGCGCTGTTATAAATAAGAGTTTTTATACAAACAATAATTATTAATCATAGTGAGTAGTGTTATATATGAAAAAGAACATTTATGCAAATATTAAATCACAAAAACAATATATCGTTATTTCACACATGTCACTTAACTTTTATATAATATGCTAAATAGTTCCATTAAAATAATCTAATATTGATAAAGAAAAAGATAAACACAAAAATTTTAACGAGTATTTAAACATTATTAATTAAGAAAATTAAATGTTACTTACGATAAAACAAGAACTTGAATCTTAATTTCTAAGCAAAAATGTTCAATTTACAATGTATACCCTTATATTTCAGGACAATGTATGTCCTTAAAAAAATTTTCGGAAGAATGTTAGTCTGATAAATACTTCACATGTCTATTTAAGCACGAATAATGTTTATTTTACTATCCATGTTTAACTGTTCTCAGATGAAAAGACTAGCAGTCTCTGGAAAAATAAAGTGTCTATAGAAGGGCCTGAAATTTCAACTCAAATGACACTCGTCACAAAATAGGGTTGTCATTTTTTTTTCTTTTTTAATGCATTTTGGTTTTTCTATTTTTCCTAACTATTTGAAAGGCTTTTACAAATATGTCTAAAATTATATCTATTAAATGTGTGTCACATATCATGTTTCATAATCATCTGTGATTAAAAATCCTTATAATGTATTGTATTTGAGATATGAAAAATATTAAAACATCTAATAACATAAAAAGCAAAGAGTCATTAAAAAAAATAGAAGGAAAAAAAATTCTTTGTCCAGTGAAAATCTTTCTATTTTGAAACATTAAGCTTCCTTATTTACCTATTTATTTATTTAACTTTTTACATCAGGAATGTCTTTTTTGTCAGTTTTATTTTTGTAATCAGACGGAATGTCGATGTGTATAGCTTGTTCATTGTTGTCATCTTAAATAGCTATTTCGGAATAAATTTTTCGATAAAATCGTTTCTTACAAATCATTCGTGTTTCAGTAAAAAACTGGAAAATATGAACTGTTTTTTGATCATTATTCAACAAAACAAACATAGGCAGTATCTTTAAAAGGGCTCTGGCTCATGACAATATCGCATATCTCTTCTCCGAGATAGTGAGCGACAGACAGAGAGGCTCTCTGCTCATCTATTCTCACTTAGCCTGGAGAAATAACAGTAGGAGAAACGAAGCAAGCGAAGAGATCAAAACTTTTATGTATGCACTAAGCATTTTTCCTTTCCCAGACTGGAGTGATCTTGGGCAGTGCACACACAGACTCAGCTCTCCGAGAATATAAAAAGGAGATGTTAACAGGGCCGGCGCCAGGGGTGAGGCAATTGAGGCAGCCGCCTCAGGCGTAATGATGCAAGGGGCGGCACTTGGCGCATTTACGATGAACATAGAATTCATTATGAGAAGGAAAAAAAAAAAACTTTTTCATAGTTTATATAGATTATGAAACATTTTCTAACTGCATATATTTACTATTATACCCTTTAATATTTAAATTCAACTCTTTGCAATCTATTGTCCGCTTCGAAATGACGAATATTCGTGGTCAAAGTTACGATAACGGCGCTAATATGAAAGGGTCTCATTCAGGTGTGCAAAAAAGAATTTTAGAGAAAAACTAAAACGTTTTATGTACCTTGTTCAGGTCATTCACTGAATTGGATTATTATCGATGCTGCTTAAAAATCCGGTGAATTATGCAACTTTTTTTACTTATGCAAGAGCTCTTTGTTTTCTTTTCGACATCTACGACCAGATGGTCAGTGTTAAAAAAACACATAACTTCTTTAACTTTAAAAAGTGTTAGTACGACTCGATGGGAAAGCCGGATTGAGACTATAAAACCGCTTAGGAATAATTTGCCGAAAATATATGACGCATTAGTCGAAATTTCTCTAGATATGTCAAAAGATAGTGAGACAGTCTGTAAGAGTAAATAGTTAATAAAATAGCAAAATTTAAATTTATTTGTAGTGGTGTCAGAGCCTGACTAAGGCAGGGGCATGCGGGGCAGTTGCCCCGGGCCTCCACATCTGAGGGGGGGGGGGGGGGGGAAATCGAATAGAAAGTTTATTTTACGTTTCCTTCTTTAATGCACTTTTTTTAAACAAAATATCAATACAGTGTAAAATCCGACTTAATTGAGCCATCGTAATTGTGAAAATTTAGCTGAATTCTGCCCTAATGTCAGCAAGGATATGAATTTTTCGCAGCATGATTGCAAAGTTAACAATCGGAAATAAAATGGATCTATAATGAGGTGAAAAATTTAAATACCTCCATAAAACTCGGTTCTTCATTACTGCAGTAGTGAAGCAGAGGGAGACCCCCAAAGAAGTTTTGCCCGGGCTCCAATTATTCTAAGTCGGGCCCTGAGTGTTGTACTTTGGAATGAAATTTTGACCAAAATAAATATTGCTTCAAAACATTTAGAAAGTCCAGAAATGGCCATACCGGAATCTATTAAGTTTAGAATCGTTAAAATTATTTTTAAGACTTTCGTAACAATGGCTTCCAACAGACTGACTTCTGCAAAACAAATTGCAGATGAAATGGAAAAAGCAGGGCCCGATTAACTTTACAACTGAAGGGAAGCACAAATCCAATTAGGGGCCCCCTCATACAAACATCTCAAAAAATTTATAATTTTTTCATTATATTTTGTAGTTACCTGAAATTGAGGACTACTAAATCCACTTAAAATGTAGACAAGTAAATTTCCTTATTTTTTGTACCAAAATATAAACTGGTGAAAGCATATATTCACCACAATATATGAAATTAGTTCATTATAAATGAATGTGTAAAAGCTTCATTAGCATATTTCTTATATAATCTAGAAATTATAGTTGTGCTGTCAAGTGTACTGTGACTTCTTATAATCAGACAATGCATTTAGACCACAACCTGACAATTCAGGGGCCATATTTTTCTTAATTTGGGGCCCTTTCAAAATTTTCTAGGGGAAGCACATGCTTCTCATGCCTATTGGGTAATCAGGGCCAGGAAATAAGTAATAATTTTGAGCCATCGTGTTCGGTAAGAATTAGACGGAAAAGTAAACTATTCGCTTATGAAGGAACCGATACTTCTATCGAAGACCCATAAAAAAAAATTTGAAATTGAGATGTTTAATATCTTATCGATATATGCCAAAATTCAGTTACCGAGAGGTTTAAACAATTAAACGACCATAGCAATGTTTTTTCAATTTTAGTATGATATTCCTTCCTTAACTGAAGTAAACTCAAGCACTATCTTTAACTACACTGTTAAAAATTTCTGTAAATTTAATGTAAATATTTATCCAGAGTCTCTGTAAATTTACAGTAATTCTGGGTTAAAAGTGAATAATCGAGATGCTCTATCTTTATTCTGTATTTTTACCTAACATAGGCGTAGCCAGCTTTCCGAGCGGGGGGTGCCCAAATTTTAAACTAAAAGTTACAATATGAATACATTATGAACAAAGTGCGCATATGTATGCATGTGTGCGTTTTAACACATATATAAAAGTTACACAAGTTTACACATGTACGTTTTAACGTATATATTAAGTAACTTTCTCCGTTAACAATGCCAATGTAAAAAAATGTTAAATGCAGACTGCAATTTTGGTAGCGTAAATCGGTGCATTTGGCTTCCTTTGAAATATCATTTGATAAAGTTTGGACTTTCAGAGTAGTGCCGCTATCCGTCTAAGAGAAAAGGAACAGAAGTTTGAAAATTAATTAAAAGAAAGAAGGAATCTTGCATAAAAAAAATTAAATGGTGTCGAATATTTGGTTTCAGTAAGAAACCAATGAACGTTAAAAGGTTAAATAAAAATCTTAAGCCATAAGTTATAAACGAAAACCTGAAAACTAAACTATGGAAAAACTTATACTATGGAACTTAAATTGCGCACACAAAGTGATAAAGTAGAATTATAATGGTACGTTTACTTTATGTATAATCTCGTTTCATTTCTTTTATTTTACCAGTTTCAAATGATGAACCTATATATATATTAATTAAATATATTTATATATATATTAAATTAATACAATCTTGTAGCTACTTTTTTAAAATTATTATTTTATTCGTTCCCATATTCATGAATAACATTTATTTTCTATATTTTAAAATATTGTTGTATTGTTGTAGTTGTTATGTTAGTTTCAAACAGAATAGTACAAACGGGTACTGTGATCGCTATAAAATTAAAGTGATACTTATTAATAAGATTGTAATAAACTGTTGTGTGTACCATAATATAAAAATGTGATGTGTGTAAAAGTCGCAAAAAATAAAATCAGCATTAAATAAATGTTTCGAATCGGAGAAAGTGTAGAAACACGCCACAGACTGGACCAAGCGCTGACCATTAGCCAAATAAATTTACGAATTACCACTGTACATAAGAATTCCATGAAAAATTGCATAAAGTAAAATGAAAGCATTAAAAGGGACACATACCAATAAAATTACACTGAAAACCCCCGCAAAGTAAATGTGTCAAAATGGAGGACAGATAAAAATCTAGTGGGGTGTCTCACTATCCGACCGTGCACTGGCCATCAGCCGAACATATTGTCTAGCAACTACCACAATTCAAAATTGCATACATAATCGAATCCAGAAACATTCATTAATAAAATATCATGAAAAATCATCATGACATACTGCCGGAAATTTTCTACCCACACAAATAAACACCTTTGCTATTTAAAAAATTAAATTACTAAATAATGGAGCATATTTTGCGCATACCTTTCTTTGATGTTTGTATTTTCTGTGTTGTCTTGAGCTTCCTCTTCAAACTCTCTCTTTTTCTTTGGTTGGAGTAATTATCAAGTCCTTCACATTTTTTCACATGATAACAGAACAGTTTTTCGTTTCTTTAGTCATTCAATACAGCTTTAATAGAATTATACACCTCCAGATCCAGGATTTTCAGGAAAGAGGAAACTGTTTCATAAAATCGCATGAGAAGAAGGAATCCGAATAAATATTTACGCTGTAGCCTAATTTTTAATAATTTTCTTTCTTTATTAATTAGCTTTTAAATAAAGTAAAAAAATTAAATAAATGAATAAAATGCCGCATTTAGTCACAAAAATAAGATATTGTATACTTGACCGACCATTTCTGAGGTGCTTTAAAAAAGTTGAAAATTGTTTTAGAAACAATTGTGTTTGGCATGTATTTTTGTGAAGGGGAAGCATATCTATTGCATCCTTCAAAACCCTCTGTTTGATTACTCTACCTGTATTCTTAAAACATTTAAGGCTTAAATTAAAAATATTTTTTAAATGATTCACAGAACTTTCACCCACAGTAAATTTTTCAAGAAAAGTCTGCTTATGATAGGATTTACAATACTAATTTGAACTTTCCAGTGTTGTCTTTAAAAAAAAAATAGCAAATAAGACAGGCCAACGAAGTAATTTTTTTCTTCAGGTTGATATGTTTTTCTGATATATTTTTGGATGCTGTTTAAGGAAAACTTATTTAAAAATTTTCCTCATGTACAGTTCTGAAAAAAAAAAAAAAAAGAATTGTTTGAGATTAAAGCTCCATTTTTTTCGACTCCCATTTAAATTATTTCCCTTAAACTTTGGGTGATGTGAGTGAAGAATAAGGAGAGCTGTTTCATCAAGACATCAAAGAAAGGGAAAGCAGGTATCATAGACGATACATTTTTAACATGTTAGCAGAATATTGTTGCATGTTGCATAGAGAATTTTCCCCCCCACACACACACACATACAAGACCCTCAATTCTTCCACAAGGTAAAATGCTCTAAAGGGAGATTCGATGTGAAGAAATACATTTAAAAGATAATATGTAAATAATAGCCTATTTCAATGCATTTTTTATATAAATTGTTTCGAATTTGTTATAACTTCTAGACGAATTTTTTCTATTTTCCTCCTTACTTTGTGAAAATTTCTTACGTGATAGGAAGAAAAAAATAATCATTTCTGAATTCAGATTATCAAAACACATTAGAGACACCCAACGCAGTACATAAAAAATTTGAAAAGTGTACAATTTTGCAGACCAGTGTAATCGGAAAAAATTTACCCGCTAAGTTATTATGATACTAGACAGGCATTCAAATCAACAATTACTAAAAAAATTATTTCTGTATTCAAAGAACTTCAAAACCTGAAATTATCGCAAATATTTAGTTTCGAAAATTCGACCCCGTAAATAATGCTTTCTGTAACTCATGGTAAAAGAAAGTAATTATCATTTTTAAACGTTTTTACTGGGACGCAATATAATTTGGTATGAATGCTTTTAATCGAACCTAACTTTTCTTACAAACTTTTATACGAAAATTATTTTGTATAAATAAAATATGTTAGTTACATTATGCTTAGTTCGCTTTAAAAATGTTGTTGATATGTACTAACTAGAAATATTGTACTTAAACAATAATGCATTTGAACTCTTTGCATGCCATAGTATATGGATCATTATGATATAAATTGAATACGATTTTTAGACTTCTGCTTTTGAGTTATGTCCATGCAGACTAACCACAAGAACCTGGTTATACAATTGAGCGGACTTCAAGACATACTATTGTAAAAACTATTTCCTATTCAAAAATTGGACCGCAAAACATTACATTCTCCAACATGTATGGGTATGAGAAAGTTTTAAAAAAATGCTCATTAAAAAGAAATGACAAAAAATTTGACTCTCTTTTAAGGCTACGAGATTAAAAAAACTAAATCATTTTATCGCCTCTTTTCCCGCTTTTCCTTGAAGAAAAAACAAACTACTAATTTCATTTTATTTTTTTGTTTACCAAGAAAAATTACTTTGCAAATTTTTGTAAGAAATGTGCAAGTAAATTTGGATTTATGAACAATTTAGATTATTCTTTTAAATATATTTTACAACCATGTTTCAGAAAGTGTCTTTCTATTCCATAGAATCATTGGTATTAGTAATAACATGTTTTTTTTAACCTTCAAATTATTTTTTTTTCTGTTTTTCAATAAGTTTTTGTTAAATATGCTGAATGTGTGTGCGTGAGCGAGGGGGTGCCCGAGCACCCAGGGCACCCCCCCTGGCTATGCGCCAGGGTTGTTGATTTTTTTCAAAAAAATCGATTTTTTTTATTTAAATCGGATTTTTTTTATTTAAATCAAGATTTATTTGATTTTAATGATTTTTATTATGTAATCATACATTATTGTACAACATTTGTATTTTATTATGTGTATATGTGTGTGTGTATATATATAGATGCACAATATACACACTATCAATTATTTTACTTAAATTATAAAAATATAAATAGTATTCTATTCCCATAGAAAAAAGCCATGTAGGCATTTATTACCAATATTTTTATTCAACATAGTATCTTTGTAATAAGTGTAATTTTATGGCAATCATAAATGCAGTAGTATGAGCCACTCAACTTGTAACTTTGACTTGTAGCTACAATAATGTATTGAAATAAAGTAAAATCTTACCCACAGTATTGAACACGTAAAATAACTTTGGAAAAGGATAATTCAATAGGAAAAATGACATGAAACTGAAGCAATGGATTAAGAAAAAGACATTTTTACTCATAGTTTCTAATCAAAATAAAAAGAATAGGGAATTAAAGGGAGAAAAAAAAATATATCCTAAAAAATTCTTACTTAATATCATTTGAATCAAGAAAATTTTTTCACACTTTACCCATTAACAGAATTCCCATTTTCATTACCGTCTTAATACTTTCACTTATTCTTTTATCTTTTTTTTTATATTTCAGGGGTCTGTTCAGAGGCAAACCTGGGTCCGTTAAAGGACCTTTCACAAAATGTTATATCTTAAAAAAGGACCCTTCACAAAATTATTTATCCCAAAACAGGACCCTTCACAAAATTTTTATCATAAAACAGGACCTCTCACAAAAAATTTTAGCCTAAAAAAGATCCCTTCACAAAATTTTTCTCCTTAGACCTTTGATAAATCTGTGATTTTCAAAATTAATCTTCAGTGGAATGAACATAGACTGCCTGAATAATCGGACGTTTTTGTTGTATTTCTCCCGAAAAGCTGACACTCAATTTCTAATTTATAAAGGACTTCTCTGCATATGTGTGAGTTTAGTTCTACAAAACTGAACTATCATTGTCAAAAATTAAATCTTAATTGTAATTTTATTTTGCAAAATTACATTTTTCAGAATTTCACAAAAAGAAAACCCTAGCCAAAAGTTTGTGAAGAACATTATTTTCACAGATTTAGATTTATGAAATTACATGTAGAAATTTTCACAATTTCACAAAAACAGGACCCTGTGTGAAAAGTCTGGACAGACCCCTGTATTTAGAGGGTACAATTCATTAAACAAGCAGTGAGAGCAGCCTCGAATTATAGTTAACTGGTTGTATGTTGTTAAATTAAAAGGTTATGATGTTTTTTAAAACTTTTTTGAGCCTTCAGGGCTTTTTAAACACTACAATGTAAAATATGCTATTTTTAAAATATCATATGAGACATTGTTAAATGACATAAACTGATATGAGAGTTAAATAAACAAGGAAATATTTTCTTTTTGAAATATCACCCACAAGGTCGGCAAAGGCGAACTGGAATATATGTATTACATCAATTAATGAATCGTATACTAATTAAATATTTACAATTCATACACCAGTGCTTGTATAAATAATTAAAATATAATGAATTATTAAAATATATAATACGTATAAAAGTAATTTTAAAAAGTTAAGGTATAATTTATTTTTGTGTTTATTAATGTTGCTTAGTAGAGATGAATCTAAAGTTAAGAAATGAGAAATATTAGTTCGGCTAATGAAATATCGTTATATTTTACGAACTTTTTTTAAAATTTACATAAGAAATAATTAAAAATCTCATTTTTTAAAGTTAGATAAACAATTTCATTCCATTAAAGCCAATAACTTTGGTATTTTAAAAAAAAGTGATTTAAATCAGTGATTTTTTTCAAAAAAATCAATTGATTTAAATCAGCGATTTAAATCAATTGATTTAAATCACTACAACCCTGCTACGCGCATGACCTAATTTTATTATTTAATTAAAATTAAAAATGACTGTTTCTGCTTATGAAAAAGCATTCTAAGTCTTAAATATATTTTTACCAATAATTAACTAAATTAGTATTAGCTATTAAAATGAATGTATAAAATAAGTTTTTTAACATCTCCGTTTATTTTTCTCTGTAATTTTAAATAAGACTTAAGATAATAGATTACACAGAGTTTTCTGTTGAAATTTTTAACAGTGTACTGCAATGTCTTGCATAATCATTTAACTGATGATATCGAGTTAAATAATTTATTTAACGAATTGTTAATTTTTAGGAATGCCGTAAAAAAGGGGGATGAAAGCTGTTGATATTTTAAATCACATGCATAAGAATAACTTAGTTGAAGTGTTTCCAAATATTTATATCTGTTTAAGAATTCTTTTAACTTTTCCGGTAACAGTTGACAGTTGCTAGTAGTGAACGCTCGATTTCAAAATTAAAAATCATAAAAAAACTACTTAAGGCTTCCCAGGAGTGACGTGGGAATTCCTTTTTCAGGGTTAGCGAAAGAAATGAATGGTTTTTGCCTCCCCCCATTCAATAGCGAGCATTCCGCTTGTAGACGAGACAATCCCTTTTTTCTGGGGAACTTCAAGAGGATCTTCCCCCAACAAACCCACAATTTCCCCCTTCTTGAAACACCCGTTAAATACCTTTCCAAACATATGGTATCTATTTGTATTGACAAAAATATAAAAAGACAGAAAGAAAAAGAAAAGGAAAATGGATTGATTTAGTGAAACTAGTCTTTATTTTTACTTTATTTCATTAATTTTTATTGATCGTATATAATCGATAGTTATGGGATAAACTGTCTTTTTAATTTTATGATGGACAACTATGATTTACTTTTTCTTTACTTTATTCAAATTTCAATAAATGCGTGAGGGAAAAGTTTAAGCAGATAATAAAATTTTAAAAACAATGAAATACTTTCAATAATTTAATAAAGATATTTTCGCTGAATCTACCAGATTTTTAGGACGGAGGACTGTTAGTCTTCTCAATCTACGGATAAAACGTTGTCGTCAGTTTTACAATGGTTGGACATTTATCGAAATCGAAAATTTATGGAAAATATAATTAAATAATTTGAAAGCAATATTATAATTTGAGAATATATATATATATTGGTATTATCATGTATCTATTAAATGCTAAAATTTATTATGCTATCTTACATATATATATATATATAATAGTCCTCCGTACTAAACTAAATTCTGCTTTTGCCAGAAATTCGTCAAAATCTTTTTTTTTTTTTTTTTTCTTTTCCTTTTTGAAAGAAAAAAAGAAAAGAAAATTAATAATAATCAGTTCCCAAACGGACAGTATCGAAAAAGTATTATTATTAGGACTGAGGGCCATTGGAAAATACTTTGTGTCTGTTGAAATAAAGGAGACGTAAATGCATAACGCATTGCTGTACATATTCATGAAATAATAAAAATGTATTTTTTAAATTACAAGTATTTTGCACGGTACTATTACTCTATTTCCTGAATAATAAGTTGGGGAGTAGATTTAGTTAAATGCAATTTTTTGAGGTTTTATATTGTGTCACTAAAATGGTACTCCCGACCAATAAGAAGGGGATGTGCTCTCACAGAATCAACTTTTGCGTTAAAAAAGAAAAAAAAAAAAAAAAAAAAAAAAAAAAGAGAGAGAGAGAGAGAGCTGTAAATAAATACGCCTGTGGAGTTTTTATTTATTCTTCCTGATGATGGAGAATATTTGCCTTCGAAACGCCTTTTTTTTTTTTTTTTTTGCACTCTTTTATGTCCGTAAAATGAGCATGTACCAATTGATTTTATATATTTTTAAAATTGTTTAATGTTTTATTATCCTTTTGAATATCAACTATAATTTTCTACTTTTTCTGTCTGTTTTGGAGCTCGCGTACTTTGGGCGAACGTTTTTGTGGATGATATAGTGGAAAAAAGTTATTTTTTATTTATAAGAAAAGCTTTTTTTTTTTTTTTTTTTTTGTGTGTGTGTGTGTATATATATATTTTATATTCCGAAATTTGATCTTATTCTTAATTAACATATTTTTAGAGCTATTAAAATTTCATTATAGAAAAACTCATGATAGTTGGTTTCTTTATATTCACACCTCCTTTTTTCTGTCCTGTTTTCCCTTTTCTTAAAAACAACGATGATAATCTTGAATAAGTATTCACACTTTAATTACAAAAGTATTAGAGTATTTCTTTTAAATTAAAAAAAGTATTTTCTTTATTTCCAACACACATTTTTAAATAATTGCCAATTCCATCAACTTTTCCCCATAAAAGAGTGAAATGTGAAAAATGCTAATTTTTCGAATTTATTTATAGACAAGACTGTAGACAAGCGGGCGCGCATGGAAAATTTTTAGATTGGACGAGAATTTTTGGATTTTGCATCACTTTTAGCAATCAACTTTATGTACTAAAATTAGAACGCCCTCCGAAGTATTTTATCCCTATGGCCTTGTTTGTATACACGTGAATTCAAGAAGCAAGGGCTATTTCAAAAACTGAAATATTTAATAGATGCGGAGATACAGTAATCTTTAAAGACGTAGTATTTAAATAATAGCAGATCCACATGTCGTCTATAAATACCCAGATTGAAGTGTTCGGGAAATACCTTTTTTTTTTTTTTCTTTGTAGGCAGAGGAAACCTGGACTCAATGCAATGCGGGCGGAAAAAGAGTTGCAGGTTCAGAAGTGAGGTTTAGAGCAATTTCAATTGTTTTTATTTATTTATTTATTTTTAATGTGATATAAGAAATAAATACTGATCCAATTATTTTGGAAATTCGTTTAAATATAGTGACCAGCGAAGCGGGCGTTGCCTGCTAGTAAATAATAATAACAATAAAATAAATAAAACGTACATGCAAATTTTTAATATATTTTTTCCTTTGGCAATGTATTTTAATTTAACAAATAATCTAATTTCATATAAAATATTTCCAAATTTTTTGGAAATTACTATAATCGTTGAGTATTTATGCAATATTTTTATATTAATAAGTTTTTCCTCCGAAACATCAATCCAGTGTTTATTGTACGAATTTCCAATGAAAAAGCACCTTTATCGTAAACTCGAGCGTTAAAAATTTCATTATACATTTTTTTCATTATACACATATATTTACATTTACATTTTTTCATTATAAAGGTTTTTGAACTAGGGGTATTCAAACAATAAAAAAAAGCGATGGGAGAAATAATTCGAACAACTGTAGAATTATTTGAATTCAATTCTTTTAGCTTTGTGCCCAGATGCAAAGGGGAGACAATGTGATAAAACGGACGACGTTGTTCAAAAAACTGAAGGAAGAAGACAAATGGTCAAAAGATAGGTTGGATATCAGTGGAATGAAATAGTCTAAAACGCGTTTCTTTCTCTTTCCTCTTTTATATTAGTTCAGATTTAGAAGTGTCCTCTTCTTTTTGCAATAGTTCTTTGAATTTTATCTTCTAGTAGCATTCCAGTTTTCCCAAATTCTTTGCTTATGGTTCACAAGTTCTCTTGAAGTATCTGTGTTACTTATTTTCAGTTTGAAAATCTAGAGGAAAGTTCATTATTTTATTGAAAATTCAATATTTACCCTTTTCTTTCTTCCCTTTTCTCTCGCGTACTTTATCGATAAACCTAATAGAAATTTAAAAGTTTTTATGAGATATTAGAAATCATATTGTTATTCTGATGGGAAAAAAATAAAAAGAAGAAAATTAAGAATGACAGTTGACGAACAGTTGACTACCAAGGGGGCCCTAAAACTTGCAATGAAAATGCCATTATACCTTTTTTGTCCCTAAAAATGGCAATAAAAAGCCAATTTTTTTTTTTTTTTTTTAATTTAATCCCATATGCAAGCATATGCACTTATGTTCAAAATTAAGAGAAATATCAGATTTGATCAATTATCTCCAGAGTTACTGGACAGATAAAAAGGAAATCTGACATTCTCCGTCCACACATAAGTGTACGCTTTCGTATTTGACGTACAAGATTGTCATCTTTGTCTCAAAGCAGTGGTCTTGTATTTCGTTCAGTTCTTTTCATGAGATTCCACAAAATATGCAAATTCTCTTAATTTTGAACGTGAGTGTATATGTAATTTTTCTGATTGGTGCACAATGCCAAAGGAAGGACGGAAGAGGGCACAAAAGTACATGCGCCTAGGACTCTCCATGAAGTTAATTCGATTCCGAGAAAAAATGATATATAATATTAAAGCAACAAAACACTAAAATATTTTGCCAATCGATTACTATTTTTTGCCCCTAATTCCCCCTTTCTTCTTTTTTTTAGGCTTTACTCAAGGTATCTCTTTTAATTATTTTATTTTATTTTATTCAGATTTAAAATAAATAATAATGAGAAAAAATGGTCTTTAATATAAATAAATAGTTTTATATCAACGACATGTTTCTATCATATTTTATAGTTTAAGAAGTTTTATGTCCCATTTTTAAAGTTCCAGTAGAAATAAGAGGCAGAAAAAAATTGGAGTATTAAAGAAATATATACAGCAAAGCATCCATAATCCGGAATTCTATAATTCGGAAGTACCCATAAACCGGCACTAATGGCTTTTTTTACCCTACTCCCTTAAAAAAAAAAACAAAAAAAAAAAACCTCCGCCCGTAAATCTTAGGGCTATCGATGTTCACTGTATATATATAGATATAGATATAGATAAAATGTTAAAATTTAATATGATATCTATCATACATATATATGAAATATATCTACACTAAGCGACAAAAAAAAAAAAAAAAAAAAAAAAAAAGCCGCACTGCAGAAAAAATGACATATACCTTTTTTATTTATAATAACTTTAAAATTAATGTTTGAAACAAATAAAACTTTCTTGTTTGCATAATACCAAATGAATGAAATGATACCTATGTGCATTTTTGATTTAATAATTCGCTTTATTGCACTCTACGAAGTACATTTTAAAAATCTGCATAAAACTTTCTTTTAGAACATAATGCAATAACCATACACTTTGTATTCTATTATGATTTATTATATGAAATAAACAAGTTATATTTTAATATATAAAATAAAACTATTTATTTGTTAGATCTAAGCAATTTTTTATAAAAAATATGTATTCTGCATTGGGTTAATTCCACCTTTATATGGAATTCTACTATATCCTTTGTGGGATTTAAATTAAAGTGAAAAAAGATATGATTACTTACAAAATTCAGGTTCTCATGGGAATGGATAAGAAATTTTGACAATTTGAAGTGAATAAACTTACCACAGAAGCTGTGTAGTAAGGCGCATTATCATCTTGAAATGCTGTTCATGGAAATGTCCAAGATACCTCCAAAATAGTCGGTCAGGCGCCACTTTTATAAAGATTGTGTTTTATTTCGAGTTAATTGATCCCTTGATCATAAAATATTGCCCAATTGTTTGAAAAGTGATGCACCTCCGTACCATAATGTACGGAGAATGTGTCACTGTTTTAAAAGTGCGATTTTCATTAAGTCGGTCATATTTTCGTTGTCAGGTCTGATTGTTTTATTTAGCTCGAAATAATTTAGACTTGACTCATCAAAGAGAACTAGCTCAGTCCTATAATTAACTAATCATTTTTTAAATTTTTTTAGCCGTCTGAGGTCTTGCTTTCCTAATTCTTTTCACTAAGAATGGAATTTTTTTAAATTTTCTGGCATTTAAACCTGCTTTGTTTAACAGTTGCTGTACTTTAGTTAAAGAAATTATGCTGCTAAACACCTTTTCTGAATCTCTTTTATGTTCTAAATGTAATACAAACCGATTTTATAAGCAATGGCTTTCTAACTTACCCTTGGATGAGCAACATGGCCGCCTAAAAGCAAATTTCCAGTTTAAACAGCGAAAAAATTTTATATCTTGCTAAAAACCCTTTTACCAATATTTCGTTAACATTCAATTATTTTGCCATCTCTCGTATTAAAATATTTTTTGATTTTCATTCAGAAATTAATATTTTTTTTTGGCATCGTTACCTGCCTTATTCTTACCATTTTTGAAATAATTTCTAAAATTACAATTTTCCAAACAATCGCATTTTGTTTTTAATACTGGACTCAAAGCTAAAATGTATGTGGAGGACAACATAATAAAATCTTGAAACATTTTATCCATGAAGCAATTTAATTAATAAAACAATTAAGATATATAACCTTTTACTTATCTTCATGTTACATCCTTGGTATACTAGTTTCATCTGGGGCGCCCCAGCTTGGTCACTACCTTGCTTTGGTGTTCGAAACTGTGGTCTTCTTGTTTTCTTGTTCTTTTAAAGACTTTACGCCATTGGCGGTTAAGGATAGCACCCTCGTTGCCATTACAACTGTCAGAATTAGCTAAAATTTCAATAGACTCCCTGATCGCTGCGTATCCGTGGTTGTTGTAGTTGGCCAACTTTTTTACTTCATCAAATTTGATATTAATTTCTTCGTTTTTGTTTACTTGGGTTAAGGCTGTAGTTAATTTACCTGTTTTTATATCGTGTTTATGTTCTTTGATGTGAGTTTTTATTTTTCTTTTTGTTTTTCCTATATAACATTTTTCTTTATTTTGTTCGTTATTGTATGGTATTTTATAAATTCCTGCCGTTTCTAATGGTTTAGTTTTATCTTTGTCACTTCTTATTAATTGAAAAATGTTAGGGTTAGGTTTTATGGGTACATTTATATTATGTTTTGCTGCAATTTTCTTGATTTTACTAGATATTCCACGGTCATAAGGTATGGAGGTAGTATATTTAAGCTTTGGTTTTTGAAAATTATTGATTTCATTAAGAGTTTTTAATCTTTTTCTAAATAATTTATCTGTTAATTTGTTAGAGTATCCTGCTTTTTGTGTGAATTGTTTTATATTTTTTATTTCATTTTTTAAAATTTTATTGTCTTTACAAATTACTATTGCACGGTTGATATGGGATTGGATAGCATTAATCTTATATTTAAAAGGGGTTTTACTATTTTTATGGATTATTTCATTACTGCTGTTAGGTTTTCTATAAACTTGTGTGGTTATTTTATTAGCATGGCGACTGATATTTACATCTAGAAAATTTAGCTGTTTATTGTTCTCTTCTTCTAAGGTGAATTTAATATTTGGATCTATTTTATTTAAAATGTTTAGGATTTCTATGGGATCTGTTTTTTGGTCAATTACTGCAAAAACGTCATCAACAAAACGAAACCAATAAAAAATTTTTTCTTTAAGTTTATTATCAAAATTATTTTCTATTGTACGTAGTTTTAATTCAGCTAAAAAACCCGATATGGGAGACCCCATTGGGACTCCTTTGATCTGTTTGTAATATTTTTCATTAAAAGTAAAATAATTTTCATTCAACAAAAAGTTGGTTGCTATGTTTAAAGTTTGGGCTATTGATGGGTTTGTATAATGTTCATCTATTTTTTCTTTTATTAATTCAGTAATATTTTTTATATCTATTGACGGATAAAGGTTAACTACATCAAAACTTACAAATTTAAAATTTTCCTGTATTTCAATATCATAAATTTTACTTATAAAATCTTCTGTGGAGTTAAGGCTATGTTGCGAGGGGGGAAGTAAGTTTTTATAAATTTCAGCCATATATTTTTCTATTGTGTAAGTGGGTCCTTCGCTTTTGTTAACAACTGGTCTAATTTTGGGGGGGTTCTTGTGATCTTTATATCTGCCAAAAATTCTTGGTGTATTTGGTGCAAAATTATTTATTATAGGTGGTTTGTTATCAGGCCAGGTTCCTTCTTTTATTATTTTTTGTGTTTTTTCAACTATTTTGTTAATGGGGTCTTTTTTTATTTTTTCTGTGCCTATTTCATTTATAGTTTCTTCCATTTTATCTATGTATTCCTGTCTATTTAATATTGCTATTTTTCTGGTTTTATCTGTTAATGTACACGCTATTTTTTCATTTTTCTTTAGATTATTAAGTGTTTTAATGTCTTCCTGATTAATTTTGTTGCTTTTGATATTTTTGCTGATTTCTTGAATTGCTACGTTTCTAATGTCTATTTGGGCTTCTTCTGGGATATTTTCTATGGCTGATTCAATTTTTGCTATACTGTCTTTAATTTTGATAGGTTGGTCTAAAATAAACTTTTGTCCCATTTTTAATAAGCTATCTTGATGGCTATTTAATTTTAGGTCTGATAAATTAATATATGGGTAATCATTTTGAGTGAGGGGTTTAATGTTGTTTTTACGTATCCAATTGTACAATTTATTATTTTGCCTTTTGGTGGTTGAATTTCTTTCTATTTCATTATAAATTCTAATTTTTTCTGATAAAATAGTCCATTCTTTTTCTCCACAACAGTCCTTGAGGTTTTTATATAAACTATTATAAATTTCTTTACATTTATACATGTAGGATTTTCTATGTTTAATAATTTTATTGAGTAATCTTCTTTCAAATTTTATTATGTCATTTTTATAACTTTTTAATAGTGTCTTATTTCTTATTTTCATAAAATTGGGTGTTATTTTGAAATATTTACAATCTTTTAGAAATTGGACATTTCTCTCGGATTTAATTAGCTTTTTACTAGCTTTTTTTACTTTATTGAAAATGCTCTGTACATTCATTATGGAAAAAAAAAAACTATATTTTTACAACGTTCCTACTAAACAGGAACGACATGAAGTAAATTGAAAAGAATTTTACTTCTTTAAAAAACTCATTACCACCCACCCATTAATTCCATAGAAATATAAAATTAATTTTAAAATATAATTGTTTAATAATTTTATAATTTAAATTTTCCTACTTTACTGATATAAGACCCAAATACCCTTAAACATTCCTACTAAACAGGAAATATTGAAAAATATCTAAATACTGAATCGATTTAAGAAAAAAAAAATAATAATAATAAAATAAAAAAAATAAATATACATTTCAATTTATTGTTTAATTTTATTTTAAACCTCTTCTACTGAAAAAATGATGGTTATTTATGGTCAACATACACTCCAAAGCACAGCAGCAACAAAAAGTTTTAAAACATTCCTAATGAACAGGAAATGAAAAGAAGTACGAAAGTACCAAAGTGGTTTTTCTATAGCGAAAAAACCCAATAAATTTTCAATTTAAATTTTCACTATTCAAATAATTTTATTTTAAACTACATTCCCTGAACATTGAAAATTATCTATTACTATATCTTGCTAAATTTATGGGAAAAAAAAAAAAAAAACATTGACTACGTGATTGAATAACCCTAAGGTAAAACATGAACTTAAGTTAAAAAAAAAAAAAAATAATAATAATAATAATAATTAGCGATAATTACGCTAAATAAGTTTCCCCCTAAACGTGCAACAAAATCTACATATTAACAGTTTACTGCATTTTTTGACGATCGTTTCTTTTTAATCGTTAGGCCTAAACATTAAACACGTATATTTCTTGTATCGTCAAAAAATGCAGTAAACTGTTAATATGTAGATTTTGTTGCACGTTTAGGGGGAAACTTATTTAGCGTAATTATCGCTAATTATTATTATTATTATTATTTTTTTTTTTTTTTAACTTAAGTTCATGTTTTACCTTAGGGTTATTCAATCACGTAGTCAATGTTTTTTTTTTTTTTTTTTTTTTTTTTCCCATAAATTTAGCAAGATATAGTAATAGATAATTTTCAATGTTCAGGGAATGTAGTTTAAAAAAAAATTATTTGAATAGTGAAAATTTAAATTGAAAATTTATTGGGTTTTTTCGCTATAGAAAAACCACTTTGGTACTTTCGTACTTCTTTTCATTTCCTGTTCATTAGGAATGTTTTAAAACTTTTTGTTGCTGCTGTGCTTTGGAGTGTATGTTGACCATAAATAACCATCATTTTTTCAGTAGAAGAGGTTTAAAATAAAATTAAACAATAAATTGAAATGTATATTTAATTTTTTTTTTTTTTTTTCTTAAATCGATTCAGTATTTAGATATTTTTCAATATTTCCTGTTTAGTAGGAATGTTTAAGGGTATTTGGGTCTTATATCAGTAAAGTAGGAAAATTTAAATTATAAAATTATTAAACAATTATATTTTAAAATTAATTTTATATTTCTATGGAATTAATGGGTGGGTGGTAATGAGTTTTTTAAAGAAGTAAAATTCTTTTCAATTTACTTCTTGTCGTTCCTGTTTAGTAGGAACGTTGTAAAAATATAGTTTTTTTTTTCCATAATGAATGTACAGAGCATTTTCAATAAAGTAAAAAAAGCTAGTAAAAAGCTAATTAAATCCGAGAGAAATGTCCAATTTCTAAAAGATTGTAAATATTTCAAAATAACACCCAATTTTATGAAAATAAGAAATAAGACACTATTAAAAAGTTATAAAAATGACATAATAAAATTTGAAAGAAGATTACTCAATAAAATTATTAAACATAGAAAATCCTACATGTATAAATGTAAAGAAATTTATAATAGTTTATATAAAAACCTCAAGGACTGTTGTGGAGAAAAAGAATGGACTATTTTATCAGAAAAAATTAGAATTTATAATGAAATAGAAAGAAATTCAACCACCAAAAGGCAAAATAATAAATTGTACAATTGGATACGTAAAAACAACATTAAACCCCTCACTCAAAATGATTACCCATATATTAATTTATCAGACCTAAAATTAAATAGCCATCAAGATAGCTTATTAAAAATGGGACAAAAGTTTATTTTAGACCAACCTATCAAAATTAAAGACAGTATAGCAAAAATTGAATCAGCCATAGAAAATATCCCAGAAGAAGCCCAAATAGACATTAGAAACGTAGCAATTCAAGAAATCAGCAAAAATATCAAAAGCAACAAAATTAATCAGGAAGACATTAAAACACTTAATAATCTAAAGAAAAATGAAAAAATAGCGTGTACATTAACAGATAAAACCAGAAAAATAGCAATATTAAATAGACAGGAATACATAGATAAAATGGAAGAAACTATAAATGAAATAGGCACAGAAAAAATATAAAAAGACCCCATTAACAAAATAGTTGAAAAAACACAAAAAATAATAAAAGAAGGAACCTGGCCTGATAACAAACCACCTATAATAAATAATTTTGCACCAAATACACCAAGAATTTTTGGCAGATATAAAGATCACAAGAACCCCCCCAAAATTAGACCAGTTGTTAACAAAAGCGAAGGACCCACTTACACAATAGAAAAATATATGGCTGAAATTTATAAAAACTTACTTCCCCCCTCGCAACATAGCCTAAACTCCACAGAAGATTTTATAAGTAAAATTTATGATATTGAAATACAGGAAAATTTTAAATTTGTAAGTTTTGATGTAGTTAACCTTTATCCGTCAATAGATATAAAAAATATTACTGAATTAATAAAAGAAAAAATAGATGAACATTATACAAACCCATCAATAGCCCAAACTTTAAACATAGCAACCAACTTTTTGTTGAATGAAAATTATTTTACTTTTAATGAAAAATATTACAAACAGATCAAAGGAATCCCAATGGGGTCTCCCATATCGGGTTTTTTAGCTGAATTAAAACTACGTACAATAGAAAATAATTTTGATAATAAACTTAAAGAAAAAAATTTTTATTGGTTTCGTTTTGTTGATGACGTTTTTGCAGTAATTGACCAAAAAACAGATCCCATAGAAATCCTAAACATTTTAAATAAAATAGATCCAAATATTAAATTCACCTTAGAAGAAGAGAACAATAAACAGCTAAATTTTCTAGATGTAAATATCAGTCGCCATGCTAATAAAATAACCACACAAGTTTATAGAAAACCTAACAGCAGTAATGAAATAATTAGGGCTGTGCCGATTAATCGATTCGGTTAATCGATCAATGCTTAGTCCCGATCAATTTTTTTAATCGAGTTAATCGAATCGATTAATTCGATTAAAAAGTTTCAAAATCCGATTAAAATTTTCAAACTACGAACTAAAGTAAAAATGCTGTTCTGCCTACAAAATATTTTTCCGCATATTTTGCTAACAAACATTCTAAGAAACATCCAACAAATAATGAAAAAGCAAAGTAATAATAATAATAATAATAAATAAAAAAATTAAATAAATAAAATTTAATAAAACCTCTCAAAAGAAGATGGTTGATAGAGAAAAGGAAGAGGACAGTTATTAAACAAAATGCCGCTCCATGTGCATGCTGGAGCAACACGTCTGTAGCCTTCTACAGAAAGTGTTGGTTAGGGTAATAGTATTCTCAGAAACAAGAAGCTTAAAAAAAAAAAAAAGAGAAATGATAAAAAGAGAAAAAAAAAAAAAAAGAGAAAAGAAGGAATTGAGATTTTCACTATCCCTCTGATAGGGGAAATGTCAACAGAGTTTCACAATATCTTCAAAGCGTTTATTTTCTGTTCAGAATTGCTGATAGTAACTATTGCAGTAGAAACAGAAAATAACATTCTGTGTTCTAGTCCGAAGTGACAAAGAAGTACTAAAATATAAGAATTTGAGATTTTTATGATAATGATATGGAATTTTGAGAATTCATTTAAAAATAGTGACACGCGAGATGGACAAGGCCTGTAAATATAAAATTAAAATATGTGTAAATTCATTTAATGTTTCTTTCAAAATGAATTGAAAAAATAATTTATTAAAAAAAAAATGAATGAGTGAAAATATTTATATAAAATTAACACTTAAAGTCACCAATTATTACTCTGAAAGTTGATTTAAATTTCAGCTATGAAACAGATATAATTGATTAGACAAAAATGTTTGAAATTTTTTTTTCTTTTTCTCAACCAAACTTATGAATAATATCTATATATACATAAACACACACACACACAATATGAGAGCTTTATTCATCATTCAACTAAAATTATATAAAGAAAAATGAAAACCGATTAAAAATCCGATTAATCGACCGGTTAATCGATTAATGAACTACGATTAACCCAGTTAAAACTCTTAATCGATTCCCACCCCTAGAAATAATCCATAAAAATAGTAAAACCCCTTTTAAATATAAGATTAATGCTATCCAATCCCATATCAACCGTGCAATAGTAATTTGTAAAGACAATAAAATTTTAAAAAATGAAATAAAAAATATAAAACAATTCACATAAAAAGCAGGATACTCTAACAAATTAATAGATAAATTATTTAGAAAAAGATTAAAAACTCTTAATGAAATCAATAATTTTCAAAAACCAAAGCTTAAATATACTACCTCCATACCTTATGACCGTGGAATATCTAGTAAAATCAAGAAAATTGCAGCAAAACATAATATAAATGTACCCATAAAACCTAACCCTAACATTTTTCAATTAATAAGAAGTGACAAAGATAAAACTAAACCATTAGAAACGGCAGGAATTTATAAAATACCATACAATAACGAACAAAATAAAGAAAAATGTTATATAGGAAAAACAAAAATAAAAATAAAAACTCGCATCAAAGAACATAAACACGATATAAAAACAGGTAAATTAACTACAGCCTTAACCCAAGTAAACAAAAACGAAGAAATTAATATCAAATTTGATGAAGTAAAAAAGTTGGCCAACTACAACAACCACGGATACGCAGCGATCAGGGAGTCTATTGAAATTTTAGCTAATTCTGACAGTTGTAATGGCAACGAGGGTGCTATCCTTAACCGCCAATGGCGTAAAGTCTTTAAAAGAACAAGAAAACAAGAAGACCACAGTTTCGAACACCAAAGCAAGGTAGTGACCAAGCTGGGGCGCCCCAGATGAAACTAGTATACCAAGGATGTAACGTGAAGATAAGTAAAAGGTTATATATCTTAATTGTTTTATAATAAAATCTGTTCGAAAATTTGCTTTTTAAACGATAAAATTGGCGGTTGTAGAAGGCGAAAAAGAAAATATCCAAGTGTGGCTTTTTTTTGTCGCTTAGTGTACAGTGCGGAAGTGAACTTAGACTTTCTCGCATTATTGTTAATTCATAAAACAATATGTGGTACATCACCATCATTATGTAATATTCTTTGCCTATTTACATTTACATTCATAAGATGCAAATTTGCTGCTAGTGATTGTAACATTTTCTGTATTAAATCTACATATATATTTTTAAAATAACTATATATTTTTTACTTGTTTTGCACAGTGTTATTTATTCTCAAATAGTACTTTTTTTTTATATATCTATCAATTTATATATATAATATATTGCTAGGCTTTGCTTGCTTCTGTGATCACTATACTCTCATCACTATACTCTATACTCATTATGTTCCTATAATGGTATATGGATTACTATTTTCCACAGAATCGCCATGGCTCGTTTGAGTCAGTGAATGAACGAATTTTTGAGTTAGTTTACTCCTTATACACATCTATCTATCTCTCTCTCTCTCTATATATATATATATATGTCACAAGAGTTTTTATTTATAAAATTGCAAAAGGAGCCTTTATTCAATAGGACCGATTTTCTTACGCTGTATGTATATTCCTTTTTTCTAAAGCA